>BTPG01000007.1:63990050-64205050 GCA_036245525.1 Semisulcospira habei
AATAGGTAAAAAAAAAAATAGCCATATTTTGACAAAAGATATTTTTTCTCCAATACTATTCACAACTGTACATAAGCCAGCCCTTTACTTATGCTTAGACTCATGGCACTTAAATTTCAGTCACCTTTTGGAAAGGTCACACAGTTCAGATTAAGAAAATGATCAGTTTTAAATGCACACGAGCGATCCAGACTTCACCATTCTTGTTTGTGGTGTTCACAGTTTATTTCACATTAGTTTGAAGGTAGTAATGTGTAAACTAAATGTAGGGACGAATTGGGTGGGTGGGTGGGGGGGGGGGTACTCCCCCCATCGGCCCCGAATTGTTTATAATGCTATAACAAAGTCCCTGTTTGTGGAGTTTGGAACCGACCCACCCTGAAATAAGATCAGAAGTGAAATTGCCATGCTGCCGAATAACACGATAATATTAATAAACATGCATTTCATTTCAGGTCAGTGCTGCTGTTGACGTCTCACTGCAGAGTCACGCCCAGAGGGTATACTTGCAAACAAGCACAGAAGTATGACGCCTACACCAAGAAGAGGCAAGAGCTAGTCATGTCATGTTTGCTCAAAGGAGAAGGCCACAGCTAAAAGCAGGCAATTCCAGTTCCAGCGGATCAACTAAAGTGAGAGAAGGCGACACGTATTGTCCTGGACTCGAGGTAAAGCATACCGATTGATTTGTGAATAGAATCAGGTTCATAACAAAACACAACTGGTTGGGATAAACACATCACACTGTAATGCTTTCTTTCATTTTGAAGATGGTGTAGTAGTAGTACCAGCATTCTCAACAACACCGAATGCTAAAATCACTTGCTGTCAACAAGTGGCACCATATTGCATTTGATTTGAAAACTAGAGGGTTGGGCAAGTCTCCAAATACTGTCGTTTTCTTTAATAAGCACTTAGTGCATACAAAAGGACTAGAAAAATCTGAATACTACCCATTTGGTCCAGTGTGTGCTGTTGCTAAACAGCAATGCGTTGTGTCCTGTTTGAAACAATTTCTGCAAGTTACACTTTGAATATTGATGCTGATTCTAGATATATGTATACACCCTTTGTGGTCATTTCAAGCTCAATGGCGTCTAATTTTTGGCGCACGTGTGATAGCAAAAGTAAATGTTTGTAATGGGTCGTCCGTCAACTGTCTGTTACCTGTGGGCAACTTTAACATTGGCATTTCCTCGAAGACTATGCAAGCCTCAGACTTCAAACGTGGCACAAGGGTACTTTGTGGTAAAATAATTCTAAACATACCAATTTCTGTGACCTTTCAAAGGTCATCTCAAGTAGAATTTTCAACTTCAAACTCAAACTTGCTATGGAGATACCACATGATAAGGGTGACAAAAGTTAGTTTCGGGTAGAGTTGTAGTTTGTATCAATGTTTTTGTTGATTGATTGTACATTGCTTAACGTCCCGACAGCAACAAGGCTTTCTCAGGACGTGCCTGCACTGCTTGTGAAAAAAAAAATAAACAGAACATTGAATGTATGTCGCCAGCCGGTCAAATACATTAAATAAACCTAACACATGGGGCCTAAATAAAGCTAAGACCATTTAGCAACACACATCCAATATCAAGAGCTACAGGCAGTGCAGACAGTAGGGAGAGTTTTAAAAAGGCAAATACAGGTGAATGGACCAAGGGTAGACAGAAACACATGCCCCAGAATAGAGAGAAAAACTCACCCTGTGGGGCTGACCAGGGTGACCCTGGGAACTAAAAAGTACCTAACCCCACCCAAGTCCCCCAGGGCAGACCCGGGTGGGGGCGTATCAATGTTTTTGCAAACTTTTCAATAACATTTGGCATGATGATAACACTTTTCTGTGCATACTAATGTAATCAGCCCCTCACAGAGGTCAAGGGTCACAGAGGGTTGACAAATGTGTGAAAAATGAAGGGATTTGGAAAAATACTCAGGTTTCACTGGTACAAAATCCAGCCCTATACTTATGTTTAGACATTTTCAGAGACCTGTTGGAGAAGTCAAGCCAAGGTCAAAAAGGACAGACATATTATGTGGATTGGTCATACACGTGAACCATAAGGACATTGCCTTTCTTGTTCATGTTCTGACTACTGTCATATTATGCATGTATGTACTTTGTATAAATACTTGCAAACATATATGCACGCAATATGTGCATGTCAGAACTTTTTTTGATACAAAATTATCTTTTGCAGGTTGCGAAAGATGAGGGAAGAAGAGTTCAGCGGTACATCTCTCCGCGATGGCCAACCGACGAGAAGGCAAAGGAAGTGAACTGATTGTCCTATGTAGGAGGGCAGACGTCCTGTTATTTTGATGTCCATCCACCAGGCTGGCCACAATGTCAAGGTTTTGGACAGTCACATCATTCGCAATGCAGCAAAAGCCTGTGCCTTACTGCCTGAGCTGATGCATAGCCATATATTAGGAGAAGGGCAAGCATGCTTTAGGCCTGGCTATTCAACTGCAGACACAACAGCAGGGGGGCAGTGACAACAAAGTGACAATGACAAAACTCGAGAAAATAGAAATAAAGAGGGAGTGTTTCCATAAGCCTGACATAGAAGCAGCAGGGCGACAAAATTGTAACGTGCAGTCGAGCAGTTCAGGGGCTATTGTACAGTGATGGGGGTGTGCTTTGTGTGTTTTCATATAACAACGTGACAAAGCGATTTGACACCCATGTTGTAATTTGTAGTGCAGTAAAAAAGTGAAAAATATCTGTATTTTGACCAAAAAGATGTTTTCTCAAGTATACACAACTTCAAACCCAGACTTGGTACAAAGTGGTAAGAACTTTTCATGCATACTAATTTCGTATGCATGAAAGGTCAGAAAGGTCAAGGGTCACAAGAAATCGGGAAATAGGTACAAGATAGCCATATATTGCCCAAAGATGTTTTTTTCTCAAGTATTCCTAACTGTAACCCTAAACTTGGTAAAGAGATACCTGATGGTAAGACCTTCCTATGCATATTTATTTGGATGACCCCCTCAGAAAAGTTACTTTTTGTCACTCTCCTGTCATGTCGCGATTTGGAAATGCAGCTTAATATGTATTAGTTTTTGATTATCCAAGGAAAACCCCTTCACTGACAATGTGTTCATTTTTCGAAGACATTTCATCATATGAACAGGTTTTTTTTGTGACAAGTTCCTAAATACTGGCATACATCAGTCATTCAAAATATGTACTCCACAGCTGACACTTATGGGGTAGGAAACAGTGGTACAGATAGATTTTGTGCAGCATCAGTGTGAGACAAGGAGAAAACTTATCACTGCACCGCTTTGCATGATTCAAAATGATATACAGGGTTCATTCTGAAAATGGTCAGTGGCCTCAGAGTATAAAACCCACGGGTCCTTTCTGAAGAGGGGATGTGCGGAAATATAGAAACGTGGGGATGTATATTTATGTCATTAAACCCTCAGCTTAAAATGTTGTGCAAATGTGGACTTGCTCAATGAAAAACGCAATACTTCTCAAGAGTGAGTTGACCATGCAGTTCTTGCATTACCCTCCAGCTGTCACAGCAGATTTAAGTGGTTGGGTGATAACTGATCTTAGGCATATGATATGTACTGTACTTTGTGTTTGATTTGTTTTTTTCTTCCACTGTCAATCTTTGACTTTCAGCTGTGTGGCTTTACTTATCGTATCAGAATTGCTAACCACATGGTTCATTTCACAAGTTTTACAGATGTACTGTACATGACACACGCCAGCAAACAGAATGACCTGACTATGATCCGTGTCCATTTGTGATTTGTGCTAAGGAACATGCGTACAGTGTAGTAATAAGGATAATATTTCATTTCTGAGCACATTCATGTAAGTTCTCTTGTGATTTTTTTCATGCCCCCAGCGGGTCCAAAATTAAATAAAGTAAACTGATGCCAACATTGTACACAGTACCAGAGGGTACGTGGTGGGTGCTATGCAGCAATCAGTTGTGACATGATACCCTGCACCATGTTGAGTTTTTGGAGAGCAGCAATGGTATTGCTTGGATTACGGGCCGGCATGGTGCAGACTCTGTTGTAGACACTTTGCCAGCGTAGCACTCATGTATTTTGCAGTGTTATATGGTCGATTTTGTATCAAGAGCAGTACAGGTATTGTTTAGTGTGCATGCCTATATTATGCAGACTAGGTGACACAGTGCATTGTACCCTTGTTATTCAGTTGTTATGGTATTTTGTGTTGACATCAGCATTGTGCAGTGCAAGTTATGGGGCTTGAGACTGCATTTCACTTTGTTGTGCTGCAATTGGACACAGTGTGGTACTGGTAACAGTATTGTTTGATTTTCATGCCAACATTGTGCACAGTGTCTGTGTAATGTAGTTTGGTGGCTGGATACTGCATTTCACTGTTATTATGTTGTGGGATGTGCAATGTTGAATTATATCAGGACTACAGTGATGGTCTCTCTCTCTCTCTCTCTCTCTCTCTCTCTCTCTCTCTCTCTCTCTCTCTCTCTCTCTCTCTCTCTCTCTCTCTCTCTCTCTATCTATCTATCTATCTATCTATCTATCTATCTATCTATCTATCTATCTATCTATCTATCTATCTATCTATCTATCTATATATATATATATATATATATATATATATATATATATATATATATATATATATATATATATATATATATATATATATATATATATATGAGCAAAATAATATATGTAGTGGAAGGCTCTAAATGATAAGTCTGTCATTCCTTCTCTCCTATCCCCCTTCTTTTATATACTGTGCAGTTGGCTCCCAAATAAATGCCTCATGAGCAAGTGGTTGCCGGTGTCGGTCTCCGTTGGCATGCACACAACTAAAAATGACATCAGCTCCACTTTTCTCCCAAATAGCTTGTATACAGTCAGCACTTTGTCAATGTAAATGTGAATAATGTTACATGTAGTTGAAATATGTTCTGCAGTAAAGCTGTATTTTGAGGGGGAGCTGGGTGGCTCGGTGGTAGTATGTTTTTGTTTCCTTATAATTTGTAACCAAAAACTGCTGGGAAACTGAGATTCAGCTAGAGAGATAGGTACATCCACTACCAATCTGTTTACAAACATCTTTCAACCAGAGATGTTCATCGACCTGCTTTCACAGAGACGCCAAAGGAGCATGTAGCATTTCTTGCAGCAGGTATATTAAAACAAATTCACATCAATTAATGTTTGTAGATGATGCCAGTAAAAATGTTTAAAAAAAAACTGTCTGTGACAACACTCTTTGGTGTGCTTTTTCATCAGTGAAGCTGTGAATGATTGAATGAATGTAAACATGTAATGTAAACATGCTCACACAATGCCTGGCTGAAAAAAATGAATGAACAAATGTACCGAGGTAACCAGTGTGCATTTTTATCCAAGACTGAATCCGGTTGTTTGGTTTATGGTTTAACATTCACATTACCACAGTGATGATAATCGCATATTTAAAAAAAAAAAAATACCACGCGTTAATTTTTTTTTTTGCTTTGGGTTTAAAGTGTGTTTGTTTCATTTAGCGAAGTAGAAACTGTATGGGTTTCAAATGTGAGCAGGAAAAAAATGTCGCCATCTACGGGACTTGAACCCTGGTCACCTGCGTGGCAAAAAAGAGTACCTTACCACTGCACTAACTAAATTATTAAGAAACAGCTCGTGCATTTAATTACTTATAGATAAACGTTTTCATCCCGTATCTGCCGTTGTTGTTTGTTCCAGTTTACTGTCACAAATAGTAATCGAGGACTAGCAGTTTGGGTGTAGTTTGCAACAGTTTGAGCTTAGGTTTTCCCTTGTAGATTTGGCATAGTCGTTTTCCCTTCTTTCTAATGCGGGCTTGTGACCGGGTACAGCGGAGATATGATCTGCCGGAAGTCGGACATCGCTTGTATCCCTTATTGAATACGCACTCGAAAACGACCCAAAGTGCCAAATTTTGTGCGGGATCCCATATTTTCTTCATAATCAATGTGATAGTGATTGAGAGCGTGCTCACCTTTTCGATCACGGTTTGGTATGGTTTCATCACAGCCAAAGAGAAAATCAGACTGGGTAAGGTGGTCAAGACCGCTTCAAAAATCATAGGCAGAGATCTTCCTAGCCTGGACTCACTGTACCAGCAGCGTCTCTTACGTAGAGCAAGTCTTATCTCCAGTGATTCCACCCACCCAGGCAATGAGCTTTTCCTAATTTTACCATCAGGGCGCAGGAATAGGTCCATCAGTACCAGGACCAGCAGATTCCGGAACAGTTTTTTTCCTCTGGCTGTTCATGCTCTCTCTGATCAACCGGACTAATTGGAGAGAGCGCGAGTTGAGAGTGAGAACGAATGTGTACAGTCAGTTTTTAACTGAATCAGATGTTACTGTGTGTGTGTGTGTGTGTGTGTGTGTGTGTGTGTGTGTGTGTGTGTGTGTGTGTGTGTGTGTGTGTGTGTGTGTGTGTGTTTAGTCTTAGTAACTGACATCAAGACAAATTCCAATGTTTTTATTGTTTTGTACCTGGAAACATATGGCAATAAACTATCTTATCTTAAACAAAGTTGGCTGTCCTTCAAATTGTAACAATACTGCAGGTAGTCATTCAGTTTTTTCTTAGTGTCAACTAAATAAATGTTTAATCATACCAAATGATTAAACGGTTGTGATAAGCTTTGTTGTGTTTGATCGTGGGACAGAATATCACAATGTTTTCTAAATGATGGATGTATCTTGTTTGTAAGAGGTCTCTTGAACAAATTCAGTTTTCCCACAACCTGTAGAACAACAAAACAAACCACAGTGTGGGTCAAGTATCAGCAAGTTCATTTTAAAATACAATATCATTTTAATACATGTCACCACTTAGTCTGCTTTTTTGAATATTTAGTTGTGCATCATAAATCAGATACAAATATATATTTATTGCTCCAGTGGTTTCAGTCGTTTTTTTAGATTTGAATTGTAATTCCGTCACTGCTGTTTTGAACAGTATGTCCTGAAAAATGTAGGTAGTCGTCATCTGTACTGCACAAGTCTAGCCAAAGTGCATACTTGTTTGTCAGGTATTGTCCAATTCTTACGTCATACATATGTTGATCTTTTTATGTCATGTTTACCGATTTTCTCTTTGTCTTCCACCTGCCCATGTTGTTATCTTGTTGTAGTGTTGGTAAGGCAGCATGCCTGATGCATAGACTTGGTTAGGACGCCCTTCAATTGTACAGGATAAATGTGTAATCTTTGAATTGTAAAAGTTTTCTGAATCTCTTTTGTATGGGCTTGTTGGTTCCAAAAACAACATAAGAATACCTTTTAATGACCTAGCATTAAGTGTGTGTTTAAGTTGATATTTCAAATCTGATCACCTTTGTCTTTGTGCATTAAACTTTGTCTTATCACACGGTCATAATAAATTGGGAGTCTTGACTGGTACTGATTTTGAATAAGAGTAGCTAGCTAAGAATGTGTGACAATTTCATATACCAAAGAGATGTTAGAGATCTTATATGTTGCATTAAGATCAGATGATCTGATAACTTTGGAGTGGTCATTGAATGTTAGTTCAAAGCTTAGACGGTCATTCAGTGCTCCTTGATAATAAGGCAAATGTGCTGTTAGGATTTCAAATTCACATGGAATGTAAAATCTGGTTCTGTATGTTTCAGCCATAATAACATCTTTGACTACTGCTGTTGATTTATCGCCTGCATCGATTCTAAGTTTAGTAACGTTTTCTGACTGTATGCCTTAATAAATGCGATTCTTGTGTTCATCTTGCGTATGATAAAGATATTTGTAGCAGTAAAACACATCATCATCGTCCAGACGTAACACTTCCTGTCTTTCAAGTTTAACTTTGATGGTTCTAACAATTGCTCTGCCAAGGTTGCCAAGTAGTGTTCTGTTTGCATCATCCCCTGATTAAATTTCAATATTAAAAGCAAGGCGTGCAGTACCAGGAACAATCACATCACTGGGACGTAGGTTTGGAAACTTGACAGTAAGAGTTTGGTTTTGATCTATGTTGCTAGGATTGTTTGTGATTGATTGCCTAATTCCCTGAACACCAAGTGGTTCACATTGTTTTTTGTATGGGTCTAACTTTGATCTGCAGGATAATGTCATTTTATTATGCAAAAATTAAAAAAATAATTAATAAAAACAATGGCAGCGGGAGGATTTGGCCATGATATTGAAATGGATGACATGTATGACAGATATGCCGATGATAATAATACAACAGATATGGTTGGTACAAGAAATGCTTTTAGTTTACATCGCAAACTTTTAGAAAGCAAAAAAGTGAACTCATTTTATGATCATGTTGATGACCGTCAAGAAGTAAGAGATTTTAATCAGTTTGAACTTGACAGCAAGTGTCATTTATTTGTAAATACAGATGGATAAAAAGTACATCTAACCCATAGAAACAACCTTGAAAGAAATGCTTTTAGTTTACATCACAAACTTTTTGAAAACAAAAAAGTGAACTCATTTTATGATCATGTTGGTGACCGTCCAGAAGTAAGAGATTTTAATCAGTTTGAACTTGACAGCAAGGGTCATTTATTTGTAAATACAGATGGATAAAAAGTACATCTAAAACATAGAAACAACCCTGCAAAGTTTAGATCTTTAAGTACAATTAAAGGTGACATCGGTGGTGAGGCAGCACAGCAGCATTACCTTGGTGTTGGTAGTAAGAAGTCACCACCTCGATTTGTTACTGCTCTTCACGACACACAATCAAAGTTGCCGATGGTACAAGAAATTGAAATGTCAGAAATTAAAATTATTTATTTGTACATTGCTTAACGTCCCAACAGCAACAAGACTTTCTAAAGACGGAAGCCATGCTGGTAGGCACTCTCCAGAAACTTTCCCAGTTCTCTCCCTCTCTCCACCTTCAACTCCACAGCACCCCCATCTCCCTCTCTGACTCGGCCATAAACCTCGGCGTTATCATCGATTCCTCTTTTTCCATGGCCAGCTTTGTCTCTGCCACGGCCCAGGCATGCTACTTCCACCTCCGCCGCATCAGTCAGATAAAAAAAAATACCTCACTACCGAAGCTGCCACCAAACTTGCTGTCTCTCTCATCCTATCTCGCATTGACTACTGCAACTCTCTCCTTTCCGGCCTCCCTCACTCCACCACTTTCACTCTCCAGCGCATCCAGATCAATGCTGCCCACCTCGTCCTCAGAAAGAACAAATCCGACCACATCACTCCCCTGTTCAAACTCCTTCACTGGCTGCCCATGCCCCAACGCATCCAATACAAGATTTTATCTCTCTGCTACAAATCCCTGAACAACTGCGCTCCTGCCTATCTCTCAAACTTACTTCACCCCTACACTCCTCCCCGCTCCCTCCACTCCGCCTCCGACCCTCTCCGCCTCCACATCCCCTGCACCAAACTCAGCACTTTCGGCCCCCACTCCTTCTCAGTATACGGTCCATCTGCCTGGAATACTCTCCCACTCTCTCTCCATCTCCTCCTTCCAGTCCGCCATCAAAACTCACCTCTTTCAACAGTTCTAACACTATACCACCACACTCCCCACCCTAAGCTAACAGTTGTAATGTATTTCACTATTTGCGGTACGTGAGTCGTTGTCAAAAGCGTGCGCATGCGTGCGTGAGTTGTGAGTGCGCGCTTAGAGTTATAATTATTATAAGATAAGCGCATTATAAATACCGTAATTATTATTATTTATTATTATTATAGTTATAACATAAAGTACGACTTTATCGAATAAAAAGGGCCTGAGCAATTGCCCAACATTGCAAACACTTGTAATGTTATTGATAACATCCGGGCAATTTGCGAATTTACAACATACACTTTTCTTGATTGCACTTAGAATTCCAATTATCAGAACACACTTTTTTTACGAGAAAATACTAACATACTTTATAAAGTGACCGAAATGTTTCTTTATCATTTTAACACACTATTCGATACATTTTTATTGTGTTCTGAAATCGGCTATTTTGCGTGTTTTCCCTCGTGGGGTACCTCACAAAAAGGGCTCAAACTTACAAATATGCCCGGGACCATGGGTCTGTCAGGGTGGCAATAGCCTCCAGACTCAACAAGGCTCTCAAAAAACCCTATAAAGGGCAGTTTTCAATTTAAAAATGTAGGTATAGTATACAACCTTAACTCATTTGAAAAGTGCCGCCTTGGATACGCGGCATAAGCCGCGTATCCGAAGGCGGCTCGTCTCGAATGAGTTAAGTCCGCAGTCGGATCGATCTGGATTTAGATTGTCTGATACTGGAGAAGCGAAAGCCACGGATGGCAAAGGATCTAGCAAGAGGCATAGATCCTCATGAGCCCCCGCAAACGGGGGCTCATGAGGATCTATGCCTCTTGCAGCTGGGTCGTGTTCACCTCCAGATCTGTCGGCCTTGATTGTCTGATTGTGATAAAGGTAAAAGCCAAGTGCTGTCGCTTCGGTGAGGGAGTGCTTGAGTTCAAAGAACGTTTCTGGATGGTCATTGCAAGATCGATTCCTCCCCGAGCATGGTTATCGTGGGGAGAGGGGGAGAGGGAGAAGGAGGGGGAGGGGGAGGAGGGAGTCACTTGTTTCTGTGGGACTGTTTTCTGCACATTGTAGATTGTAGATGAGTACATGATTGTGTCTAGATCAGTATCTTAGGTAATTTTGTTTTCTTTCTATCTTGTTGGTGTTGTTGTTGTTGTCGTAATTAATATTTTGAATAATTAGTTTCCTGTGAAGCGCCTACAACTCTAGTTTGCGATTATGCGCTATACAAATACTCATTATTATTATTATTATTATTATTATTATTATTATTATTATTATTATTATTATTATTATTATCATTATTATTATGATTAGTATTACTATTATCACAAATAACACATACATACATAAACACACACACACACACACACACACACAACACACACACACAACACACACACACACAACACACAACACACACACACACACAACATAACACACACACACACACACACACACACACTCACACAAACGCACGCACGCACACACACACATACACACACTCGCACGCACGCACGCACGCACACACACACACACACACACAGACACACACTGTCTCCCTTTCAAGTTTACTTTGAAAATGTGCCCTGATGGTAAAAAAATTATTAACCTGCCCAGATGAATATTACCGAAGCAAATGTGTATTTGATGGACAACACAAAATCCCCACTACGTGACAAAATGCAGGCACTCGCCGGCCTTTGTCCTTCTCCCAATTCATGGCATAGGTCGTCTCAAACTGACGACTCATTTACACCACTTAACCCATTACATCCTGGGGCTGATTTTTTTAAAAATTTGCTTATTGTCCTGTGAAGGTTACATTACAGATTAGGAGATGGATCACATTTTAGTTTAAGGGTGGTGTCAGAATCGCTTGGCGCATGAGGCGCCAAGCGATTCTTGCACCACCCTAACTAGCCTGCACATTCAAATTTATTTCAAGCAATAGTGTTTCAGGATGAAAAGGGTTAAACCGATCTGCTCCATTGTGGGCTTTGGCTGCATAAATTGGCCGGTATAACGGGTTATCAATATTGTCTTGCCTCAACTAAGACTCTCTACCTTTCTCTTCACAATCCATGTGAGATGGCACACGTAACAGAGGTTTTTAAAGACCGTGTCAATGGAACTCTCTACACGTGTACATATGAGACGCAGGGCAGAAAAGTATTTCATTTTTATACATCTTTATAAGTAAAGTTAGCTAGTTTGTCCAGCATTACGGTAAGGTATGCTAAGAAAATTTTGATATCAGACCCTATATTGCCTGGAGCAAGTTGTTTTAACAAATGACGTCTGTCTATAACAGATATAGATCCAAATCAGTTAGTTAGTCCGTTAGTTATTTGGGTTTAACGCCGAGCAGGCTACTAAGGCCATCTCACGGCGGTGATCCAACTGAATCAGTCTCAGCAAGACGTATGCATGAACTAAAATAAGGAAATGTGGATGCCTCTTTTCTTATGGATAGTCTATTCAGCCAGGAAAAGTCACAATAGCGAAAAACACAAAACATAAAAACAAACCAACCAACAAGCCAACCAACCAACAAGCCAACCAACCAACAAGCCAACCAACCAACCAAGCATCCAACAACAACAACAACAAACAACAACCCAAAAACCAACCAACCAACCAACCAACCAAACCAACCAAAACCAACCAAAAACCAACAGAAAACCAACCGGAAAACAACCAAAAACCAACCGAAAACCAACCCAAAACCAACCAAAAACCAACCAAACCAAACCAAACCAAACCAACCAACAAATGCCGCGTGTCAGGAGGCGGCACTTCTCGAATGAGTTAAAGCAGGTGAGGTGAACTCCCTAGCTGGAATACCAGACAAAAACAGATATTGCCTAGACAATAGACAGTAGGGGTCGAGTAAGTTACGGAGAACCTTTCACCAGAGGGTTTTATGTTTTGGGTGCGAGCTTTAGCGAAGCATTTTGCCCCCAAAATAATACTCCGAAGAAGAAATATTCGCCGTAACCCGCGAGATCCCAGAACGCAGACCACCATGTAATTGTTCCAAACAAGAGACAGAACGACAGAGCGAAAAAAAGTGCTGACGGCAAGATGAATTCCGTCACGGTTTACCGCGGGCCGGTTATTAGGTCATGGTCACTACGGGAAGAAAAAAAATCTTTTTCGTAAAAACGGATTGTTTTTTCCACCCCTGAAAATGCCCTGCGAGTGGCATAGGGCAAAGAAAGAACCCACGAAGAAAAGAAACATGCTTTGAGAGGACGACCGACAAAGAAATAAACACGCTTCGAAAGAGCGGGCACAAACTTTTTTTGTGCTCGCCCTCTTAAAGTGTGTTTATTTCTTTGTCGGTTGTTTCTTTGAACTCTTCACGCCCTTTATTTTATAAATCTGATTTTCTGACGAATAAAGCACCAAGAGGCGGTTTGCAAAATGTAGGTATATTGGTAACAGTGCACAGGCTGAATCTATGTCACACCGCAGCGCCAAAGCAAAATAATGTGTGTAATTATACTTCGACCGCAGTAAAATATATGAATGCTGGTCTGTGATTTTTGGACCTTACGGCTTCCAGCCGTAAGGTCAAAAATCACAGACTAGCACACCTTATCGTGCATGCTAATGAGAATCAGCGCGAATGACGTATAAGAGTTGACCTCATTTATGACAGTTATTAAGCGGTTATATTACACAGAAATAGCGCGTGTTTCACTTAAAGCGAGCTACACAAGCAGTAATAGGTTACTAGTTCGCAAACGACCGCCATGCAAATGCAAATATAATTGATTCAGTGTCCAGATCATCCCGCTATAAGCCTGTGGCATGTTTTGATCTGATGGAAATTGATGTATATCCTTTTATGCATTTTGCAAAGGAATAAACTATTTATTTAAATCAATAGTTCGCAATATCTATTGTATCAATGTTCTTAGTAGGTTTTACAATAATGCAGAATAAAAGGGCTAACTTAAATTAAAAAGTTTGAATATCGCAATATGAAGTATTTTTCAGCTCTTCATCTCCTTTGTACGCAGGCGACTTACTTCCGTTGGCAGCGTGAAGTCTCTGGTACGTCGTGTCTCCTTTGTACGCTGGCGACTTATTTCCGTTGGCAGCGTAAAGTCTCTGGTACGTGTCTCCTTTGTACGCAGGCGACTTACTTCCGTTTGCAGCGTAAAGTCTCTGGTACGTATCTCCTTTGTACGCTGGCGACTTACTTCCGTTGGCAGCGTAAAGTCTCTGGTACGTGTCTCCTTTGTACGCAGGCGACTTACTTCCGTTGGCAGCGTGAAGTCTCTGGTACGTCGTGTCTCCTTTGTACGCTGGCGACTTACTTCCGTTGGCAGCGTAAAGTCTCTGGTACGTGTCTCCTTTGTACGCAGGCGACTTACTTCCGTTGGCAGCGTAAAGTCTCTGGTACGTGTCTCCTTTGTACGCAGGCGACTTACTTCCGTTGGCAGCGTAAAGTCTCTGGTGCGTGTCTCCTTTGTACGCAGGCGACTTACTTCCGTTGGCAGAGTAAAGTCTCTTGTATGTGTCTCCTTTGTACAATGGCGACTTACTTCCGTTGTCAGCGTAAAGTCTCTGGTACGTGTCTCCTTTGTACGCTGGCGACTTACTTCCGTTGGCAGCGTAAAATCTCTGATACGTGTCTCCTTTGTACGCTGGCGACTTACTTCCGTTGGCAGCGTAAAGTGTCTGGTACGTGTCTCCTTTGTACGCAGGCGACTTACTTCCGTTGGCAGCGTAAAGTCTCTGGTACGTGTCTCCTTTGTACGTTGGCGACTTACTTCCGTTGGCAGCGTAAAGTCTCTGGTACGTGTCTCCTTTGTACGCTGGCGACTTACTTCCGTTGGCAGCGTGAAGTCTCTGGTACGTGTCTCCTTTGTACGCAGGCGACTTACATCCGTTGGCAGCGTAAAGTCTCTGGTACGTGTCTCCTTTGTACGCTGGCGACTTACTTCCGTTTGCAGCGTAAAGTCTTTGGTACGTGTCTCCTTTGTACGCTGGCGACTTACTTCCGTTGGCAGCGTAAAGTCTCTGGTACGTGTCTCCTTTGTACGCTGGCGACTTACTTCCGTTGGCATCGTGAAGTCTCTGGTACGTCGTGTCTCCTTTGTACGCTGGCGACTTACTTCCGTTGGCAGCGTAAAGTCTCTGGTACGTGTCTCCTTTGTACGCAGGCGACTTACTTCCGATGGCAGCGTAAAGTCTCTGGTACGTGTCTCCTTTGTACGCAGGCGACTTACTTCCGTTTGCAGCGTAAAGTCTCTGGTACGTGTCTCCTTTGTACGCTGGCGACTTACTTCCGTTGGCAGCGTAAAGTCTCTGGTACGTGACTCCTTTGTATACTGGCGACTTACTTCCGTTGGCAGCGTGAAGTCTCTGGTACGTCGTGTCTCCTTTGTACGCTGGCGACTTACTTCCGTTGGCAGCGTAAAGTCTCTGGTACGTGTCTCCTTTGTACGCAGGCGACTTACTTCCGTTGGTAGCGTAAAGTCTCTGGTACGTGTCTCCTTTGTACGCAGGCGACTTACTTCCGTTGGCAGAGTAAAGTCTCTGGTATGTGTCTCCTTTGTACAATGGCGACTTACTTCCGTTGTCAGCGTAAAGTCTCTGGTACGTGTCTCCTTTGTACGCTGGCGACTTACTTCCGTTGGCAGCGTAAAATCTCTGGTACGTGTCTCCTTTGTACGCTGGCGACTTACTTCCGTTGGCAGCGTAAAGTCTCTGGTACGTGTCTCTTTTGTACGCAGGCGACTTACTTCCGTTGGCAGCGTAAAGTCTCTGGTACGTGTCTCCTTTGTACGCTGGCGACTTACTTCCGTTTGCAGCGTAAAGTCTTTGGTACGTGTCTCCTTTGTACGCTGGCGACTTAATTCCGTTGGCAGCGTAAAGTCTCTGGTACGTGTCTCCTTTGTACGCTGGCGACTTACTTCCGTTGGCATCGTGAAGTCTCTGGTACGTCGTGTCTCCTTTGTACGCTGGCGACTTACTTCCGTTGGCAGCGTAAAGTCTCTGGTACGTGTCTCCTTTGTACGCAGGCGACTTACTTCCGATGGCAGCGTAAAGTCTCTGGTACGTGTCTCCTTTGTACGCAGGCGACTTACTTCCGTTTGCAGCGTAAAGTCTCTGGTACGTGTCTCCTTTGTACGCTGGCGACTTACTTCCGTTGGCAGCGTAAAGTCTCTGGTACGTGACTCCTTTGTATACTGGCGACTTACTTCCGTTGGCAGCGTGAAGTCTCTGGTACGTCGTGTCTCCTTTGTACGCTGGCGACTTACTTCCGTTGGCAGCGTAAAGTCTCTGGTACGTGTCTCCTTTGTACGCAGGCGACTTACTTCCGTTGGTAGCGTAAAGTCTCTGGTACGTGTCTCCTTTGTACGCAGGCGACTTACTTCCGTTGGCAGAGTAAAGTCTCTGGTATGTGTCTCCTTTGTACAATGGCGACTTACTTCCGTTGTCAGCGTAAAGTCTCTGGTACGTGTCTCCTTTGTACGCTGGCGACTTACTTCCGTTGGCAGCGTAAAATCTCTGGTACGTGTCTCCTTTGTACGCTGGCGACTTACTTCCGTTGGCAGCGTAAAGTCTCTGGTACGTGTCTCCTTTGTACGCAGGCGACTTACTTCCGTTGGCAGCGTAAAGTCTCTGGTACGTGTCTCCTTTGTACGCTGGCGACTTACTTCCGTTTGCAGCGTAAAGTCTTTGGTACGTGTCTCCTTTGTACGCTGGCGACTTAATTCCGTTGGTAGCGTAAAGTCTCTGGTACGTGTCTCCTTTGTACGCTGGCGACTTACTTCCGTTGGCATCGTGAAGTCTCTGGTACGTCGTGTCTCCTTTGTACGCTGGCGACTTACTTCCGTTGGCAGCGTAAAGTCTCTGGTACGTGTCTCCTTTGTACGCAGGCGACTTACTTCCGATGGCAGCGTAAAGTCTCTGGTACGTGTCTCCTTTGTACGCAGGCGACTTACTTCCGTTTGCAGCGTAAAGTCTCTGGTACGTGTCTCCTTTGTACGCTGGCGACTTACTTCCGTTGGCAGCGTAAAGTCTCTGGTACGTGACTCCTTTGTATACTGGCGACTTACTTCCGTTGGCAGCGTGAAGTCTCTGGTACGTCGTGTCTCCTTTGTACGCTGGCGACTTACTTCCGTTGGCAGCGTAAAGTCTCTGGTACGTGTCTCCTTTGTACGCAGGCGACTTACTTCCGTTGGTAGCGTAAAGTCTCTGGTACGTGTCTCCTTTGTACGCAGGCGACTTACTTCCGTTGGCAGAGTAAAGTCTCTGGTATGTGTCTCCTTTGTACAATGGCGACTTACTTCCGTTGTCAGCGTAAAGTCTCTGGTACGTGTCTCCTTTGTACGCTGGCGACTTACTTCCGTTGGCAGCGTAAAATCTCTGGTACGTGTCTCCTTTGTACGCTGGCGACTTACTTCCGTTGGCAGCGTAAAGTCTCTTGTACGTGTCTCCTTTGTACGCAGGCGACTTACTTCTGTTGGCAGCGTAAAGTCTCTGGTACGTGTCTCCTTTGTACGCTGGCGACTTACTTCCGTTGGCAGCGTAAAGTCTCTGGTACGTGTCTCCTTTGTACGCTGGCGACTTACTTCCGTTGGCAGCGTGAAGTCTCTGGTACGTGTCTCCTTTGTACGCAGGCGACTTACATCCGTTGGCAGCGTAAAGTCTCTGGTACGTGTCTCCTTTGTACGCTGGCGACTTACTTCCGTTTGCAGCGTAAAGTCTTTGGTACGTGTCTCCTTTGTACGCTGGCGACTTACTTCCGTTGGCAGCGTAAAGTCTCTGGTACGTGTCTCCTTTGTACGCTGGCGACTTACTTCCGTTGGCATCGTGAAGTCTCTGGTACGTCGTGTCTCCTTTGTACGCTGGCGACTTACTTCCGTTGGCAGCGTAAAGTCTCTGGTACGTGTCTCCTTTGTACGCAGGCGACTTACTTCCGATGGCAGCGTAAAGTCTCTGGTACGTGTCTCCTTTGTACGCAGGCGACTTACTTCCGTTGGCAGCGTAAAGTCTCTGGTACGTGTCTCCTTTGTACGCTGGCGACTTACTTCCGTTGGCAGCGTAAAGTCTCTGGTGCGTGACTCCTTTGTATACTGGCGACTTACTTCCGTTGGCAGCGTGAAGTCTCTGGTACGTCGTGTCTCCTTTATACGCTGGCGACTTACTTCCGTTGGCAGCGTAAAATCTCTGGTACGTGTCTCCTTTGTACGCAGGCGACTTACTTCCGTTGGCAGCGTAAAGTCTCTGGTACGTGTCTCCTTTGTACGCAGGCGACTTACTTCGTTGGCAGCGTAAAGTCTCTGGTATGTGTCTCCTTTGTACAATGGCGACTTACTTCCGTTGGCAGCGTAAAGTCTCTGGTACGTGTCTCCTTTGTACGCTGGCGACTTACTTCCGTTGGCAGCGTAAAGTCTCTGGTACGTGCCTCATTTGTACGCTGGCGACTTACTTCCGTTGGCAGCGTAAAGTCTCTGGTACGTGTCTCCTTTGTACGCAGGCGACTTACTTCCGTTGGCAGCGTAAAGTCTCTGGTACGTGTCTCCTTTGTACGCTGGCGACTTACTTCCGTTGGCAGCGTAAAGTCTCTGGTACGTGTCTCCTTTGTACGCTGGCGACTTACTTCCGTTGGCAGCGTGAAGTCTCTGGTACGTGTCTCCTTTGTACGCAGGCGACTTACATCCGTTGGCAGCGTAAAGTCTCTGGTACGTGTCTCCTTTGTACGCTGGCGACTTACTTCCGTTTGCAGCGTAAAGTCTCTGGTACGTGTCTCCTTTGTACGCTGGCGACTTACTTCCGTTTGCAGCGTAAAGTCTCTGGTACGTGTCTCCTTTGTACGCTGGCGACTTACTTCCGTTGGCTGCGTAAAGTCTCTGGTACGTGTCTCCTTTGTACGCTGGCGACTTACTTCCGTTGGCAGCGTAAAGTCTCTGGTACGTGTCTCCTTTGTACGCTGGCGACTTACTTCCGTTGGCAGCGTAAAGTCTCTGGTACGTGTCTCCTTTGTACGCTGGCGACTTACTTCCGTTGGCAGCGTAAAGTCTCTGGTACGTGTCTCCTTTGTACGCTGGCGACTTACTTCCGTTGGCAGCGTAAAGTCTCTGGTACGTGTCTCCTTTGTACGCTGGCGACTTACTTCCGTTGGCAGCGTAAAGTCTCTGGTACGTGTCTCCTTTGTACGCTGGCGACTTACTTCCGTTGGCAGCGTAAAGTCTCTGGTACGTGTCTCCTTTGTACGCTGGCGACTTACTTCCGTTGGCAGCGTAAAGTCTCTGGTACGTGTCTCCTTTGTACGCAGGCGACTTACTTCCGTTGGCAGCGTAAAGTCTCTGGTACGTGTCTCCTTTGTACGCTGGCGACTTACTTCCGTTGGCAGCGTAAAGTCTCTGGTACGTGTCTCCTTTGTACGCTGGCGACTTACTTCCGTTGGCAGCGTAAAGACTCTGGTACGTGTCTCCTTTGTACGCTGGCGACTTACTTCCGTTGGCAGCGTAAAGTATCTGGTACGTGAGCCTACTCACATGGATTATGAACCGAAGGGTCGAACAGTCTTATCTGAGTCAAGACAACATCGTTAACCCGTGGTATCGGATAATTTAGTGATCAGATCGCTTTAACTCGCAGTGACCTCTCTGGATAACCCATCCAGCCCTGACGCACTACAGCAGGAAATGGGTCGACCATGATAATTCAAGGGTAGCGCCAGATTAGCTTGGCTCCTGTCGGCGCCAAGCTAATCTGGCACTGCCCTTGAATTATCATGGTCGATCCATCTCCTCCAACTGGTGCATAGTCTAGATGACACCTCCAAAAGTTGGGAAATATGGCTGTCGGGCTGAATGAGTTAACAGGGGTTATAAAATCACCCAGAAAGAACGCCGAAATATAGTGAGCCTCTAAACTGCTATATCAGTGACAACTTGATGAAGGCATTCAAATCATATAATATATGTTACACTGGATGAACGCAATCAGCGACCACTAAAAAAGATTAACTATGCATGTTAACTGACGATACCGTTAGAAGAAAAAGACGCGTAAATACCTAACTACGTAATTACATGTCTTTTTCGCTGAGCGGTATAGTCAGAATAGTCAGAAAGGTTAATGTCAAGACAGAATTTTTTTTTTAATCGGTGACCTGCCGGTGATCACTGGTTTAAATCGGCAAGAAAAAACACTGAATAATCAGGACTGACACCTCGTAGCTCTGGTAAACACATGACAATTAACATTCCATATAAAAAAAAACTTCCAAAAAAACACACAAAACAAATCACCAATACGCAAAGTATCTCTTACACGGGATCAGTGCATTGCGAGACACCTATGCGTGTTTCACATAACAAATGTACTTAAAATGCACTAAGTGGTAAAAGACTTGTACAACAAAAGAAGCTTTAGTGACCTACTGCCACTGTCACAATAACAGAATGTTTATGAATACGTGCAGATGTAATTTTATATCAGATTGCAACATATATCTGTTTTGCTGTCATACCCCCCTCCGATTCCGCTCATCTGTGATTCGGACACTATCCACAAATGCCTCAAACTTCACACATCTGCAAGATACATATATCCTCATAAGCCCCCGCAGGTAGCGGAGGCTTATGAGGATCTATGTCTCTTGCTGGCATTCATGTATCCTTCGTCTTTCATGCGAAGTAATTTGTCAGTGTTCATTCTACAATTGATGTCATCATTGATGTTGTGTGTGTGTGTGTGTGCCAAGAAGATATAAATGTCTTCTGTCAAGGCAAATAATGATCTCCCTTTAACCTTGACTCACGCTGGCCATGAATGACGGTGGGAACTCATTGTAGATTAGACAGTCGCCAGTAACCCAACCCACCTGAAGACTGTGGATATAAATTGTGATTAAACAAGAGCCACAAGTCCTCATGAGCTGACCTGGTACTGGCCATGCAGCTGACCGAGTCAATAGTAACAATTAACCCCTTCCCTGCCACTATACGTACATTTTGTTTTTGAAATCAGTGTTAATTCAACGACCCGAAGCCACAGCACTCCAAGGAATATAAATGCAAAGTTTGTCTCTTGCAGTCGGGTTGCGTTCAGTTTTTCTTGGCAGTAAATGGGTTGACACAGCGTAATATGGTCTGTAGCCGTTGACGGAGGAGTGGGAATTCACAAGCATCGCATTGTGGAATCTCGAGTGATCACGCTATCTAACACGTGACTGATTAAAAAACGTGACTGATTGCAGACCAGATGACCGGCTTGACATCAGAAAATCCATAAAAGGATCATGAGTGATGCAAAACAAAAGCTGACTAAAAAGTCACTTTTGTAACGCTGTTCAGTGACCATGGAAGCAGATTGTGTTTCTGCATTCTTTTGTTAATTTTGTTAATTCAACATCAAAATGTCCTAGCTTTCCCAGGATTCAGAATGGTGTCGGCAAGAGGCAAAGATCCTCATGAGCCCCCGCTACTGCGTGGGGGGGGGGGGGGTGATATGAGGATATATACATTTTGCGGTTGGGTGGTGTTCAGATTTTCTCGGCACTGAACATGTTAACTCATTCAGCCCGACGCACGTATTTCCCAAATTTTGAAGGCGTCATCTAGCGACTATGCATCTGTTGCAGTAGATGGATCAACCATGATAATTCAAGGGCAGTGCCAGATTAGATTGGCGCCGACAGGCGCCAAGCTAATCTGGCACTACCCTTAAATTATTATGGTCGACCCATCTCCTGCTGTAGTGCGTCAGGGCAGGTGAAATTTGGTCTGCCTTCCATCGGGGAGGTGCGTCTCAGAGCTGTGTCACACGATCTACGTTCCTTTGTGGTGAAAAGAAACCAGAATAACAGTGACTTAGGCTCAGCGCTTTATTCAAGTTATGCTGGGGGTCTGAACGGAAACGATGTAGACATAAATAACAAGTCACAGATAATCCAAAGGAACTCAAAGAAGACATTTGAGCAATATAGACTAACCCCTTCACTGCTAGTGGACGAAGATTGTTTCTGAAATCTTTCATAGTTTAACGTTATAAATCCCCATCCGTCCTAGGAACATGCCTTCAAAGAGTTGCCAGCAAAGAGGCCTAGATCCTCATGAGCCCTCGCAACTTCGGGGGCTTATGAGGAGCTATGACTCTTGTGTTTGGATAGTGTTAATTTTTTTCTCGAAAACCAATGAGTTTAAAGGATTACTTGTTTCTAAAACAGGCGTGGACCAAAATAATATGACGATGACAGTCTGAAGACAAGACATTGAATAATTCTATGTTGTTAGTTCGGGGTTTAACGTCCATCGCACCGGAGTGATGACGGACGGCCCTAGCGGTGAGGTTATGGGGGGGGGGGGGAGGGGGGGGGGCAGGGGCAGTTATTACTTACAGAGTACGACCTGAACACTGATAATTTCGGCCGCACTGCAAATTGTGCCACTTGGATTTACCACGACCTTATAACGGACATGCTCTCTGAACAAACCCGACGTTTTGCCTCGACCGAATAACTCTAACACGACAGTTGAAGATTTATTGCCCTTTGATTATGGCCCCCAGCCCTAATGCTCCGGTTGACTGTCGTGTGGTGACATTACGCTGAAATATGACACTGTGTTGCAATGCGTTTCGGTCTCCGCCGACAATGCAGCTACACAGGACGATACTAGGTACCTAGTGCGCAAAGGCCATCGGGCCGACGTCGGCCGCCGTTGGCCCACGCACGACCGTGCGCGGGCCAACGGGGGCCGACGTCGGCCAGATGGCCTTTTACGCATTTGTTTGGGACATTCAACCTTAGACAAAAGGCCTCCCTGCGTCAGACCTTGATTTCAGCTGCCGAAATATTAGAAAAGCGGGGAGGGAGGGATCCAAATTCGAAGAAAGGAACTTTGACATACCATTTTAAAGTTTGTGGGGTTTTTTCGGGGGTAGGAGGGGGGGGTAGAATCTCTGGACCCTTCCCCCATTATTTAAAATAAAATAAAAAAGTAAACCCAATAGCCGAAAGGGGGGGGGGGGGAGGGGATAGGGCGAGGGGAGGGGGGTGTCCAAATTCCAAGAAAGGAACTATGACAGAATTTTAAAGATGTTTTCCTTCTTGGTGGGGGAGGGGGAGGGGGGAGGCGGAACCCAAAAAAGCCGCCCCTGCGGCCCAACATTGCACAATTACACACAATAGTGCACACAAATGCTCCCATCAAGCTGACGTCGGTCCTTTTGCTTACCGGACAGTTTGGTTACGGATGGGTTACGAAAGATAATTAACGTGTTCGGGTACTTGCAATGTACACGAGTACTTCTGTTCTTGGTCTGGCCAGCATCCAAACGTATACACCCACGCTGACGATAATACTTACACACCATACTCTATTCTAATCCTTTAACCCTTTTAGCGCCAACACCCAACAGCAGGAGATTGATTGACCATGATAATTCAAGGGTAGCGCCAGATTAGCTTGGCGCCTGAAGGCGCCAAGCTAATCTGGCACTACCCTTGAATTATAATGGTCAATCCATCACCTGCAAGTGGTACATAGTCGTTAAATAACACTTCCAAAATTCGGGAAATGCACCCATGGCGCTAAAAGGCTTAACTGCCAGTGATCGTAGAATGAGTTTCTGAAATCGTTCATTGTTCAGCGCCAGAGACCCCCGTCTGTCCGAGCAACGCAGATGCACACTAGTGAGGTTTCGTTTGCAACGAACGACTACCGACAACGAACGAGAGCAAAACCGCGATTGCTGACCAGCTTGTACCATAAACATAGGCAACACTCTAAAATCCACAAGAGGCATATATCCTCATGAGCTCGGAGGGTCTATGCCTCTTGGGAATGTTTGGAGTGTCGTCTACGCTATTATGCGCCGTGACTTTGCTCTCGATCGTTGTCGGTAGTCGTTCGTCTCAGACAAAACCTCGACAGCGTTTTCAGCAAGAGGATCGACAATATTGATTGCCTCCGTAGCAGAGGTGGAGGTGGAGATAGATAGCGGGCGCTGGGCGGACTTGAACAGACTTGGCTGACCCGCCGTGAACCAGACCTACATTGGCAGGATATCGAAGGAACTCTGGGAAGACTTCTGCGGGGGAGGAATGGGGCGCGTATGGACCTTTCCTATCCTAAACATTTGAACTGAACTAGAGTGATGATTAGTTGATCATGGAAACAACGAAATACATTAAAGTTTGGATACAACACCATTTTGGCATATTAATTTAATTTTGTTATTACATGAATAGTTCCTTAGAAGGCTGAGGGCTTTTGGTGTGAGCAGAACTGGCATGGAGCACTTCTACCGGGCCGCGATCGAGAGTGTGTTGACATTCTCGATCGCGGTCTGGTATGGCAGTGCGTCTGCACGGGAAAAACACAGACTGAACCGTGTCGTCAGGACAGCATCCAAAATAGTCGGCAAAGACATGCCAAGCCTTGACAGTGTGTACCAACAGCGGCTGCTTAAACGTGCAGGGCTTATTGCACGCGACACTACACACCCGGCTAACGGTCTCTTTAACCTGCTTCCGTCTGGTCGCCGCTACTCTGCTCTCAAAGCACGGACAAACCGTTTTAGTAACAGTTTTTATCCTAGTGCTGTCCGAGCCCTTTCTGTGTCATAAGCGTGCGATGATGTGCTCTGTGGGCCGATCATAGAGTTTCATTGCCGAGACCGACTGATGTTTGCGTGAATGACTGAGTGAGAGTGCGTATGTGCATGGAATCATGTGACCGACCTACAGAGCACTTCGCCCAACCCTTCTGCTATCCCTTTTGCTGCTGGTGGTGTTTGGTCGAGCTGACTCCATGAGTCTCCTCCCCCGGCAGGGTGCGCCCCCAACGGTTGAGAGAATAGTGTATAGCAGTATTAGCCTAGTCTTATGATATATATTAACCAGTTTTACTTCCAACTGTGATCACTAAATTAGTGACATTTACTCTAAGATATTATGCTTTCTTCTTAAACGATATACCTTTAATTAATTTCGATTGCCTAGAATTAATAGGCGTGTGTGTTTGTGTGTGTGTGTGTGTGTGTGTGTGTGTGTGTGTGTGTGTGTGTGTGTGTGTGTGTGTGTGTGTGTGTGTGTGTGTGTGTGTGTGTGTGTGTGTGTGTGGAAGATGAGCGTGGGTGTGTATGGTATGTATTGGTTTGTGGTATTAGTTGCTTAGTTTTAAAGTTTTTACAGGGTGTGTAGGGCATTGGATTTGTGTGACAGAGTATTGATTGGTTTTTGTGTGTGTGTGTGTGCGTTTGTTTTTGTTTTTTATTGTGATGTTTGCAATTGTAACGACACCAACACACATTCCTATGCTTTATGTTCTTAAGGCAAATGGCATTAAACAGTATCTTCTTCTTCCTTATCTTCTTAACTCATATCATACTGAGGCTGTCTACACTGCCATAATTATAGTACTTACAGGTAAGGATATAGACCAAGGGTATTGCCAGAATAGCTTGGCGCCTAGAGACACTACCCTTGAACTATTTTAGTCAAACGTATTTCACACACTGGTGTATTCCGAATGATAAGGGTTAAAAAGATATTACCCCACGTAATATCTTGGACACTGCTTGCAGACTCAGAAAAGAAAATCCAGGCCTTTGAGAACAAGTGCCTGAGGAAGTTGCTCCGCATCTCGTACCGCGAGCACAAGACCAACGAATATGTACGGAGCATCGTCACTTCCCTGGTGGGCCCACATGAACCCCTTCTGGCAACCGTGAAACGGCGCAAGCTTGCTTGGTTTGGCCACGTGACCCGACACAACACCTTGTCCAAGACTATCCTCCAAGGCACTCTCGAAGGAAGTCGTCGGCGAGGTCGTCAGAGAAAGAGTTGGGTCGCAAACATAAAAGAATGGACCGAACTCGAGATGCCAGACTTGCTTGCCACCGCCCAAAATAGAACTCAGTGGAGAGCACTGTCTGTTGCTGCTGCCTCTCAGTCCCCCCAACGCCCAGTTCGGGCAAGGGACTGATGATGATGATGACCCCACGTTTAAGGAACTTCGCATGTAACGTCAAAATTAAGGTTATATTCTGACATTTAGTCAAAAAGTGTTGTTAAGTGTGGTTGTTGTTGTTGTTGCTGTTGTTAACTGCGTTGTTATACGCACAGTCCTTTGCAGACAGACATGAGCAAACCTTGCGTCTGTTTTTAAATCTGCGCTGAAAACACACCTTTTCCAACTGCGTTACCCCACCGATTGAACATTGACTGCTGAGGATTCTGTTGTAGTTGTTCTGTGTTTGCTGGAATTTGTGTGTGTGTGTGTGTGTGTGTGTGTGTGTGTGTGTGTGTGTGTGTGTGTGTGTGTGTGTGTGTGTGTGTGTTTGCGTGTCTGTAATACTGTGTACATTTTTTGTGATTGTATTTTTGAAATTTGTAAGGCGCCTAGAGCTATACCTGGGGTTTGGTGGCATCATAGAAATCATTATTATTATTATTATTATTATTATTATTATAACCTATGTGTGCCCCCACCCCCTCTTACCCGACTCCCTCTACCCCCCCCCCTACTCCCCCCTACTCCCCCCTCACACACACACACACACACACACACACACACGCGCGCGCGCACGCACGCACGCGCACACACACACACACACACACACCTACCCTGTCAAGATCACCATAATAGCAACTGGTTTCATTCTTAACTATCTTACATGCTTCGGCACCCGTTCAATTTTATGGGTCTTTGTACAGATGTCTCTTTTCGCAGGACAAACACTGAATAGCATGTGTTCCATGCTTTTATTTCCGTAATTTGTAAAGGGTGTCACCACTAAACCCCTTCCATGGCGAGAAAAATTGAACAACTGCAAGATGCAGTTGAGGGGGCTCATGAGCATCTATGCCTCTTGCGCAAACGACTTGTTCATCCATGTTCCTTTGGCGGCAGGCAATGTGGGGGTAAGGGAGGCCCTCCTCCAATGAAAATGTATTGGCAGAGTATCCCCTGGTCCCTCCAAAGCCCGCCCAATATTACTGGAGACATAAATCATAAGTTTGTATTATTTGAAGAAGAATTTTTCTTCTGGGTTGGGGAGTGGGGAGATAAAAAATAAGAAGATGTTGATCTGTATGCTTGTATGCCTTAGTTTGCTGTGACATAATCATGAGAAGCCATCAATGTTTCGTTTTGTTTGGTATTACTGTTTGGCGGGGGGGAGAAATATCCTCCCCCGCTCCCCCCCCCCCCCCCCAAATCAGAAGATTTTGATTTTTATGCTTGATTTTTGTGTTAGCTTGGTGTGTCACTTGCCTTCTCTAGCTCCCCCCCCCCCCCCACCCGGGTCTGCCCTGGGGGACTTGGGTGGGGTTAGGTACTTTTTAGTTCCCAGGGTCACCCTGGTCAGCCCCACAGGGTGAGTTTTTCTCTCTATTCTGGGGCATGTGTTTCTGTCTACCCGAGGTCCATTCACCTGTATATGCCTTTTTAAAACTCTCCCTACTGTCTGCACTGCCTGTAGCTCTTGATATTGGATGTGTGTTGCTAAATGGTCTTAGCTTTATTTAGGCCCCATGTGTTAGGTTTATTTAATGTATTTGACCGGCTGGCGACATACATTCAATGTTCTGTTTAGTTGGGTTTTTTTTTCACAAGCAGTGCAGGCACGTCCTGAGAAAGCCTTGTTGCTGTCGGGACGTTAAGCAATGTACAATCAATCAATCTCTAGCTCCCCATCCCTCCCCCCCCCAACCCTCTCCCCCCCCCAATCTCTCCCCCAGCCCCCCCCCTCATCTCTCCCCCAGCCCCCCCCCCCCCTTTTACGGCAGCAGGCATTCACGAAAAAGTATTTGAGTGTAGCGCATTTCGACAAATTATATATTTATCGTATCTCACTGTATTGCCTGCTTCCCGTATTTCCCGCCTTGTCTTGCGACATACGTTTGGTAAACAGCGGTAGTATATTAAACACCCACGTTGTTTGCTTACACAATAAATACATCCCCAGTAAGCAATGATACTCGGACCCACGACAGCCGCAATGGGCCCGAGCACTGTCGTGGGTCCGAAGACGTTTTGCTACTTGGGGCCACCTTTAGCCTTTTAACGACAGATTCTATTGGCTGGTTAGGGTATAAATATACTCGTATAACCCATATCTAGTAACAAGATAAAAGTTTATGTAACATTGTTCTGTGGGTTATAAATACATCAAGCTGGGCCACATTTAGCCTTTTAACGACAGATTATATTGGCTTGTTAGGGTATAAACATACTCGTATAACCCATATATAGTAACAGGATACATGTTTATGTAACATTGTTCTGCGGGTTATAAATACATCAAACTGACAATGATCAATCTGACCCTAACTCCTACAACTAACTTGTTTCCTCTCCACGCAACATTCTTGGAGCCACTGTAATCAAGATTTGTTCTATCGCCATCCACACCAGAAAAGGTGACTGCCAAGCGTGTCCAATACAGCGACGTCCCAACGAAGAAAGAAACACACTTAGAAAAGACAATTACAATACAATTGTGTCTTTCTTCGTTAGGAGTTTCTTTGTTATGTCGCTTTCTGCCGCCACTTCTGTGTCTGCAAATTGTAAAGCCTCTGGCCGGGTTGACCATCTTCGTCATATTTAGACTATTCATTCACACTTTGAGTCGTACATTCTGCACTTGAAAAGAAAAATAAGTATTGCATAGTTTCTTTTGCCTGCATTTGGAAATGAGTTTTCCGGCCTTCCTCACTCCACCACTCTCACTCTCCAGCGCGTCCAGAACAATGCTGCCCGCCTGGTCCTTAGAAAGAAAAAATCAGACCACATCACTCCCCTGCTCAAGCTCCTTCACTGGCTCCCCATCCCCCAACGCATCCAATACAAGATTCTGTCTCTCTGCTACAAATCCCTGAACAACTACGCTCCTACCTATCTCTACAACTTACTTCACCCCTACACTCCTTCCCGCTCCCTCCGCTTCGCCTCCGACCCTCCCCGCCTCCTCATCCCCCGTACCAAACTCAGCACTTTCGGCTCCCGCTCCTTCTCAGTATACGGTCCATCCACCTGGAACACTCTCTCTCCGTCAGAAACACTCTCTCGCCTCCTTCCAGTCCGCCCTCAAAACTCACCTCTTTCAACAGCTCTAGCACTACATCACCACACTCCCCACCCCAAGCTGACCATCGTAATGTTTTTTTCACTATTTGTGGTACGTGAATCATTGTCTAAAGCGTGCGCATGCGTGTGCGAGTTGTGAGTGCGCGCTTAGAGTTATAATTATTAAAAGATAAGCGCATTATAAATACCGTAATTATTATTATTATTATTATTATTAGTTAACTCATTCGAGACGAACTGCACCGGATACGCAGCTTAACCCTTTCCTGCCAGAGGCCCCCGCGACTGCTCATTAGATTTTTTTTTTTTTTTTGGGGGGGGGGGGGGCGGGGGGAGGCGGGGGGGGGTGCAGCTTTTGATATATAACGGCACCCGTACAACCCACCGTCGACCGTCCATTCTGGCACTGTCTTTTCTCCGGGATTATTTCTGTATACAAAGAGAGGTAGATCTATTGTGTGGTGCCAACACTAGTATCCGAATTGGGAACCTTTTGGCTATTTTTGTGCCTTGAGCGGCACACAACTTGAACTCTGGTGTGAGTGTTTTCTCTGTCACGGAGGACACGCGTACCGTCTGTGCGTTAGCTTTTGGAGCCTACGGCAGGACAGTGTTTTTTCAGTGAAGTATCAATGGGGAGTCAGTGTGCTGGTCTGTGATTTTGGACCTTACGACTTTCAGCCGTAAGGTCCAAAATCACAGACCGGCACACGTCTACGGAACTGTTTGACACTGATTAATGGGTTCGGGTTTCTTGATCATACAGTGAGGTTTCGTCTGCAACGAACGACCCCCAACAACGAACGAGACCAAAGTCACGGGGTAACTGGTTTGTGCCACAAGCATAGACAACACTCCAATTATCTCCAAGAGGCGTAGATCCTCATGAGACGCCAGGGCGTGGAATGTTCTCTATGCTTAAGGTACAACCCGGTTATCCGCCGTGACTTCGCTCTCGTTCGCTGTTGGGGGTCGTTCGTTGTAAACGAGACCTCGCGGAACGACACTAACACTGACAGTCTGCGCATCAAGAGAAAGTTTATTACGTTTTGCAGACAACATTGTTCTAATTTCTAAACAAAACAATTGTGGCGAAAAAAAGTTTGGTTTACTTCACATCAAAAGGAACCTTACGATGCTCCTTTCGCCGTTACAGTGTACGAAACTGCATTCTTTCAGTTGATTTTTGTGCACGACACAACCCTGTGAACGCGACCTGTGTGTGTGTGTGTGTGCGTGCTGGGGGGGGGGGGGGGTGGTTACCACGCTCTCCAAAGAGGGCAAAGGTGTTTAAATTTCCCCAAAAGGAAAGCTACACTGTACATAGCATTTTAGAGTCATTTCTGGTCGGTGCATGGGGGTGGGGGGGGGGGGGCGGAGCCCAGGACTCCCTTCCCCTCTTCATTCTGCCCCTACACACACACACACACACACACACACACACACACACACGCACACACAAACACACGCACACACAAACACACGCACACACAAACACACACACACACACAGGCACACACACATACACACACACATACACACACACGAACACGCATGCACGCACGCACACACACACGCACACACACACACACATACATACATGCTACAATCAATCCGCCAAGCTAATCAGACGCTACCTTTGAACTACTAAGCACTAAGTACCATCGGACGTGTCAGTTAAGGACAATGTCAAGATGGCAACTCCCAGTTAAGCTACACATGCGTGCCCTTGAACTGTCATGCCTGATCCATCTCCTACAGATACATGGTTGAAATTCAGTCTCAATATGCTTAACCCTTTTGTGCGTGATGCTGCAAGTCCCTTAACTCATTCTACCCCAACACCGAAATCCCCACATTTTGCCGTTGTCTTCTGAAGACTCTAGTGTAGTGCAGGACACAGATCGACCATGATAGTTCAAGGGTGATGCCAGAATAGCTTGGCGCCCATAGGCGCCAAGCTATTCTGGCATCACCCTTGAACTATCATGGTCGATCCCTATCTTTCTGTGGTGTGTCTGGGGTAGAATGAGTTAACTGTGTACAGTAACGATTGCTGCACAACATCAACATCAACAACGTCAAAAACATAATCAACAAGAACGTCAACGTCAACACCACCAACAACATCAACCATAACAAAATCAACACCACCGACAACAACGGCAGCAGCAACAGCAACACCATTAACAAAACAAACAAAACAACAACGAAACAAAGAAGTACCCAAACGGAAAAAGAAACATGCTTAGAAAAGACAGTTACAACACAATTTATTAATATTTCGGGTAAATACCCTTTTTCAAAATAGACAAACAAACAAAATATAGAGATCAGTTGCTACTTATCTTCATTTATCGCAAAAGGAATGATTGCAGAGTGTGGTAACCATCCCTTGAGTGTCTAAACTCCCTTACCCCGCCCCCCACCCCCCACACCACCACCCTCCACCCTCCACCCCCCAACACACACACACACACACACACACACACACACACACACACACACACACACACACACTGTTGCCACATTCCTTCTGCATAAATGAAGATAAGTAGCGACTGATCTCTGTTTGTTTGTTTGTCTATTTTGAAAAAGGGTATTTACCCGAAATATCAAATTGTGTTGTAACTGTCTTTCTGAGCGTGTTTCTTTCTCCGTTGGGTACTTCTTTGCATTTTACACGCTTGGTAGTCACCTTTTGGGTCTGAACACCGAAACAAAATTAATTATAACAACATCAAAAACAACACCAACAAAGAAAACAACAACAAAACAACAACAACAATTACAAAAATTACAACAATACACACCGTAAGCTCAAGTTTTTACTTCTAAAAATTGGAAACGTCTACAAAAGGGTTGAGCAGATGCATCGACTTTGACAGTACAAGAGTAGTGCCAAGGTTTATCTTGACGCCTTCCAAGACTCCAAGGTAATCTGGCACCACCCTAGCACTTTGGCAGTCGGTAGCGCTTTTCGTCGCGACTGATGATTCCTGCAGGCATCATCGCGACAAAAAGCGCAACCGACAGCCAATGGGGTTTGTCTCTAGCAGTTTTTCTGGTTTAGTGTTTCTATTTTAAATTTGTGTCCCGTTTTTAACTGTCTGTAAAGGACTGTAACAGACACAAAACAGCATTCGATTTTAGGTAGACAGATATGAAAAACGCAGAGCGACCATCTACAGACAATATAGGGTTAAATTGTTCACAATATCGCCTGCATAAACGCGCTTGGTACATCTCACAACATTGCTGCAAAGTCGGCTAGCTTTAACGCATTCAGTCCGCGACACACAACAGCAACATACGGCTAGACCATGATAGTTCAATGGTGGTGGCAGAATAGCTTGGCGCCTATAGGCGCCATGCTATTCCGCCACCACCCTTGAACTGTCATGGTCGATCAGTCTCCTGAATTGTAATGCAGTCCCACAGCGGGTAACTCCAAAATGTGGGTATATCGCGGCACCTCGTGCACAATGAGTTAACTTTGTTAACCTCTTCAATGCTGGTGGACGCAGACTGTATTTCTGAAATCGTCAAAGAAGTGCACCCGTTAACCACTTTGCTGTTAGTGACCACGAATTTTGAGGCTGAAACCACTGCACACTGACCGACATTTGCGTGAAGAACACAGATGGAAATGGGACAAAAATAGGCATTAACAACACAGGACTAACAAGAGACATAAACCCTCATGAGCCCCCGCGACTGCGGGGGCTCATGAGGGTTTATGTCTCTTGCAGCTGGGTAGCGTTCGCCTTGCCCCAGCAGTTAGGGGGTTAAAGGAAGTTGAGCTCAAAGTGGTGTCCACCAAGAGGCTCAAATCCCCGTGAACACCCCGAAACTGCAGCGAATCATGAGAATCTGTGTCTCTTGCAGTTGGACCTCGGCATAAAAGAGGTAAATAATGGAGTTAATCTCTCGTAAAATGAAAAAAGACAACAAACAAACAACCCACCCACCCCCGCCACCTCACCCTCCCCCCCACCCCCCACCCCCCCCCCCCCCCCCCACCCCCACCCCCACCCCCCTAAAAAAAAAAAAAGAACAACAACAAAACCCCACAAACACTTGTGCTCTTCTTTTACTTTTGTTTTACGCAGGAGAGACACATGTTGGGTCCCAACCTCGCTGTCGACCCAACCTCGGCCAGAGTAGTATTTAATGCTCAAAAATAGTAAGGTAGATTAACTTTTCAGCTTGAATTACTAAACGTTCTCAGAATGGGTATAATAATGGTTATATCAGTGATTAGCCATGCCCCTGGCCTACAATTTCACAACACTGGTGTGACATATAGTGCTCACAAAAAGTAAAGGACGTCATAATTTCAAATTGAATTACAAGAGGGTAAACAAACAAAAAAAAAGACCCAAAAGTTGACTGCCAAACGTGTACAATGCAAGGAACAGCCCAATGAATAAAAATCACGCTTAGAAAGGACAGTTACAACACAACTGTGAGTAATTATATGGTCTAAACATGTTTCTTTCTTTGTTGGGATAATCAGAAAGAGTATTATAACTCTTGCTGCAAATCCAGGCCAAAACGTATTCTAGTTTTCTTTAAAAAGGTAAACATTTTACGCAGAATCAAGCTCTAATTCAATTATATGCCACTCCTGCCGAGGTTGTGTCACTCTGACCAAGGTTGGGTCGATACCGAACGTGGGACACAACAACACCGTGATCCCGTATAGTCACAAGGCGCAGAAACACGCGTGTGTTACGTTGGTTACTGAAAAAGAAAGGTAGAAAATGTTCTAGTTTGAGACTCCCTTGTATTTGAAAATTCTAGCAATCTAGGAATCAGCTGCAATTATAACAATCAAGGTCCGCAGATCTTGAGGCAGATTAGCTACCGCAGTCATTTTCTTGCCGGAGGATGTCGATGGAGCTTACGGTTGACTGGCGCTGATTCTGGCCAAGGTCCAGCACTCGCTCCTGTAGGCGTACCCCTCCGCCGGGGGGATGTAGATGATGCTCCGTTTGCGCGCCGTATCTAAGGGACTCTGGGTGCCTTCAATTTTAACCTGTCAAACATAAAAATAAACCCTCTTGTAAATGCAGCCACCAGTACTTTTGACAGTACCGGTGGCTGCATGCACAAGATGGATAGATTTGCGACATGGGATAGAAGCACGCATTCAGGTGTTCCGGACCCGCTGACACCCCATCCCTCGCTCGCCCTGCCCACTCAAAACACCCCCACCCCCTAAAAAAAGAAGAAGAAGATTTCCTACATCCAAGTGAGCAAAGGTCATGGGCCCCGCGACGGTCGCACTGGGCCAGCGTACGGTCGATCGAGGGCCCACTGCGGCCGTCGTGGAGCCAAAGACGTTTTACTACAAGGGATGCATCTGTCGTCCCCCTCCTCCTCAACCCCACCTCCTGTCGTTTCATTTTACGGTCAGTGGCTGCCCCTGCCTCTTTGTTATTAAGTGGGGATACGACGGTCTCGGTCATCTGGATTCTCCATTGGTAAGATGTCCCGCCCCGCTACCCCCTCCCCTTGCTCGAAAAAAATGCACCCCCCCCCCCCCCTTTTGATTGGCGCCGACTCATTTGCCTCTTACCTAGCTAACAATCTAGCAAGCAAGCAAGCGAGCCAGCCAGACATCCAGACATCCAACCAATCATACGCCAATCCAACAATTCAGCTTACCACCGACTCACCGACCAACCCAACCATTCAGGCTACCCACCGACCCACCGACCACATGCACCGCGTTTACCGGTGCATGTGGAGCCTAATGCACAAAAGTGATCAGAAAATTCGACTTGGTCTAAGTAAGATGTTTCAGCCTACCGCTCTTAGACCAGGTCGAATTTTCTGTCCGCAGCCACACTCGATACCTGAAAGGTGTGACACCGTAGGCCTGGACCACACTCGCAGTAATGGCTTGAACTTAGCAGATGGTTCTGGCATGTCTGGTTTTCTGTCTTGAACAGTTGGCACGTACCTAGGAGAGGAGAAAATCCAGACAAAAAAGGTGACTGCCATGCGTGTAAAATGCAGAGAACAACCCAACGGAGAAAGAAACACACTTTGAAAAGACTGTTACAATACAACCCATTAACTCATTCAGCTGCGACACACCACAGCAAGACATGGATTGAACATGATAGTTCAAGGGTGGTGCCAGAATAGCTTGGCGCCTATGGGCGACAAGCTATTCTGGCACCACCCTTGAATTATCATGCTCGATCTGTCTCTAAAATTGTAATACAGTCCTTCAAAGGGCAACTGAAAAAAAAATTGGATGATTTCGGTTCTGGGGCAGAATGTGTTAAATTGTGTTCTAACTGTCTTTTCGAAGCGTGTTTCTTTCTCCTTTGGGTTCTTCCCTTGGGCGGTCCGTGGCGCAGTGGTTAAGGCGCCTGCCACCAATGCCAAGGGTGCGAGGTTCGATACCGGGTTCCGGCGTTGGACTTTTCTCCTCTGGTAAGTGTCACCGTTAATTCGGGCGGACCGTCGGGGGTTCTTTCTCCGGGTACTCCGGTTCTTCCACCCCCCCCCCCACCCCCCCACCCCCCACGCTTTGGTACCGGTCTCAGGCCACTTTACAAATTTCAAATACAAGTGATCAAAAATCTCTGTAACTTCAGTAGCTGACTGGCCCTTCGTTTGTCTTGTGTACTGTGTTTGTACTGTGCTTGTCTTAAATGGCGTAAATCCGTGTCTGTTTCGTGAGTGTGTGTGTGTTGGGTTTCAGGCGCGGCGCTTTGAGTCGATTTCCCCAAAATTGAGAAAAAGCGCCTATATAATAACGGTATTATTATTATTATTATTATTTTCTAGAACAGGAGAACTGTGCCTATCGAGAGGTTACGTTTACGCCGGACGAGTCCCAGGAACGAACGAGATGGAAGTCACAGCGGATATCCACCGTCCACCATAAGCATATGCATCACTCCAAACACCTGCCAGAGACATAGATCCTCATGATAATCTGTGCCTCTAGGTGATGTGTGGAGTGATGTCTATGCTTATCGTACACGCAGGTCGTCAACCGCGATTTCGCTCTCGTTCGTTGTCGGTAGTCGTTCCCCAATGCGCAAAAGGTTTTCGGTACGATGTAGGCTGCCGTTGGCCCGATGGCCTTTGCGCACTGGGTCGTTGCAAAGGAAACTTCACTGTTCTCTCGCGAGTTACGAGTACTGCACAAACAGACTTACTCGAGGAGTACGCCACAAGTACACTTCTATTCAAATGAGGTACTATAGCATATCATTTAAATAGGAGTGTACTTTGGAGTACTCCCCAAATAGGTCTGTCTGGGCAGTGCTCCCGCGAACGGTACAGGTATACTTTACGTTTTACATTCGCTGGCAATATCAGATGTTCAATATTTTATATCTGTATTCAGACCTCAATCTTGGATTGTCCGTTTGGAATATAATACACTTTGGAATAACAAAACATTAACACTGTCACTAATGTTTCGGAGATTTAATAGATCCAGAATACAGCAGAGGTGTGTCTCTCTTGTCATTTGAATGCATGTTTGTTGAAATGTTTTTATTATCGCGTATCAATGACTGTTGGTGGCAGCCAATGAGTTAAACACATAAAATTATTGAGCAAAAAAAAAAACAAACAACAACTCTGCCTTCAAAACAAATAACACATTGAACGCTAACTTCAATATTCCCCAAGTCTGAAATTATCAGGTCCATATATGCAAATAGCTTCAGGATTGCGTACTAACAATTTTACATTATAGTTCAAGGGTTTGGTAGGCCATGACACCTCAAGGCTGGTGCCAGAATAGCTTGGCGCTGAAGCGCCAAGCTATTCTGGCACCAGCCTTGAACTATCATGGTCGATCCACTGCTTGTTTTAGCGCTCATTGCAGTGTACTAGGGCTGAAGTTGTTAAAATAAAAATCCAACCTGCGGCGTCTGCACACGGGTCGAAGAGGTGGATCTGACGTTTCTTGCTCACGATCCAACCATTCTCGCAAATGACCTCACAGCATTCTGCGGCGGAGCTACACTCGCCATCCGAGCGGCACACCTGACCAACCTTCGCCTTCAAGACAGATAGCATTTTAGGTTAGGTTTAATCTTTTCACTGCAGGCGACACACGAAAGCAGCAGGCATACTAATGAGCACCTGCAGACGCGGGGTATATGAGCATCTACGCCTTTTACTCCCCCCCCCCCCTTCCCCCTCTTCATGTCCACGTTCGTAATAAGTTACATGCGGTCAAACTACTGTGGTTTTGGCTTCACCGGCAGTGTCGGGATTGGCCAGTAGCGTTGGACGATATTCCAGACGAACTGAGGTCTAGTCAACCGACCGAAGACCCCAACAACAGAAATGGGGGGCGAGGTGGGGGGGGGGCGAGGGGAAGGGGGGCGAGGGGAAGGGGGGCGAGGGGGAGGGGAGGCGGGGGGGGGGGGGCGAAGGGGGAGGGGAGGCAAGGGGGGGGGGGCGACGAAGGGGAGGGAAGGCGGACGGGTGGGGGGGGGGCGAAGGGAGGGTAGGCTGGGGGGGGGGGGGCGGCGAAGGGGGAGGTGAGGCGGGGGCGAAAGGGGAATTGGAGGCGAGGGGGGGGGGGCAAAGTGGCAGGGTAGGTGGGGGGGGGGTGAAGGGGGAGGGGGGTTTGAGGGGAGATTATTGAGGAAGTAGGACCTTAACCTACTTGTTCATATATTCCTAACTGCAAGAGGTATAGATCCTCATGGGCCCCTGCAGACGGAAAATTTAACAGAACCAAACTTTTAAGAGGTATATATTCTCATGAGATCCCGCTGTTGCTGTAGCTCATGAGGATCTCTTGCTGACACCATTTGTATCCATGTTCCTTGGATAATTTATCCCGAGCCTGTGATAGTGTGTTGCCCTTTGAAGGCAAAATACAATATAAAGTCCAATTTTGCTTTTTTTTACAGCAGATTTGTGTTGTATTATCACGAAAGTCGTTTTTCACAAAAAAAGAAATGTTTATTACTGTCACAAGGCATGGCCCGGAGAGGGAGGGGTATGGCCAAGGCGAGGTATGGTCCGCAGGAAATGTGGAGGTACATGTATGGCCAAAATATACTCTGGTCACACCATGATCAGAAGCGATGAGAGTTATGGCAAGATAATGTTACTTCCTCCCCCACACCACACCCCTCGCCTCTGTCCTACCCTAAACTAGGGTTCCTAGGCCAATTGTCAACTGTGAACGTTAACCAATCAAGGCGCCCCGTATCAATAGCTGCGAAAGTGTGAAATAGCGTTCCCGGCGGAAACGCTATACGACACTTCCGCACTTGTTGATGCGGGGCGCCTTGAATGAGTTAACATGATATATCTGAGACCTTTCACTGTCATGTCAGTAACTTTCAGCGTTAAATCTATCCATCCATCCATCCAACCGTCCGTCCGTCCGTCCGTTCGTTCGTCTGTTCGTTCGTCTGTCCATCCATCCGTCCATCCATCATTTGGTCAGTCAGTCAGTCAGTCAGCCAGTCAGCTAGTTAGTCCGTCAGTCAGCTAGTCAGTCAATCAGTCATTCAGTCAGTCAGTCAGTCAAATAATCGAAGAAATGAGTCATGACTTACCTGCGCGAGCGTAATAGTCGTTAGAATGGTGCATGCTAACAGCTTCATTGTGTAGCAGTTGCAAGTGTTATCTTGTGGATCTGCGTGTCACTGCGTAGTTAATATAATGTGCGGGAAATAACAGCTGTGTATCTTACTGTAACGGGCGAAATTATTGCGACATATTCCAACTCATCTGAAATATTCATAAATTGTCATATCTTCAATACATACCATATTATGACGAACAAAATGAACGCGATATCATTGGAATCATCGGAAACGATGATTTCAAAATGATGAGAAAAGCATCCAACTCTATACTGGGGGAGCACGTCGGCTTTACTAGCCTTCTTCAGATATTGTGGCCATGTGACAAGAGCAAATAGCATGACAATGTAAACAAAGGGTCATAGATGATGTGAACGTCCCAGTAAAGATGGTTCTGTACAAGAAAGAGCACAAATTTCAAAGTATTGATAACTAATGTCTGCTGTACCCAGTGTACACATAATAAATAGTGATTAGACAATTGGGACCGAGTGGATTACAAAAAAAATTGTTCACCGAGTATGTTATTTGGTGGAGCCCGGAATGCGAGGTTCACCTCGCATTCAGGGCTCCACCAAATAACATGCTAGTAATCCATGAGGAGCCCTACGGACTACGCAGTGAATACTGCGTGCCTCCTTCTACTTAGTATTTGTGTGTGCTGGAAAGTATCCAAAACAACCTTCAACGTGAACGCACTCCGCGGCATGTTTACTTGTGACGCCTCTCTAAAATTACAAATGTGCCATAGATGCCAGCAAACCCGATAAGTATCTCTCATATCCGATAGTTCAGGAGAAAAATATCCTCTAACCTGTTTCTGCCACGAATTTCCTTCAGATCATTGTACAAAACTTTTGTGCTTTTGCCAGATGCCACCGCTGTTTTCTATTACTAGATTATGTGAAGCCAAACTGTAATTTTTTTAAGTTGAAACGACGCACTTTCCCGCTCCATAGATGGCTCATTTCTAGTCTTGTTACGTCATTATTTTACTTCAACTTGCTTATGTTCAGTAGACGGGTCATTTTGTTTGCTGGGTAAATCGAAGGTTGCTAGGTAGATCGAACATTGGTAATCCACCCCAATAAATGCCATGCGAGTGGATAAAAGAGTTTGTTTGTCTTCCTCCCTACGCCACACGACCAGTCACTTTAGCGCAAACCGTACCATGTGACCGTGATATAAAATTCCCTGTAGCGAAAAATGGCGAACGTTTTGTAGCCCGCTCGATGACGCATCTTGGATGCCAGTTTTGTTCTATAAAAGATCGCCAAACGTTCTAAAGTACAAAGTTACTTAAAGTTGTTCGAAACAACAAGCACACTCAGTACAGGAGACGGCAACGTCATGACATTTTAAATTACGTCATAAGTCTATTATGTATAAATGTATATTCCTTTGACGTCAGTCATGTCTGGCGTGATCCAGGTCGCAAGATGTCTTCTTGATTTCTTTTACGAAAATAATGGAGGAATGAAAACACGTTATTGGTCGGAGGGGTTCGTTGCACGGACCCTTGTAGGCCTTCGGGAGGTCAAAGGAATCATTGTACCCCTCAGGCCTTCGGGGTACAATGATTCCTTTGACCTCCCTCAGGCCTACAAAGGTCCGTGTAGCGAACCCTTCCGTGTTTTCATCGCTACGTCACACGACCAGCGCAAACCGTACCATGTGACCGTGATACAAAAACCCTTGTAGCGACAAATGGCGAAATTCTTGTAGCCCTTTGTGACGCATCTTGGATGCCAGTTTTGTTTTATATTTAAAAAAAAATAACCAAAACGTTCTAAAATAAAAAGTTACTTAGTGTTGTTCGAAACAACAAGCACACTCAGTGCTGGAGACGGCAACGTCATGAAATATTTTAAATTACGTCATAAGTCTATTATGTATAAATGTATATTCCTTTGACGTCAGTCATGTCTGGCGTGATCGAGGTCGGAAGATGTCTTCTTGATTTCTTTTACGAAAATAGAGGAGGAATAAAAACAAATACGTTATTGGTAGCAGGGGCTTGCTGCACGGACCCTTGTAGGCCTTCGGGAGGTCAATGTTTCCTTTGACCTCCCGAAGGCCTACAATGGTCCGTGTAGCAAACCCCTGCGACCAATAACTTAAATTAACGTACCCAGTACGTCGTCATAATCGAGTCATGACAATAGAATGGGCACACCGGTTGTCTCCCTCGATACAGCATTAGCGAATAGAGGGAGACAACCAGTGTGAAGAACTGGAACACCTTTTGCAAAAAAGATTCTATCATCAACACCGAATATCTACAGTAACTACACGGCAGCGTTGTCGTCTCGTGACAAATAAGCTTCAAAGTTGTAAGGGAGGAAACTCGACGAAAATAGGCTACATGCATGTACGTGTGACATAATAATATTACGACCCTTTGCACTGTGTCCTTTCGTGACCGTAAACAGTTAAAAATAAAACGATCAATACCTATTGTTTTTAGGTTTCACGATTTGTCCAATATGCTGGTGATAGTGGAAAAAAATCCAACAACATTTTTTTTCTTTGGCAGGCCTATATTCAGTATTTCCAGGCAAGAAATTTCAATAGTTCGCAATATCTCCAGTAATAACATGCAATCACGCTGGACAAAAAGGTTAACTTTAACTTATGAACTTCGAATGCCGTTAACCCAGTTAGCCCCGGGACCCTGCAGCAGGAGATGGATTGATCATGCTAATTCAAGGGTAGTGCCAGATGAGCTTGGCGCCTTCAGGCGCCAAGCTCACCTGGCACTACCCTTGAATTATCATGATCAATCCATCTCCTGCAGCTGGTACACAGTCTTTAGACATAGTCGTAAAAGTTTGGAAGTGCGGCCGTGGGGTTAAGAGGTTTAAAGACTTTCCTGTTTTCTCCTTTATATGCTATCGAGTTTCGGCGTCACGCACATAAAGTGCAGTAGAACACGTGTTACTTGTGCTTTCTCAGTTGGATTGTAAAGGCAAGTTTTAGTTGAGGCATGACAACATGGAGAACATGTTGCATCGGCACATTTTAGCAATCAAAGCCCTCCCTGGAGCAGATCGCTTTAAAAAACCGGCCTGCCCCCGGACTCTTGTTTATGAAATCTGTATTAATTCAATTACCAAATGCCGCAACCGTCCAAAGAACAGGGATACAAACTGATCTCAGCGAGAGACATAGATCCTCATGAGCCCCCGCGACAGCGGGGGCTCATGAGGATCTATGTCTCTTGCAGCTGGATCTCATTCCCTTATTTCTCGGCATTGAAATGGTCAACACACCAGATGACCTGACCGTGACGCCGTGCCTTGTAGATATAACGAAACCTTACATTACAGCTGGCGGTTTCAACCACACGCCCACACAGTACCTTGCCTTATCTGTGCATCTAATATTGAAAGAACGACATGGGACTTTGCCTATGGGTTTTGCCGCTTTACTGCGTGGCCGCTTCTTATGCACAGGTAATATAGCCAAACAGCAGGTGTCTTGCCCACGCCAGTTTTTCAATGCATGACTGCGGACAACAACAAAAAAAAGAATAAGAAGAGGAGAAGAAAAGAACAAAGGTCGGTTTGGCTTAAATAAGAAGTTCTAGCCCACTGTTATAAACAGTAGGCTAGAATTGCTTATTTAGGCCAGGCCGACGTTTGAAGTCCACAGTCAAATACAGTCCATAGATGTGTACAGTACATTAATTGATATTAATTAGTGTGGGCTCGTTAAGTTTGCCCGTTCACTGCGTACAAGCGGAGGTAGTTTTTCAACTACATTAACCCTTTGGCTGTCGGTAGTGGTTTTTGTCGCGATGATTCCTCACGACATTAACCGCTACCGACAGCCAAATGGTTAAAAGAGGAAACTCTAACTGACTGAGGGTCTCTTTTGGGGGAAACAAGCCGTCAACAGCATTTCGCAAACCTTAGATGACGTGTTTGCCGGCCCTGGTGTTTTGGATCGTACCGCTGTAAACCGCAAGGTCAAAAACATATACCAGCACACATTCATTCATTTGTTGGTTCATTGATTGATTGATTGATTGATTGATTGATTGATTGATTGATTGATTGATGGATGGATGGATGGATGGATGGATGGATGGATGGATGGATGGATGGATGGATGGATGGATGGATGGACGGAGGGACTGACTGACTGATAGATTAATGGATGGATGGATGGATAGATGGATTAATTGATCGATCGGTTGATCGTCTGATTGATTGATTGCTTGATTGATTGCTTGATTGATTGCTTGCTTGATGGATGGATGGATGGATGGATCGACCAGACGATCGTCTGATTGATTGATTGATTGATTGATTGATTGATTGATTGATTGATTGATTGATTGATTGATTGATTGATTGATTGATTGATTGATTGATTGATTGATTGATTGATTGATTGATTGATTGATTGATTGATTGATTGATTGATTGATTGATTGATTGATTGATTGATTGATTGATTGATTGATTGATTTGCCCAAGATCACAGGCCCGTGACTGATTATTGTTTTCCGTTTTTGTCTGATTGATCGATCAATCGAAAGACTGTTTCACTGGTTGATTTACAGATCGATACGCTGATTAACCTGCTTGTAATGTAGCAGCCACTGGTAGGACTACATTTTACGTACCGGAGGCTGAATGCACAGTTAACTCCTTCCCTGCCAGTGGACGCAGTTCGTGTCACATAAAGCTTCGTTCATTCAACGCCAAAAGACACGGGCCGAGCCATCCAAGGAACATGAATACAATGTGGTATCAGCAAGAGGCATAGATCCTTATGAACCCCCGCAACTGCAGGGGCTCATGAGGATCTATGTCTCTTGCAGTTGGATCGTTTTCACTTTTTTCTCCTCAATGAAGGAGTTAATTGATTCAGGTTTTCATGTTTCCACACAGGCCGGTGTGGGAGAGGTGTGCTACACTGATGACGACTGCCAGCAAGGCACGTGCTGCGGGATCCCAACTGGAGAGTTGTGGGTCTCTCGACGCCGGCAGGTCGACCCGAATTTTCTTTTAACTCCTCTGCCACCTGTTATAACGACAACACAAAAAGCAGGTAAATCACCAGACATATAAAACAACTAAAACAAACAACAACAAAACAACAAACAAACAAATATTTAAAAAAAATAAAAAAACAAACAACCCCCCAAAACCCCAAAACAACAAGCAAACAAATAAACAAAACAACCAAAAACAAACAAACAAACAAAACCCAACAACAAGAAAAACCAACCCAGCCTAGTTGCGTGTCTTCGTAGCCTCTTTCACCGAGATTCTATCACAGACAGTCATACCAAGAGAAATAACTCATCTCTGGACAAGCAGTTAGATCCCCTGATCTCTTCCTTGCGCACCCAATCACCACGTGCGCACGTGAGCATCTAGGGTCTTGCAATCTCAACATTAACTTGACGATAAGCAGTGAACCTTCACAAATTTTAGTGAACTGTGTTTGGAGATTTAATAACTTCAAATTGAATATATCTGTGTGCGCAATGCTGAGGGGATTTTGGCCCAATAAACCTTGTGAAATCCAGACAAAAAAAGATGATGCCAACCCCTTTACTGCCGAGAGAAACTAAACACAATCCAACTGCAAGAGACACAGATCCTCATGAACCCCCGCCGTTGCGGGGGCTAATGAGGATCTATGCCTCTTGCTGACACCACGGAGTATTCATGTTCCTTGGAAGGCCTGGGCTGTTTGTTTCTAAGTCGACAAAGAATTCAGAAACAGTCTTGCTCCAATGGCGGGGAAGGGGTGAAATTCAAGGAAATAATCAACGAAGAAGAAACACAGAGAAGAACCCAACGGAGAAAGAAACACGTTTAGAAATGACAGTTACAACTGCACTGTACACTTTAGCAGTCATCTTTTCGGTGTGAAGAGGAAACACGATTTGCCCCGCAAAAAGGAAAAGGAAACAGTTCATAAATATTCGAGTAACTTGAAAGAAAAATGAACATGTTATGGATTCTGGGTCCGCTTCTTTTTTTAAGTGTGTGTGTACCCCCCCCCCCCCCCCCACTTCATCATGTGTGTGCAGGGACATGCAAGCCATACAAGGGAGAGAACGAAACTTGCAACATATTATATGACAAGCAGATGGGTAACTGCCCCTGTGGCGGAGATCTCGCGTGTTTCTCGTTCGAGGTGGCTGACGGGACGACGGAGATTGTCAACCCTTGGATCCAGTCCAGGTTTCCATTGATTGATTGATTGATTTTCTTTTTTAATTTAATTTTTTTGAGGGGGCACGGGGGGTGGGGGGGGGGGGGAAGAGTGCTTCACAATACATAAAGCGCAAAAATCACTGTTTGTAGACATAAAGTAACATATTTTCATAACGTATTTTTAAAAAAGAGCTGTAAACTTACAAAGAAAACATGACAGCGAGTAAAACAAAATCGGAGAAATTGCTGTTTAAGGTCCAAAATCACAGACTAACTCACATCTAGATCATTTGAAAAGGAGAAAAAGCAAACACTTCTCTGATAAGACATATACATTTGTTTCTAGAAAAAGACTGCTTTTGTTTTTAATTTTAGAAATTGTGTTGTCGCATTGCGCCATTTTCTTTCTTTTCTTTGTGCAGACCAGGCTATTCTCGTTGGAACCAGTGCTGGCCAGAAAACCGGATCAAAGCATACCAGTCACCACCAGATCTGCAACCTGGAGCGTGATCCTTTTCGTGATATTATTTAACGCGGTAGGGTAACTCGCAAACAGTTCTCGAGCAGAGAAAAGTAAGTCTGAATGAAATGAATATTTTTAAAAAAATAAAAATTCAGTAAAATGTAACTGATGATTTATTTAACCCCTTCCCTGCCAATCATCGCAGTTTTCGCGTCTGAAGAAACAGGACATTGACCGACATTCGCGTGAAGATAACACTGGAAATGTAACCAAACATGTTCATCAAGAACATATGACTAACAAGGGACATACATCAGTTAGTTACTTAGTTATTTGGGTTTAACACCGAGCAGGCAACTAAGGCCATCTCACTCACGGCGGGGACATAAATCAGCATGAGCCCCTTTTCTTGCAGATGGATAGCGTTCGCCTTGCCCCGCCAGTTTAGAGGATAACGGCAGTTAAAAATAATCCCAAAGCAGAAAGTGAGAATTGTGACAAGTTTAAAATGAGTATGGTTTAGATTATAGAAGAAGTGGGTATGAATAGGCACTAGAAAGGTAGAGAATTGTGCCGTCGGCCCTTACTATTATCTACTCCTATCACTTTAGACCTTAACCCATTACATCCTAAGGCTGATTGTTTTAAATTTGCTTATTGTCCTATCAAGGCCACATTACAGATTAGGAGACATATCAGCCATTTAGTTCAAGGGTGGTGCCAGAATAGTCAAATTTATTTCAAGCAGTAGTGTATCAGAATTAAAAGGGTTAATGCCAAGACAAAGTTCTCTTCCTAACTAGCTATTAATCCTACCTACTTTTTACCGTACCACGTCACAGTTCTCTCCCTTACTCGTGCCTGTTCCTATGTTAAAATAATAATAAAATAATAATACCGTTATTATATAGGCGCTTTTTCTCAATTTTGGGGAAATCGACTCAAAGCGCCGCGCCTGAAACCCAACACACACACTCACGAAACAGACACGGATTTACGCCATTTAAGACAAACACAGTACAAACACAGTACAAGACAAACGAAGGGCCAGTCAGCTACTGAAGTTACAGAGATTTTTGATCGCTTTTATTTGAAATTTGTAAAGTGGCCTGAGACCGGTACCAAAGTGTGTGTGTGGGGGGGGGGGGGGGTGGGGGGGGGGGTGGAAGAACCGGAGTACCCGGAGAAAGAACCCCCGACAGTCCGCCCGAATTAACGGTGACACTTACCAGAGGAGAAAAGTCCAACGCCGGAACCCGGTATCGAACCTCGCACCTTTGGCATTGGTGGCAGGCGCCTTAACCACTGCGCCACGGACCGCCCCAAAAAATCACACCACGGCTCAGTTCTCTCTCTTCCCAGTACGCAAAATGCTATAGGCCGAAGTCAGCCGCAGCGGGCCCACGCACTGTACATGAAAAAATAATAATAATAATAGTATAGAATAATAATAATAATAATAATAATAATAATAATAATAATAATAATAATAATAATAATAATAATAATAATAATAATAATAATAATAATAATAATAATAACTACTGTTATTTTTACTGATATCAGAAGAGTTAGTTGCTAGGGTTTAACCCCTCAACTGCCCAAATACTGAAAAAAAAAACTGAACAGGATCCTGCCGCAAGAGGCATAGATCCTCATGAGCCCCCGCAGTCGCGGGGGCTCATGAGGATCTATGTCTCTTGCTGAGACCAATGTGTGCCCATCTTCCTTGGGCGGTTGTGGCTTTTGGTCGTTGATTGAACACAGATTTTACACTGAGGTGCTGGGTTACTAGGGCCTGCCTTTTCCTACCTGTACCTTGTTAGCTCGCGTTTACGGTTCTCTCCATCGTTATTCGTTAGCCCCCACACCTGCAATGTTTGCATACTACTAGCTAAAATGTTACTAGCTTCAGCTGATTGACCACTTTTGACCTTGGCACAGTTCTCTACCTTACTAGAGCCGACTTTTGCATGTATTTAACCCTTTGGCTGTCGGTAGGGGTTTTTGTCGCGAATCACCGCCACAAAAGCCGTTACCGACAGCTAAAGGGTTAACCTACCTTGCATGTGAGCGATAGCAGGCATCCATTAATTTCTGCTCTGTGAGGACTAAAGGTAGTAAGCTTGTTATTTCAGTGTGGGAAATGGCATTACATTTAAATTGCCAATCTTTACGCCATCTGACAAAAATTAGAACTTTTTTAATTGTGTGTGCGTGTGTGTGTGTGTGTGTGTGTGTGTGTGTGTGTGTGTGTGTGTGTGTGTGTGTGTGTGTGTGTGTGTGTTTGTGTGTGTGTGTGTGTGTGTGTCTGTGTGTGATGGTGCGTGTGTGGGGGTGTGTGTGCGTGCGCGAATGTGTGTGTGATGTGGTGTGTGTGTGTGTGTGTGTGTGTGTGTGTGTGTGTGTGTGTGTGTGTGTGTGTGTGTGTGTGTGTGTGTGTGTGTGTGTGTGTGTGTGTGTGTGTGTGTGTGTGTGTGTGTGTGTGTGTGTGTGTGTGTGTGTGTGATATTTTCAACGTAGGATTTTTTTCTGCAGCGCATAGTACACACTCATCAAACATCAATAAAACACCAAACAATCATTTAATGACATACTTTATGAAACGCTTCACCAATAACATAATATTATCACCCTGTTCTCGCATCTCGCACAGTCTACTGAGACACCGAGACACCCAGAGGGTTCCCGATGTCTCATTGGATTGTGTGAGATATGCTAGTGTAAAAGAGATTTTGCAAGGAATTGGTCACGGCTGAATTGTGTTCAGTGGTCGGTCACGAATGACAGATTTTGCAGGAACCGTTCACGGCTGAGGTGTTACGGTGGCGGCAGCAATTCTGGCCGTGGTCCAGCACTCACTTCTCCATGTGTACCCGGGGCGGGGGGCGATCATGGAACGCTTGCCTACGGAGGAGTCTTCGATGGGCACCTGCACAGGAATAATAATAATAATAATAATAATAATAATAATAATAATAATAATAATAATAATAATAATAATAATAATAATAATAATAATAATAATAATAATATCCAACGGCAAGAGGAATAGATCCTCATGAGAGTAGCGGGGGGCTCATGAGGATCTATGTCTCTTGCTGAGAGAAGTGGGGCGGGTCGTGCAGGGGGGAGGGGGCAACGAAAAAAAAATAACACCCACAATTTATAATAATAGTAATAATAATGATTATTATTATTATTATTATTATTATTATTATTATTATTATTATTATTATTATTATTATTATTATTATTATTATTATTATAAGACGAAGAAGAAGAAAAGTGAGTTATTAGGGATGAACACCAAGAGGGCAACTAAGGTCACGTCACACACGGCGCCGTTGAAGCAGAAGAAGAAGGAGCGGCTGAGGCCATTCAACCACATGAAGACCACAGTCAATGATAGCTTTCCCTTAAGAATGTTTCCTCCAAAAATACATTAATAAAGAAAAAAAGAAAATGGCATGCTTTTTAAGTCCCTTCTATTTATAGAAGGGATTTTTTAGGACGGGTCGCGGTGGGGCGAATTTAATAGCATGTCCATGATGTCACAGGCCTAAACCTCTCACAATTGAAGTAACAAGATAAAAATTACGTCATGTCTAGTTACGCTAACCTCGCTGCTGAACGTACATTTGGTGCGAAGCGCCGTATGTGCGTATGTATGTATGTATGTATGTATGTATGTATGTATGTATGTATGTATGTATGTATGTATGTATGTATGTATGTATGTATGTATGTATGTGCGCATGTAAACAAGACAATCTCCGATATTTCTGTATGCACAAGCTTGAAACTTGGTGAAATACTTTCTTAAAGGTGTGGCTAAGAGAGCCTCCGAGCATATTGTAATTGAATGTCTCATAAGAAAATCGGCTGACTCGGTTTAGAGTCCGTAATTTTTGTTATATTTATTTGAAATTTTGGATATAGCTAGTTTGGATAAAGACATTGGATGAGTTCGTTAGCCAGCTTTGTATCCTTTCAATTTCTTTACTAAAAATTAATTCTTTTCAGAAAAGAATTAAAACAATAAAAAACCTTGACTTCTAGAGTAAGTCAGGCAGTGGCGGTAACGTAAAAGAGGCAACTCCGTCACCACACAGACATTTACATAATACTCTAAATATGACGTCATTCTCTCTAGCGCGAGTCGAAGTCTCTCTCTCTCTCTCTCTCTCTCTCTCTCTCTCTCTCTCTCTCTCTCTCTCTCTCTCTCTCTCTCTCTCTCTCTCTCTCTCTCTCTCTCTCTCTCAGACATGCGCGCATCTCCAAGAGGCGTAAATCCTCATGCGCCCGGAGAGCACATGAGGATCTATGTCTCTTGGAGATGTTTGGAGCGCGCGCGCATGCACGCACTAACACACACACACACACACACACACACACACACACACACACACACACACACACAAACACACACACACACAATCATCATCATCATCGCGCTTTCAGAAAAGCATGCAGGTGACCCGATATATACTAATGGTCAAAACCTAAGGGCCAAGCCACTTTTTTGTGTCATTGTTTATCGTCGCAAGTACGCTAATGAAATACAATGTTCTTTCGATCCAAATGGGTTAAAAGTTGACCTTAGACAGTCCACTGTACAGGGAAAAATAGACAACAATTCATCAGTTTCCAAGAACGTGTCAAATGCACGTGAAACATCGTCAGTTTTTGTGAAAAGCTGTGCGATATTGGCAAGCGTACCAAAGGCAATCAGGTGGGAAAACTCGGTAAAGTCGTGATGTACGTGCTAAAGGGGTCAGTCGTGAACACTGAGCATTTCTGTTTCGCTACAAATACCGGTACAGTAGGGGCATAATTGTCACTTTCCTAACCATGCCACCACGACGAAGCCTAACGCCAGTAGATCAAAGGCGGGCGCTGGCATAGCTGCAGGATGGAATTTTCGGACGAGAAGTGGGGAGACGTCTTGGGGTATCCCATTCAGTGATCCAGAGGCTGCTGGCACGATTCCAAGAAACCGGAAGGGCAGAATGACGACCCTGCTCAGGACGCCCGTGCTGCACCAACAGAAGGGAGGACAGATACCTCTATGTGGCGGCTCTGCGCGACCGAACTGTCACGTCAACCATTCTGCGACATCAACTGATGCAAGCTGCAAACGTTAACGTCAGCAGAAGCACAGTATGCCGACGTCTGCGCGAAAATGGTCTAGCTTCATGCAGAGCAGCAGTGAGAATACTCCTCACTCCAGCTCATCGCAGAGCCCGGGTTGCCTGGTGTCGTCAACATGTGAGGTGGAACAGACTCCAGTGGTCTCAGGTTCTGTTTACTGATGAGTCACGGTTCACTGTGTCCTTCAACGACGGCAGGGTGAGGGTCTGGAGACGCCAGGGCGAGCGATTCACGGATGGATGCGTTCAAGAGGTGGATCGCTGCGGAGAAGGCTCAGTCATGGTCTGGGCAGGTTTCAGCAGGGAAGGCAGGACCCCCCTCCACGTCATTCGAGGCACCCTGACTGGACTGCGCTATCGGGACGAGATTGTGCAGCCCCTCATCCAGCCAGCTCTCCAAGCCATATGCGACAATGCTGTTCTGCAGGACGACAACGCTCGACCTCATCGCGCCCTTATGGTGGATGAGTACCTTGAGCAACGGGGCATCATGAGGATAGAGTGGCCAGCTCGTTCACCTGATTTGGCTCCCATCGAGCACCTCTGGGACGTGCTGTGGCAACGTGTAGTCAGCAACCATCCCCCACCTCAAGGCATCCTCCAGCTGACTCAGTTCCTGCATCAAGAGTGGGAAGCGATCCCACAACATGTTCTCCGATCCCTGGTGAACTCCATGCGTCAACGCTGCATTGAATGCTTGGCTGCAAACGGTGGGTACACTAGCTACTGACTGGACCAGTCTTGTGTGACTTTTCAAATGAGGGGTGGGTGAACATTCTAACGTACTGCTGTTGTTACAATTGCTTGATTTACTCAAAACTTAAATGAAATTGTTACTTAATAAATTAGCAAAGTACTGATTTCAAGTATTGTTACATTATTTGTGTGGTGTTGTCGGTGCGTCTGCGAAACAAAAGTGGCCCTTAAGTTTTGACCATTAGTATAGCTAGTTTTGAGAAAGACATTAGATGAGTTCGTTAGCCAGCTTTCAACTTCTTCGGCAAAAATTAATTCTTTTCAGAAAAAAAAATTAAAACGGTAAAAAAAAAAAATTAAAAAAAAACTTGACATCTGGAGAAAGTCAGTCAGTGCCGGTGACGTACAAGAAGCAACTCCGTCACCACGCAGATATACTCTAAAATATAAATTCTCTCTCTCTCTCTCTCTCTCTCTCTCTCTCTCTCTCTCTCTCTCTCTCTCTCTCTCTCTCTCTCTCTCTCTCTCTCTCTCTCTCTCTCTCTCTCTCTCTCTCTCTCTCTCGCTAGCTCGCTCGCTCGCTCTCTCTCACACATATGCGCGCATCTCCAAGAGGCATAGATCCTCATGTGCCCGGAGGGCGCATGAACACCTATGCCTCTTGAGGATGTTTGGAGCGCGCGCGCATGCACACACGCACGCTCACACGCACACGCATACACACACATCGACGCGCTTTCAGAAGAGCATGCAGGTGTACTTAGTATAGAATGTAGCTAGGTAAAGTCAAGCTGATTTCACACAAATTATAGCAAAACTTAAATTGTACCGTGAAATTCTAGTTTTGTCACCATTTTCGCAAATCTTGAAGCGAAAGTGAAACTCATATCACGTTAAATATAAAATTACCTAAAAGTAAAAAAATACGTCATGACAAATGACGTTTGACAAACAAATGACGCGTTTGCACTGCGCGCGCCCCTTCTAGAGTTCACTATGACGCATTGGCACATCTGCGAGGCTTTTTCAAAAGGAGATATTTCAACATCAGAATCAAGTCAAAGACAAAAGGTAGAGAGCCTTGATAGTGAAGACAGCTCTCATATAGAAGGGACTTTGTGGGTTATGGTTGATCCCATCTTGTTTCCATTTTTTTAAAATCATCCCTTTTTTAATTTAAAAAAATTATTTTTTATTATTATTATTATTATTATTATTATTATTATTATTATTATATGGTGGGGGGGGGTACTTTTGCGTCCCCTGCCCTACCCTCACCCCCCACCCCCCCCCCCCCCCCCCCCACCCCCTCTGCTTTCTACGCCACTGATTTATTTCAACTTAGATTCCTCAATATCAAAGTACACTAGACAATCCTTACCTCATACATGTGACACTGAAGGCCGGGCCCACAGCCGCAATAGCCGTTGATCTTCTCGAAACTGCTGCATGCCTGGTCCTCTATCTTGTACAGTTGGCACGAGCCTGGAACAATCAAAACAAGGTCATGTGGTGCATATGGTCTACCAAAATAATAGAAGAAAACAAAGAAACAAAGAAAGCAAGCTCATTAAGGTAATTATTTTGTTAGAGGTCACTTTTTCAGTCCCATGCAGAAGCTTTTAAAATGATTACAGATTGGTTCTCTTGTGTTCATTTGTTACTATAAACACAGTGTGTATCCCACCCAAACACAGTGTGCATCCCGCCCAAAGATCTGACATCTTTGCTGCAGATGCTTAAGGAACGCAGGCGCACGTTTTTATTTTTGTGAGTGCAAAATAAATCTCTTATATGCATTCATAAAATCGTAAATGTTCACCGTATCACATGAGGATCTATGCCTCTTTTATTTCGGGTACTTTGCGCCGTGCTCAGTTTGTCATTTAACCCCTTCTCTGCCACTGTATATTTTGGTTTCTGAAATCTATTGTTCATTCAACGACCAAAAGCCAAAAACCGTCCAAGAAACATGGATACAAATTGGTCTCAGCAAGAGGCATAGATCATCATGTGCCCCCGCAGTCGCGGGGGCACATGAGGATATATGTCTCTTGCAATCGGGTCGTGCTCAATTTATTTCGTCAGTGGAGGGGTTAACAGGTTTACTCTACCGTTGTTGCGGACTGCAAAATCGATTGGGTGGAGCTGCCTCTTGCTGACCACCATGAACTGGCTCAGAATCTGGCAGCACTCCCCGGCGTCACACTCTGCCTCAGTCGTGCAAAACTCCCCCACTTTTGCCTGTTTGGGATCGTGATTAGAGAGCGCCGTACATACTCAACCCTTTGCGCGTCGGCAGCGGTTTTAGTAGACTGATGACTCCTGACGAATCATCGCGACCAAAGCCGCCACCGACACGCACACGGCTAAATGAACTTTCAATGAACCCAGCCCTTCATTGTCCCTCGCAGCATATAAATATGAGCCGCCGTGGCGACAAAATAATCTCTACATTGGCAGTGGTGAGTTATGTCCCCTCGGAAAAGGGAGATCTGGGTCGTTTTTTTTTAAGTAAAATTCATAGAATGTTCGGCGCGCTTTAAGAAATAGTTCATTGGCCAGCCAACCAACCAGCCGACTTGTCCGACCGGCTAACCAACCCACATGTGATGGACGTTGCGCAGTTGGTCACTACTGAACACGGGCAGTAGTATAGGGCACCAAGTTAGGTCACAAATAACACAACTGAAAACACACTGAAATCTTACTCCTCGGGCCCATGACGACCGCAGTGGGCCCGCGCACGGCTGCGCGCGGGTTTAACTGCAGCCGGCGTGCGCCCGAAGACGTCCCAATACGCAAAAGACCGACTTCGGCCCGATGGCCTTTTGCGCATTAGGGATTTGCTACTGGGGATGAGTCCCAGGACGTATTGTTTTCGATTCTCCTCAGCCATTTTCTTAGCCATCGTTAAAAAAATGATTTCCACCAGGAAGTCGAGTGAAAGGGTCTGTCTTGTGTTTACCTGTCCCACTTTCGATCTCATCCCATCGTGCGCACAACGGGTTGCATCGCCCATAAAAGCAGCAGCAGGGATTTGCTTTAGTTATTGCACAAATTCTTTTTTTTTTTTAACTCATTCAACTCCGGCACGCCACGGCAAGACATAGATCGAGCGTAATAGTTCAAGGGTTGTGCCATAATAGCTGGGCGCCCATAGGCGCCAAACTATTCTGGACAACCCTTGAACTATCACGCCCGATCTGTTTCCAGATGTATAATACAGTCTTCAGGGGGCAACTTCAAAATCTCACGATGGGGTGAGATCGAATTTGGGACAGGTCGGAAATATAACGCGGCTCAACTGCATGCTGGATTCTCAGATGTGACCTACCTTGGTGCTATTTAATACTACGGGTGACAAGTTATCGACAATCATCCCATACCTGTGAACCAACCATCCAACCAACCAACCAACCAACCAGCCAACCAACCAGCCTACCTACAAACCAACTAAATAACCAACAAGCAAACAAACTCACCTGCACATAGGCCAACGTCACCAGAAGGACACACACTAGCAGTTTCATGATGACACAGTAGCTGGCTTGTTCTAGCTGATGGCGCCCGACTTAAGTCTTTCTCATTTAAGTTCCTATTTTAAGTATCTTCAGTCAGACTTTCGACGGTGGGTCGACTGAGAACTGCCATACCTTCCACCACCGGCATTCCCTTTTGAACACATTCGTGGCGCGCCCCATCCGGATACGCGGCATTTTGCCGCGTATTCTGACAGGGAACGTCTCTTAATCCCCTTCAGTCACCGCGAGTACAAGAGGTGACTAACCCCGGTCGGAGCCCCAGGTGTTTTGGGGCTCTAGAACTGAGGCTCCGAGCGCATTCAGTTAAAATCGGTGACGCACACACTTGCCGGATGATAATGGTGGTGGCGCATAAGATATTTTTGGATCCTCACATTATCGAAAAGGCTAAGTTCATTTTTAGAACTGATGGCGCACACTGCAACGTGAGCGGACCCGTTTCTTGGGAGTGATTCGTTAATGTCGTTAAACCAAAATTAGATCTCCATTTTGCAGATAATAACCCAACGAAAAAAGAACGACGCGCCGGGTTAGAACAAACGACAGCTGCAACACAAGTTACACGCTTTCTTGGTCTCGATTTCAGTTTTACATGAATTAGGACAGATTTAGCCATCCGGAGTTTTCTAATTTCACTTTTGAATAACTATAGTGCTTTACGACAGCACCTATCATAGCTTAGACAATAAGAAATGGGTTTCAATGGTATGGGGTATGACCGTTCTCAGGCAACTGACCGGCCGTGGCCTGTGGCTTTGTGAGCGTGCTGGTGTGTGCCAGCGGACTCTAACAGCTGCTTATCTTGACCTTCATCTTATCTTGATGTGGCTCTATAACGCCAAAAGTCGGGAGATGGATCGACCGTTTTAGCTGAAATTAGGTAAATAAAATTAACGGAAAATGGATCGAATGTTTAGTTTTAGTGTAGTGGCTGATTAGCTTGGAAGGGAAAAATCGATCGACAATTTAGGTCGGTTGTTGTGCCTTATCCCATTCAGCCCTGACGCACTACAGCAGGAGATAGATCGACCATGATAATTCAAGGGTAATGCCAATTAGCTTGGCATCTGTCGGCGCCAAGCTAATCTCGCACTACCCTTGAATTATCATGGTCGATCCATCTCCTGCAACAGGTGCATAGTCGTTAGATGACGCCTCCAAAATTTGGGAAATACCTTCCTCGGGCTGAATGAGTTAAATGGGTATCAGTTTGACGCTCCTCCATGCACAGTTTTAGCTCATGTGCAGAGCCAGATTAGCTTGGCGCCCGAGGTAAGCTGTAAAATGGAGAGACTCAAAACTTGCAACGTATTATATGACAAACAGACCTGCCCCTGTGGCGGAGATCCTGCGTGTTTCTCGTTCGAGGTGGCTGACGGTACGACGGGGATTGTCAACCCTTGGACCCAGTCAAGGTATCCAGTGATTAATGAACGAATTAATTAATTAATTAATCAATGAATCAATGAATTTGTTTATTAAATGAATAAATGAATAATTAAGTTTTTACTTTTGTAATGTATTTATTCATTTATTTAATAATTGTCCATTATGAACATTTTCGCGTCCGAAGAAACATCACAATGACCGACATTTACGTGAAGAAAACAATGTAACTGTGACCCTTAGCGTAAAGAACACAGGACTAACGAGAGACATAAACCCTTATCAACCCCCGCGACTGCGCCTCGCCCCTCGCTGTTAAGGGGTTAACGGCAATACCTTCTAAACATAATCGCAAAGCAGAAAGTGAGAATTGAGACAATGTGAAAATTAGTAAGGTTAGAATCATAATAAAGGTAATACAAAAAAAAGAATAGGTACTAGAAGGGAAAGAATTGTGCCGACGGCACAGTTCTCTCCGTTAACCTTAACCCAACAGTTCTCTCCCTTTCCACACCGTAGTCCTATCTACTTCTTACCTTACCGCGGAACCATTCTCTTCCTTACTTTTCTCCCTTGCTAGCGCCTATTCCTGCCTAACAGTCATCCTTTAACCTTTTGGGTGTCGGTAGCGGTTTTAGTCGCGATGATTCGCACATGACTAAAACCGCTACCGACACCCACATGGTTAATTTCTGCTCTGTGATTTCTGCTCTACTCTGCTCTGTGAGGTGAAAGGTTTGCGAGAGCCAGAATTTCATAGTAATACAATGACAATCTAGCCTTAGTTTGTTTGTTTGTTTTTGTTTGTGTTGGGGGTTTTTTTGTTTATTGAAAATACGATGTGGCTGGTTGGAGAACGTTCCGTAGCATGCAAATGACGAACATAGGCGGGCACACATCAGATCTGACAGTGAAGTAACGCGATACAAATTACGTCATGCCCAGCTACGCCGGTAACCGCGCTGGTGAACGTACATCATAGCGGGAAGCGCCGTGTGTGCGTGTGTGTGTGTGTGTGTGTGTGTGTGTGTGTGTGTGTGTGTGTGTGTGTGTGTGTGTGTGTGTGTGTGTGTGTGTGTGTGTGTGTATGTGTCCAGCATCCTCCAAAACAACCAGGCTGGGGCCAGGAAGGCCGAAGACCTGCCAGTGTTAGCTGAAGAGGTGGAAACAGCCGTACGCGGCCTGAAGGGAGGAAAGTCTCCAGGTGTAGACAACGTACCTGCTGAACTGTTGAAACATGGAGGAGAAGTAACAACGAAGGTACTCACTACACTCTGTCAAAAGATCTGGGAGCAAAAGAAATGGCCAGTAGAATGGACACAGTCTCTAGTGATCCCGCTCCCCAAGAAAGGAAACCTGAAACAGTGCCAGAACTACAGAACTATCAGTCTGATAAGTCACCCTAGCAAAGTAATGCTAAGGATCATTCTCAACCGCCTCAAAAGTTGACTTTCGCCGAGGAACTGCTGGCAGAAGAACAGGCTGGCTTCAGAGTTGGAAGAAGCACTGTAGAGCAGATTTTCAACTGCCGCGTCCTGATTGAGAAACATCTGCAGCATCAGCGCGAACTCTACCACAACTTCATTGATTTCAGGAAAGCATTTGATCGCGTCTGGCACGACGGACTCTGGCAAGTCATGAGATCGTTCAACATAGAGGAGGGACTGATCCAAATGATAGAAGCGCTTTACAAGAACGCCTTCAGCGCGGTTCTACTTAACAATCAGTCAGGCGTGTTCTTCAGGACGACGATCGGTGTCCGTCAAGGATGCCTGCTCTCTCCTGTCCTTTTCAACATATTCCTGGAGAAGATCATGCAGGAAACCCTCCACGACCACCATACTTCAATCTCTATTGGTGGCAGATCCCTGTGCAATCTTCGATTCGCAGACGACATTGACCTCATGGCAGGCAGCAATAGTGAGCTTCAAAACCTGACAGACAAACTTTCAAGTAGCGCAGGGTCTTATGGCATGGTGATCAGTACGGATAAAAGCAAAGTGATGATCAACACCACAAGCGACAGCAGCAGCAACATTCACATGAACGGCCAGAAGCTAGAAGAGGTCAATAGCTTCAAGTACTTGGGAGCCACCCTGTCCAAAGACGGTAGTTGCATAGCAGAGATCCGTATCAGGATAGGTACAGCAACATCCGCAATGGCCAGGCTGGACAGGATATGGCGAAGTAACTCCATCAGCTTCACCATCAAGTACAGGCTTTACAAGTCCCTCGTAGTGTCTATTCTACTCTACGGCTGTGAGACTTGGACACTGCTTGCAGACTCAGAAAAGAAAATCCAGGCCTTTGAGAACAAGTGCCTGAGGAAGTTGCTCCGCATCTCGTACCGCGAGCACAAGACCAACGAATATGTACGGAGCATCGTCACTTCCCTGGTGGGCCCACATGAACCCCTTCTGGCAACCGTGAAACGGCGCAAGCTTGCTTGGTTTGGCCACGTGACCCGACACAACACCTTGTCCAAGACTATCCTCCAAGGCACTCTCGAAGGAAGTCGTCGGCGAGGTCGTCAGAGAAAGAGTTGGGTCGCAAACATAAAAGAATGGACCGAACTCGAGATGCCAGACTTGCTTGCCACCGCCCAAAATAGAACTCAGTGGAGAGCACTGTCTGTTGCTGCTGCCTTTCAGTCCCCCCAACGCCCAGTTCGGGCAAGGGACTGATGATGATGATGATGTGTATGTGTGTGTGTGTGTGTGTGTGTGTGTGTGTGTGTGTGTGTGTGTGTGTGTGTGTGTGTGTGTGTGTGTGTGTGTGTGTGTGTGTGTGTGTGTGTGTGTGTGTGTGGACACGAGTATGTTAGGTTTGTGATTGTGTTATATTACTTTGAGAGCATGTGTGTGTTTATCATCATAGGAAAGATCCGATATTCATTTGAGTTATTTTAGATTTAAAAAATTACGTACATTTTTAGAAGGATTCATTTTCTTTTGCACGGAGAATTGCGATCAATTTTTGTTGTAACGCGAATTTTCGCTACAATGTTGTAAAGTTTGACCTACATTAGACTGGAAGGTTCGAGCTGGGTCGCGATCTTTCTAGTGACCTCAGATATGACGTCAAAGTTGGTGGCAACATTTCGTAACATTTTATCGAATGCGCCTAGATGTTAGTCCAGTTCGTTCTAGAGTGTTCTTTTTAATGAATATTAATACGTTTTGGTTTCGTTTTCTTTCTGATTGGTTGTGTTGTGTGAATGTGCTGGATTGTTCTGAAACTTATTTGTAATAGTATAAAGGACGGTGTTAGGAAACGTACGTTGTATGAGAAACGCAGTATGTCAAAAGTGTTGATGCATTGTAGAGGAGACAGTGTATCAGTGTTGGTGCATTGCCTATGTGAGACGTAGTGTATCAGAATTGTGGATGCATTGTGTAGAGACAGTGTACCAAAGTGTAGATACAGTTGTGGATGCATTGTGCGGATATTTCATCGTGAGAATAAAAAAGTGTTGGTACTGTTACTCCAGTGTGATCTACAACCTTGTGCCACGTGTGACGAGTTGCAGCTGAGTGAAGTTTCTTTACAAGAACCCTACCTGCATGTGACTGGTGTGATTGCATCATACTACGACTACGTCTACCACGTAACGGGGTATCTCCGGTGTTTCTGTACGTACAGGCCTACCGAGATGTATTTCGGATACCCTCAGAAAATATTTTAAATTGTAGACTCGTTAAAGAGAAAAATTGCCGTTTATATAAAGTCGGTTGACCCGCATTTGAGTCCCTAATTTTCGTTCTATTCACTCTGAATTTAGGATATAGCTAGCTTGTATATAGCCATTAGAGGATATCGTTATCCAGCTTTGTATCTTTTCAACTTTTTTGTAAAAAGTAATAAAGTAATTCATTGCATAAATAAATTAAAAAGTAAGAATTCTCGACTTTTAGAGAGGGATCAGCCAGTGACGGTGACGTAAAGGCACAGTCAGAGTTACACAATGTTCCTAAATTGTCGCTGCAAACCACCAGATGTCAGTGTTTCTGAATTAAAATCAAATTTGTCACTGTGTACACGGCGTCGTGGGACTAGCGATGCCATGACGTGAAGCTGATAGTGACGTCATTTTGCTGGTCGTGCTATTCTTCCTTTTCATAATTCCTGTCGCTACTCCAGCCCACAGAGCGTACATTCGCGTGAAGAACGCAATGTATTACAAGGACAAAAGTAGAAATCTTGAAGACAAGACTAGCAAGAGACATAAATCCTCATGAGCCCCGCGATTGCGGTGTCCCCATTTTTCCTTATCCAATTATTTTAAATGACTCGCTATTTCATGGGCATTTGTTTGAGTTAGTAGCTTTGTTCTTATAGCAAGATAGATTAGCAATGGCAAAGGTGAAAAATGGCACATGTGCTAACTGCTTTTTCCGTTGGGAAATAAAGTTTCATTTCATTTCATTTCACACACACACACACACACACACACACACACACACACACACACACACACACACACACACACACACACACACAAACACACACACACACACACACACACACACACACAAACTGACGTGCACGCACTCACCCGCGCACAAACATGTGTGCACGTGCAGCACAAGTACAATTAATCAGAAAATCATGTTTTAGTTTTTGCCCTTAATATGGTCAAGTGTATAGCAAGCTTTATAATTATACATACTCAATTCTAAATTATATCAAGATTTAAGTGGTCGACACAAAGAAAACATGTGAACTGGTCATATTTAGGAGTATTAACCTGTTTACTGCCGAGAAAAACATGAACTCCACCCATTTGCAAGAGGTATAAAACCTCAGGAGCCCCGGCAGTTGCGGGGGCTCATGAGGATCTATGCCTCTTGGTGACATCTGTCAGGTTTTTATTTCTGATGTCGTTAGTTTCGAAATCACAGACCCGAGTGTGTATTAACCCTTTGACTGTCGGTAGCGGGTTTTGTTGAGGTGATTCCTGCAGGAATCACCTCAACAAAACCCGCTACCGACAGCCAAAGGGTTAATTACAGACAATGCAGAGTGGCGCAAAATGCATAGAGCGGCTGACTCGTGGTTGATTATAAACACACTAAGCACTATAGTCGGATATGTTCAATTTGAGATTTGAATTCAAAGACTGCATTACAGTTTGAGAGACGGATCGATCATGGCAAAATATATATAAGGGAAGTGCCAGAATAGCTTGGCGCCTGGAGGCGCAAGTTATTCTGGCACCACCCTTGAACTATCACGGACTATCCACATCTTTCTGTAGTGTTCCAGGGCTGAAAAGGGAGGAGACATGCCACTACCCTTGAACTCTATCATGGTTGAGACGTATAATTATTTTGCTGTAGGGTTTCAGGCTTCAAACGGTAAAGAATTAGAGAAGTAACTCTTAAACTCCCAGAACTAACTGACTTCCATTCTATAGATTGGAAGTCATTTAATTCCTGGAGTTTAAAAGTTAATCGGCTGCAGGCAGTACTTGTATAATAATAAAAAAAATAACAATACCGGTCATTACACAGGCGAATCGGCTCAACTTGAAGCGCCAAGAACTGAACCCAACACACACGCTTACGTGAAACACACGCATACACTCTAAAGACAAACACATTACTAAACAAACACAGTACATTCAGTTCGTGAGGTTTCGGAAATTGTGATTGCTTGTATTTGAAATAAATAAGCGGTACCAGAGTACATGAGCTTCGGACGGCTACTGTGGTTTAAAGGAGACTATCTCCCTGGGACACACAGACTGTATAACAGCTGCAGGAGCCGGTTACGGCTGAATGGCAGTAGCTGCTGCGACTCTGGCAGAGGTCCAGCACTCGGTTCTCCACATCATGCCGGGATCCGGGGCCAGCATAGATCTCTTGCCCACAGAGCTGTCAGAGATCGGAACCTTTGACAAAAGAAAGAGCCAGCCAGGTCTATTGAATTTTCTTAACTCATTCGAGACGTCCTGCATACGGATACGCGGCTGTTGCCGCGTATCCGTATGCAGCACGTTTCGAATGAGTTAATGCAATAACGAGCGAGCGAAAGCGTGGCCTCCCGAGACCTTCACCTCATTGTTTGGGTCGCCGCGACCTACAATTAACATTCTTTAAATGTCGACCATGATAATTCAAGGGTAGTGCCAGATTAGTTTGGCGCCTTCAGGCGCCAAGCTAATCTGGCACTACCCTTGAATTACCATGGTCAAGCCATCTCCTGCAACTGTACATAGTCGTTAGGCAACACCTCCAAAATTTGAGAAATGGGACCTTGGGGCTAGAAGGGTTAAGAGGCAAGAGCCTGGCGATGTCCATTTTGCAAAGAAAACTTCGGCGATGTGAACACTGGACACTTCGGGATATTAGTATGGCCTCTGATGGCCAGTGAAACGGGTAGATACCTGGTAAGAGTGACACTGCAGGCCGGGCCCACAGCCACAGTAGCCGTTGATCTTTTCAAAACCGCTACAAGTCTGATTCTCTGTCTTGTACAGCTGGCAAGTGCCTGGAACCAAAAACAAAGGTCAGACGACATAGACCTCACGTGCGTTTTGCTTCCGAGCCATGTCGTCAGAAATAGTTTTAAACAAATTCCTCCGTTTTGTAATTTTTTTACGGTGTAAATTTTTTTTCTTCCGCTTTTTGGGGCGTTTTGAGCAGCAATTTTATTTGACCTAGTGTGTTCATGGGAGATTTATGTGGGGCATGTGCACAGTTGTATGCAGCCTTGCAGACGACATTGGAGTCATGGGGTACATAGTGGATCAGAGTGTTGCGGAAGAAAAGCTAACAACGATTTGAAAAACAAATAGCTGGAAATGTTGGTGTTGTGATACTCTCCGCGTGGAATGCTTGTGTGAGAGATAAAAGCGGTCTTTTCTTTTGTGTTGCAAGAGGCTATAAAAAAGAGTGTGTGAAAAGGAGAGTAACCTCAATTAAAAGGAAAACAGGAAAAAGAGGTTGAAAACCCTTTAAATTAAACGTTTGTTTCCATGTCACCCGGAAGAAGGATCTTTGATCCGAAACGTCGTGTTCCTTGTATCTAATTTAAAGGGTTTTCAACCTCTTTTTTTTCTGTTTTCCTTTCACATGAAACCCTAGCGGCAACAGTTTTACTTCATCATGAGTGAACTCAATTAGTTTGTTAACCCACAGTGCCCGGACATTAATTCTGAAAGGGGTTGTGTTTCCTTGTTCGAGGGTGGAGAGGCAGGCTACCTCCCTTTGCCCCGAAAACCTTTTGCCTTCAGGTACGTTTCTTTTTGGAGGGACCCCGAATTCAACTTGTCTTGACTTGACCTTTACGATTACCAGAACCATATACTCTTTGTGACCTTCCAAATCTGCATTCCCTGACTGACCTTTGTTGTTTGCAGGGTCGATTAGGGAGAGCTGCCGTTTGCTGGCCACCATGATACTCCTCAGAATCTGACAGCACTCCCCGGCGACACACTCTGCTTCAGCCTGACACTCCTCTCCCACTCTCCCCTGAAACACAAAACCCTAATTAACCCCTTGGCTGCTACTTACAATACCGTTCGGCGGAAAAGACGCGCAGTTTTAGTTTTTACGTAATTTTATATTTTACGTGATATGAGTTTCACTTTCGATTCATAGGCTTGAGAAAATGGTGACAAAACAGAAGTTCACGGTACAATTTCAGTCTTGTTATAAGTTGTGTGAAAGCAGGTTGACTTTACCTAGCTTTAGGTATTCTAAGTACACGGGTCACTTGCATGCTCTTCTAAAAGCGCGTCGTTGTATGTGTGCGTGTTAGTGCGTGCAAACATCTCCAAGAAGCACAGATCCTCATGCGCCTGGAGGGCGCATGAGGATCTATTCCTCCTGGAGATGCGCGCATGTTTGTGTGTGTGTGTGAGAGAGAGAGAGAGAGAGAGAGAGAGAGAGAGAGAGAGAGAGAGAGAGAGAGAGAGAGAGAGAGAGAGAGAGAGAGAGAGTGCGCGCGCGAGAGAGAATGATGTCTTATTTAGAATATTATGTCAGTGTCTGCGTGGTGACGGAGTTGCCTCTTTTACGTCACCGCCACTGTCTGACTTTCTCTATAAGTCCAGGTTTTTTACTGTTTTACTTCTTTTCTGAAAAGAATTAATTTTTCCTAAAGAAGTTGAAAGAATACAACGCTGGCTAACGAACTCATCCAATGTCTTTATCCAAACTAGCTATATGCAAATGTTCAAGTAAATATGACAAAAATTACGGACTCTAATCTGGGTCAACCGACTTGCTATAGACGGTTGTTTATGTCTTCAATGAGACATTCAATTACAATATGCCGCCTGGGAGGCTTTCTTAGCCGCCCACTTAAGAAAGTATTTCGCCAAGTTTCAAGCTTGTGTGAACAGAAATATCGGAGATTCTCTTGTTTACATACATACGCACACACATACATACGCACATACGGCGCTTCAGTCGCGCCAAATGTACGTTCTGCAGCGAGGTTAGCGTAACTAGACATGACGTAATTTTTATCTTGTTACTTCAATTGTTAGAGGTTTAGGCCTGCCCGCCTTTGACATCATGGACATGCTATTAAATTCACCCCACAGCAGTCAGTCCTAAAAAGTCCCTTCTATAAATAGAACTGAGGGACTTAAAAACACTGAGATGAACCTTTACAATGCAATCATTGAATACAACCGACTTTACTCCTAAGAAGGTTGGGTATAACACATGTCGGATATAACATGACGTTTTCACAGGTTCTGTCTGCACATTTTCCTTTTCCTATCACTTTGTTTATACTACACTTCGGACTTTAACAATAAACAAATTGGGTCGCCTCGCATTTTGTTGTCACGAAATCCACTGAATAATCACGCAACAAAGATGCAAGCGAAGAAACAAATAAACGAACAAACCAAACACGAAACGGCCATCCAAACAACCAGCCAACCACCCGAACCAGCCAACCACCCGAACCAGCCAACCACCCATCCACTAACCAACTAACCGACCAGTCAACCAACCAACCAATCAACTCAGTATCCACCCAGCCAACTAACCGACCAGTCAACCAACCAACCAACAAGCCAAACGATCAACCAACTAACCAACCAACCAGTCGGCCACCCAACTAACAAAACAACCAAACAGTCAAACAACCAGCCAGCAAACAAACCAATTAACCAACCAACCAACCGTATGAAAATCTTACCTCTACCCAGGCAAAAGCCACCAGAAGGACACACAGGAACAGCTTCATTGCAACACGTGGACGATCTTCTGCTCCGCACAAACAGTACTAGAGATCAGCGCATACTATAGGCACAACCGTGGACTGTACGCTGGTCTGTGATTTTGGACCCTACGGTTGTAAGCCGTAAGGTCCAAAATCACAGGCCAGCACACTTAGCTTGATTGCCTAATAAACGGTGTCAACCACTTAGGAGCTCTTCTGTCCAGAGTAGTTTATGGTGAGCTGTACATTTGGCGATGACACAAGTTTACAGACAGTGCCAACGGCAGTGAGAGATAGATCGACCATAAGGGCTCACCTGTTTATCTCGTATATATAAATACAAGTATAATTTTAGTAACGTCTCAATGCTTAACCCCCTTTCTTTTATCCATCATCTTCGAGCGTCACGAGTTTTGTTACCCAAACTTTCTTCTTTTTTTTTTACTCAATAATTCATATTATTATCTGCTCTGACTCGCCGCAACAAGATATGGATCGAGATGATAGTTCAAGGGTGGTGCCAGGACAGCTCTAAGAGTTAAAAGCTATTCTGAAATATCATGGTCGATTTGTCATTGAACTATGATGCAGTCTTGCAAGAGGTATAGATCCTCATAAGCCCCAACAGTTGTAGGGGGTTATGAGGATCTATGCCTCTTGCTGACACTACTTTTTGCCCGCTGAAAGGCTGTATTTCAGTTCTAGAGACAGATCGAGCATGATAGTTCAAGGATGGTGTCAGAATAGCTTGGCGCCTATAGTGCGCCAAGCTATTCAGGCACCATCCTTGAACTATCATGTTCGACCCATGTCTTGCTGTGGTGTCGGGGCTGAATGAGTTCATACACTTCTTCTCCGCAGAACGGTATTGTCAGTAGCAGGCGAGGTGTTAAGCTGAATATTGCAAAGGAAACTAGGTACTTAAAAAACCGAAAGAAAAAAAAACACACACACACATTAGGGAAAAAACACTTCAGAGGGGTGTATTTTCAGAAGCCGACAATGTAAAACAGCACCGCTCTGTGAAAGATAAGAAACCTTGTTAAACATCACGAAACAGAGACACGTTTGACACCTACCTACTACTCCGTATTATCTTATATACTGACGAGCAAAACAAATGCGATATTTTGGGAAGGATCGGAAACACTGAAGTGTTTCCGGTGATTCCAAAAATGTCGCATTTCATTTGCTCGTGAGTATATTATCGACGTTGGAATACGATGAAATATATTGGACACACTAGTCTACATTTCGTATGTGTCTTTTTCTGTGATGACCTTCATTGACAATTTCTGTTCTAGAGCTGTGATATGGGTCTCCACGTCACGGATCTGTTATACGGACATCCGCAGGACGACAGACGCAGTGGTCAACCAGTATGATTCATTTAATTGTCTTTTGAATTGCCCCAAAACAGTCAACCCATACAATCAATCAATCAATCAATCAATCCATCCATCCATCCATCAACCCAACCCAACCCAACCCAACCCAAACCAGTCAGTCAGTCACTCAGTCAGTCAATCAATCAATCCCAATTAACATCTTATAATTACGTCTCAACTGTTCTTTTACTGATCACCTTAGAATCGTAGGCACACTGAAACGCACAGATCGAGGCTGGAGCAAGGACATTTACGGATATACTTGGTTGCAACTTTGATGCGTGTTTTATCAAGAAAAGACACGCATTAAATCAACTGTAAATATTCATTTCACTGAAAAACGTGACTGGAGGATGACAGTGACAGTGATCATGGTTGGTTAATCTTGGTCCAGGGCCAGCACTCGGAATACCAGGCGGAGTGCTCAGAACTTTTCCTGCCAACCTGCACAAATAATGGACCCCTTCAGCCCTGACGGTGACACACTAGAACAGGATCAGGATCTACCATGATAGTTCGAGGTTGGTGCCAGAACAGCTTGGCGCCTATAGGCGTCAAGCTGTTCTGGCACCACCCTTGAACTATCATGAAATATCTGGTCGCTATAGCTTGTGATGCTTCTATTCTGTAGTCCTCAGACGAAAGGGCACACATACTAGAAATGTCCGTCCTAGAACGATTCTGCGTCTTCAGAGAAAAATAGATGAGAAGAAGATGATGATGCGAAATATAGTATGTTCATTGTTTTGTGGTTGCCACTTGACTCCTTCACGCTGACATGATAAGTAACGAAGCATATACTTGTTTTTTGGTTTGAAAAAGGGTTTTATTCGAAATACTAATGAATTGTGTTGTAACTGTCATTTCTGCGCGTGTTTCTTTCTCCTTTGGGTTCTTCACTGCATTTTACACGCTTGACACTCACCTTTTGTGGCCTTGATTTTATTGTTTGCAAATATATGCAGTAGGATGCGCCCATGAACTCATATAAAAACGTATAGCATTTAGCTATTATCACGCACTTATCTGAGTACAGCTAAAAAAGGTGTCCGACTCCCGATCCACTTGCACCCTACGGTGAAACTCTTGCGGGTTTTCACAGAAACGGGCACGTTGTCTTTTAAACGTCGCGTGACATAATTATTACAACACACTGATGAGGACAATGGCTGTGTTCACAATAACGACGAAGACAATAAACTTACCACCTGCGTGTCGGCGATCTTCATTTCATAGTAGTGACACTTTAAACCCGGCCCACATCCGCAGTAGCCGTTCGCTTGATCAAACTCGCTGCAGGGCTCACCATCTGCCTTGTATGGTTGGCAGGTACCTTAACAAAATTACGTTTAATTTTAAACTTGTGAAATTGTACTGACGAACACAAGACAAAAATGTTTCCGATGATTCGAATGACGTCGCATGTCTTTTGCTGGTCAGTATACATCAAACTCGCTGCAAGGGTCACCATCTGACCTTGTATGGTATGCATGTCTTCATAACCTGATCTGAGGAATTTTACTGACGGGCACAAGAAATGCGACATCATTCGAATCATCAGAAACAATGAAGTGTTTCCGACGACTCGAATGATTCGCATTTATATTGCTCGTAAATATCCATTTATTTATAGACATGACAAATTAGAAAGGCGTGCTTGCTCTTGGCGTAATACAAAAAAATAAATGTCCCGTGAACGTAGAATCAAAATGGTTTCAGCAACTGCGGGGGCTCATGAGGATCTATACCTCTTGCAGATGAGTGGTGTTTAGATTTCCTCGGCACTGAACGGGCTAAACCCAAATAACTAACTACCTATCAAAGAAGCTTTTTTGACGTTTCTCACCTTTTTGGCCATGGTGCTGATGGTCAGTCTTAGTGAGAAGGTTCCTTTTCATGCTCACGATAGGGAAGTTCATGAGAATCTGACAGCACTCCCCCGTGTCACAGTCCCCATCCGTGTAGCACACGCCGCCATTACGGGCCTGATTCAAGCCGAATACTTACATGAATATTTGGACCACACAGAGCATATCCATGAAGTTCTGAGCCAGTTCAGTGCCAGCACAAAAAAAAAAAAAAAAAAAAAAAAAAAAAAAAAAAAAAACACAAGCTGTCCCAGGGACATGGATTCAAAGTGCTGTCAGCAAGAGGCATAGATCCTCATGAGCCCCCACAACTGCGGGGGCTCATGAAGATCTATGCCTCTTGCATTTGGATGGAGTTAAAAATTTCTTGGTCCAGAACGGGTTAAAACGGTCAAATCTTAATAAGGATTTGATCCCTTCGCTGACGGGAAAATGCATCCATCTACACTCAAGAAAACACAACAACAAACAAGGATAGAAACAGCAACAACAACAATAACAACCAACAAACTAATCACCTAATGACCCCGGCACGCGGGACTGATACTACTGTTACTCGACATATCCGTGTTCCTCAGACGCAGTGGTGTAGGAATCCCGACGTGGGGTGTGGGGGTTATGGGGTGGGGGCCTGGGGGTCGGGGTGTAGGGTGGGGATGGTATGATGTGGCCCGACAATCCCTTGGGCATAACTCCTTTATTACTTGGGAAATACCTCCCGAAGTGGGTGGGGGAGGGAGGACCTTCTGGTTAGCCGAGTCTAGTGTGATATAGCCCGACAATCCTTTGGGCCACGGAACACAGTGCCGTTTCCGTACTGTCCAGTCTCCTAGCCATAGTCAGTCCCAGGCATCCTCTAATATTTCAATCCCCTAAGAAACACCGCCCACCAGCTGCACATTTGCCATGCACAAAATAACAATAAAAACAGTACATTGACAGTCACATTTCTTGGCTATGAACCTGATTCCTTACCAACCCCACACCCAAGCACAGCTGAAATCAGCGTGCCCCTCAAATCACTACGTCAACGGCAACTCAACATAGGCCCACAATTGTCCACTGGATAAGCTCAGGATGGTATGAATCAAAGCACCAAACATATCTCCTCTCATCTAACCAGAAATTTCCAGCAAACTCCAACATTCAGCCCTACTACAAATTTTTAAACAAGGCGAAATTTATTTTTAAAAACACCGGTCCTTGCACTGCCTCAACTGCCAAATTTGAATATGTAATATGACCTTTGGCCATAACTCCTTTCTTACTTGGGCAATACCTCTGCTTGGTCCTTCCTATTGAATGGTACAATTTGGCCATATCTTCTCCATAGATCAGGCCATGAGGTCCTTTGCTCAGTATTCGGTAATATATACTGGTCACAACATCGCCCCCTTCCCATACTCTTCCCCTTCCCTCACAGTCCTTTGTCTTTGAAGTTATGTCATACCTTTCTACAAGAGTGAGGTGTATGAAGTTATTTGGTGTTCAAAACTGCACATAATTTGCATGCACTGTCAATGCCGTCTTGAGATACATTCGTAATACCGCTATTTACTTCTCGTTTCTTATCAGGGAAAAACGATGTGAAAAATACAGCCGACTTTGCACATAACGACATCTCATGTAAACTTGTATAAGAAAAGTCGGGTATTCGCGGCCTGACACTACTACTGTTTACTACAAACCCGGACAGAGTTTTTGCATGACGGTTCAAACTTAGAAAGTAACACCAGACTGACCCCGTTCAGTACCGAGAAAAGTTGAACACCGCCCAACTGCAAGAGGTATAGATCCTCATGAGCCCCCGCAGTTGCAGGGGCTCATGAGGATCTATGCCTCTTACTGACGCCACTTTGAATCCATGATCCTAGGACAGCTAGGGTTCTTTGGTGTTGAATCCACGAAGACTGCAGAAACACAATCTGCGTTAGCTGGCACTGAACCGGTTAATCCTTTGTCTGTTGCTAGCGGTTTTTGTCGCGATGATTCCTGCAGGAACCATCGCGACAAAAACCGCTACCGACAGCAAGAGGATTAAATTCTGGTCGTCCTTTATATGCCATCTTCACTCAAAAAATGACTGAACAGAGTCCGAAATAGCTCAGGCGGTTAAACGTCGGAGCAGGAGAGCGAAGGGAATCGCCGGGTCGTGGGTTCGAATCCCGTCCAGGCCCCGGTAGCTGGACTCACAATCCAGGGGGGAAAAAAACGGATTTGTTCAATAGCATGTCCGTTGAAAGGTCCTGGTAAATCAAAGTGGCACAGTTGGAGAGCGCCTGAGTTGATCAGTGTTCAGGTCGTATTCCATAGGCAATAGATTTCCCTGTCCCCCATAACCCGCCCGTCAGGGCCGTCCATGATTACCTCGGTGCTGTGGACGTTAAACCTGAACTAACCAACCAACCCAACCAACCAAAAAAATGACTGAGGTAAGTACTGGTATAGACAGGGTACACATACCAAGGGAAATCACTCAGCGGTGGACACAGAAACCGTTATATCCCCTGCTCAAATCCTAAATTAAGGCAGCCATTTTATATGGTATGTGTAATCTGTTATATGTGATGTTCACTAAATTACTACTCGCTAACCTGTGCGTAGGCGAAAGTCACTATCAGTGCAAGTCCAAGCAGCTTCATCTTCAGCAGCTGTTGTTGTTGCTGTTGTGGTGGGCGCCACAGGTGTTTTGTTGGACTGAGTTGCAAGTACTTTTTCCAGCCATTTTCATCTGCAAGAGACATAGATTTTCATGAGCCCCTGCATTCGCAGGAGCTCATGAGAATCCATGTCTCTTGCTTACCATATTAATTCGGTTGAAGGTTTTTTCTCTATAGATTTGAGGATGTTGCTATGATTGAGAGAGCGACGAGCACTTACTGCTTAGTATTCTGTTCAGCATCTAATAACACAGTGTACTCTCTCTCTCTCTCTCTCTCTCTCTCTCTCTCTCTCTCTCTCTCTCTCTCTCTCTCTCTCTCTCTCTCTCTCTCTCTCTCTCTCTCTCTCTCTCTCTCTCTCTCTCTCTCTCTCTCTCTCTCTCTCTCTCTCTGTGTGTGTGTGTGTGTGTGTGTGTGTGTGTGTATCTGTCCGTTATGCCGCCTGTCTCTCTCGCTCTGTCTCTGTCTCTCTCTCTGTCTCTGTCTCTCTCTCTCTCTCTCTCTCTCTCTCTCTCTCTCTCTCTCTCTCTCTCTCTCTCTCTCTGTGTGTGTGTGTGTGTGTGTGTGTGTGTGTGTGTGTGTGTGTGTGTGTGTGTGTGTGTGTGTGTGTGTGTGTGTGTGTGTGTGTGTGTGTGTGTGTGTGTCTGCCCGTTATGCCGCCTGTCTCTCTCGCTCTGTCCCTCTCTCTCTCTCTCTCTCTCTCTCTCTCTCTCTCTCTCTCTCTCTCTCTCTCTCTCTCTCTCTCTCGCTCGCTCGCGGCGAGAGAGAGAAAGAGAGAGTGCGCGCGCGCGCGCGCGTAAATCATCGAAGCGCAAGAAACTGCATTATTTCGTTTGACTCTCGGGTACGTTAGAGCCCTGTGTATACCATAGAATCAAAAGTTGCAAGGTTACAGTTTCAATTGATTGAATGCAAGACGAAGCGATCACGTGATACGCAACTGGGTTCGTCTGCTATATCCGCCATTTTGTGCAGCAGTGACGGCGTCGCCTAATTGTAACGATCGCGAATGTGGCTGCTACACCTTTTGGAACATTGTCTTTGTTCCCTGTCCTATTATTACATCCGAAAATTACTCAACCACGCATATTCTCGTCAATTGCAATGTTTGTTGTTACTAGTGTTAGAGGTTTCTTCATGCACAAAATGGACGACGTGCGTACGACGCTGGCTGTGTGACGTCACTTGCATTCAATCAATTGGGAGGTATGGACCAGGCAGGGGTGAGCCCTCTGCGGGTAGGGACAAAGGAATGTGCCAGGGGGAGGTGAACCACGGAGAGGTATGAAAGAGGTACATTTGCTTCTTTTGGACACATTATTTTCAAATTTTCACTTTTCACTTTTTAAATGGGGGTTACATTTGAAATGTTTTGTCACTTCTACCAACAGTCAAAAGCTTAACGTTTTTATTCTATTTTCTTAATTGGTTATATGCCTCTTGCAGTTTTGCTAACGATACCAACAGTGAAATGATTAACTTTTTTTCTGCTGCAGTAAATAGGTTATGCGATTCTTCCAGTAGGTTTTGAAATGTTGAAGACGACGTGTGCTGAACTGGATTCTCCTGTATCTAAATGAACTATAGCTAGACCTGTGTGAAGCGTTTCGTAACCATCTGTTACAAAAGTGTATATTTGAACAGTCACGGCGGTAGTGAGCCTTTAAAACTAACCGACAGATGTCGCCTCCGGATCATTTAAACGTGCCTTCGTTCATCGCCGACAGCCGCCTGAATGATGGTCTTTATCGTGACGAGTGATCTCTCTGGGGTCACTCAAAACAGGTTCTGCGGTTAAATGGAACATGGCGCGGGAGTCGGGTTGGGATAATGAAGAAAATATTTGGAAATATTTGCTGCCCACTTCAGCTTGCTCATATCGACATGTTAACACATTCTGCCCCAGGACCGAAATCCTCCAATTTTGAAGTCGCCATCTGAAGGAGTGTATTACAGTTCTAGAGACAGATTGAACATGGTAGTTCAAAGGTGGTGTCACTGCCCTTGAATTATGGTCGATCCATCTCCTGCAATAGGTGCATAGTCGTTAGATGACGCCTCCAAAATTTGGAAAATACGTGCGCCGGGCTGAATGAGTTAAGAGAGAAATAATGATTCCATGAAATTTGAGAGTCGGCTGAGGCATAGGCAGTGTCAATGACTTTTTTCAAACCTGCCGTTGCTAATAGCTATAAAACGATCGACACAACAACACATACAACACACACACGTACACACACACGCGCTACGCACACACAAGCACGCACGCACACGCGTACACACACACGCGCGCGCGCACAAACACACACGCACGAACATTCTCACACAAACATACAAGAGAGAGAGAGAGAGAGAGAGAGAGAGAGAGGGAGAGAGAGAGAGAGAGAGAGAGAGAGAGAGAGAGAGAGAGAGAGAGAGAGAGAGAGAGAGAGAGAGAGAGAGAGAGAGAGAGAGAGAAAGGTTAAACGTTTAGGACAACGTCTTTTGTCCACCATGAAGGCGATTTTAAAGACGGGTCACCGAATAAGGTCTGAACAAAATTTGACCACAGCAGGATTCGAACGCAGGACCTATCGGACGAAAGTCGTGAGCCGCTCTCCACCGATCCACCCATGTGGCCAGCTCAGAGAGAGAGAGAGAGAGAGAGAGAGAGAGAGAGAGAGACTATTGCATTACATCCTGGAGAAACAGAGACATTACATCCGGGATCTAACGGAATCGAGTTCACACAGGCAGACTTCTGCAGAACTGACCCGGATGTCAAGCTCCAGCCAATCATCAAGAGACTGTGAAAAGGATCTGCAAGAGACATAGAGTCTCATGAGCCCCTACAGGGGCTCATAAAAATCTACGTCGCTTGTTCGGTCAGAATTTGTTGCGTCAAGTTATTCCAGCCAACCGCCTGCCATCCGCAGAACTTAAGGATCTAGTGACAGCTAGCTTTCAGCCAGGCACCGAAACTCTTCATATTCTGTACTTAGGAAAACCGCCTTCCTTTAGCTGTCACTGAGTAGTGGTTTTAGTCGCGACTAAAACCGCTACCGGCACCCAAAGGGTTAAATCAGTGTTGATTAAACATGCATGTGTGCATATTCAGTTAAATGGAGTATTGATATACTGCAAGGCTTTTTACAGGTCGTACTTTGGCCAGTACAGGTCGGCTGTGCCGGGATTTTCGTGTGGGAAAATTCTCTGTCTTTCTCTTCATAGTATGCCCCGTACATTCTCAAGCTCCCTCTCTCTCTCTCTCTCCCACCCACCCACACACACACACCTCCACCCTCATCCCCCCTCATCCCCATCGTCCGTACCCCACCGTCCACTGCCCCACTGACCAATGACAAATCACAGCTACTGATCTTGAGATGGAAACACTTTCTCTGTCAAGTTATTTATTCAGTGCTCTCTGTGTCCATAAGACTGGAAAGATTTACGCCTTAATTTGTATACAGTAGAGCCTGCAACATTTTTGCAAGAGCCTAAACAAAGCATCCTTGAAAGACAGGTACTCCGGCTCTCAAGAGAAGTCTTGAAGGGGCCCAAAAGTGTCACCTGTCATTAAAGACCATCATTCAGGTGGCGACAGCCACCTGAATGATGATCTTTAATGACAGGTGATCCCTCATTAGGGTGGTCGCACAACACAGGCTCCTCTGTAGGCAGAAATGACGCGGACATAATGATTATGTCAGTTTATGAGCCGTGCAGTGAACACCTGAAAACCTCCTCTCACTGACACATTAAGACGTAAATAGTTTGACCCAGAGTCATAGATCCTCATGAGCCCCCGCGAATGCGGGGGCTCATGAAGATCTATTACTCTAGCAGATGTAAGACGCTCGTTGCTTGCAAGATGACCGGGTTTCGATCAAAGCAGTGGGAAGGCTTGGTGTGTAGGTCTACCTGCGACAGGCTTATTGAGGAATACACGTACGCACTGACATTGTGTTCGGACGGACTTTCCGGTGTTTGAACTTTTGGCATGGCTGCCGGTCAAGTTGGGCCCGTTACGGCGTGGAAAAACCAAATGACTATGACTTGAGTACCGGCGCTAAAACTGAAAGAAACCTCAAGGCCATAATTTATCGTGTGCGACTCGAGCGACTAGCAACACCCCTCCTTTTTTTGTCCTCTTGCCGCCCCGAAATGTTTGCGGCATTTAATCAGGACCAGGTGAAACCGGATGGGAATTAAACCCTTCTCTGCCGAGAAATATTGAACTCAACCCGGCTGCAAGAGACATATATAGATCCTCGTGAGCCCTCGTAGTCGCAGGGGCTCATGGGGATCTATGTCTCTTGCTGAGGCCAATTTGTATCCTAATTCCTTGGAGGCTTGTGGCTTTGGGTGGTTGAAAGAATAAAGATTTCAGAAACAAAATCCACGTACAGTGGCAGGGAAAGTAATTGAACGCAGGGAGGAAAATACGTGTAGTACACAGAAAAACACTGAAGAAGGGACAACCAAAAAAAAAGTAGAACACAACAAATGACACCGACTTCCGCTTTAAACACACACACACACACACACACACACACACACACACACACAAACACACACACACACAAACACACAAACACACACAAACACGCACACAAACAAACAAACACACCGTCTGTGAACTCTGTGCACCCGGTGTTGGTGGGTGAATAAGGTTGGGGAAATGGCCGAAGCAGAGGTCGCGTTAACGTACTTTATTTGCGGTTTTTCAAACAAAGCAGAAAACAGCACCTAGGACAAATACAACAATACATATTATCAGAAATGGTGCCAGAAAGTTGCATCATACAAATACCATGTTCACTACATGAACCAAATTATTAATTTGAGTCAGATTAAGGCCGAAGCATCAGGCTATCACTAGATTGTAATTAAAACAAAAAGATCAATGTGAAAACATCACACAATCATCAAAGATACACATATGATCAAACATACCACACAACATCATGATAATAAATGGCAACGAAGCATGAAATCAGCATGCAAATCAAGGCGGCATTTAAAGCATCATGACCATAGTGTAAGCAAACCAGATGAACGCTAAAGAACGTGTGGTGAAATGGGAAACGACTACAACATATGGCAGGTGCAACCATTAACTCTCTAAAGATATAGTCTTCCCTAAATATACAGGGTAACATACACACAACAGCCCTTTCGGTCACTTTTATTACAGTCACGCTGCAGACACAATCATACGCATCCAACGACAATAACGACAAACTAGGTAGCATGCACTCGCATCACCTACACTACACAAACACGCTTTATACTTCTGGTTTCGCAGTCGTACACAGACTCTATAGCTCATTCATACAATGGGTACACTAGGGACAGGGACACTTGCACGCGCACAGTGGTACTACTTACTAGCATTTACACCGCGTTCATGCATAACATCCCTACTCAGACCTAGCTATATACACAACGCAACACATCACATACATTCCTTGGGCACAATCAAGTGGGAAGGGATGTCACACACTTAAATCAATAGTCACTCTCATTCAGTGCGTGTAACACAGAACAAATGAGGAGATAGGCAGAAAACTTAAGTGTAGGCTGTGGCTTACATGCATGTGCAAAAGTAGTGTCAGTTCTAAGTCTATGCAAAATGCGACAATATAGACATAATACAAACAGGCATCAACATGCAACGCAAAGCAACCTCAATCAACAAATCAAAAGACTACGTCAAACGATATATATAGACAAACAGAAAGTTCAAGCCAGGGTGGGTGAAAAGGAAAGAAAAGAATAATGCGTCATACACAACTAGTGGCCCACAGGAAATACTGTGTGTTGTTTGTGCGATCCCGGACCCAATGGCACCAGACTACAGAATGCAGTATCACAGACCAACACAATGTCATGATTACCAGATAGCACAACAGGCCAGATAGTGTGTCAATCTGCGATTCAGGACCCCATGGCACCAGGCCTCAAGATGCAAAATCCCAGGCCAGCACAGATGTCACATGACATAGCACACTATAAGCTCATGTGTCGCCGTCGGCGATTCCGGACCCCATGGCACTACCAGGCCTCAAGATGCAAAATCCCAGGCCAGCACAGATGTCACATGACATAGCACACTATAAGCTCATGTGTCGCCGTCGGCGATTCCGGACCCAACGACACCAGGCCGCAGGATGCAAAATCACAGACAAGCACTACACTGGAATTACTAAGTGACGCATAATGGCCAAACACTGCGTCACTAATCTGCAATCCCGGACCAAACGACACTAGGCCACATGATGCAGAATCCCAGACCGACACAACATGCGAGAGAGAGAGAGAGAGAGAGAGAGAGAGAGAGAGAGAGAGAGAGAGAGAGAGAGAGAGAGAGAGAGAGAGAGAGAGAGAGAGAGAGAGAGAGAGAGAGAGAGATTATTCTCCAAAAGTGGGCAACCGACTACCCAGAAAATCAGTCAGCAAGTGTTGCCGCTTGTTTTAACCTACCAAAATAAAAGCCGTGGCTAGTTAGTTGAATGTCTTTAGCGTTATAATCAAACAATGCCGATCATACACTAAATTTGGAAAGATAAACATCGGTCGCGTTACTCTGCTCTACCCAATGTAAACAAGCAGACGACGGGAGTGGGTCAATGGGTCAAACCAAGATGGCTGCCTATTACTAGTTTTAGCACCTCGTGACGTCCACGCGTATTGCCTGACAGTGGACAACGCCCGGAACTAAGCGCGACAAGGTAAGGAAGGACAGGAGAGGCAAGAAGGCCTAATAAAATACGAAATAAATGCATCAAGCACACAATACAAGTAAAGTATCGAAACCATATATCAAGGCAAACATTCGATGGCAAATCAAACCAACAAATGAATCAAGCAAAACAACAAGCAAACAAAGCAAAGCATCTTCGACTGATCAGTAGAACAATCAAGCGAGCATAAACATAGCTGTCATGTTGTTTTGCCCTGGTTAGAGTCTAAGCTACTGATCTAAATACTTCCATCAGAAACTCGGAATGCCACAAACAACACCGGCACAGAGCTAACAAAGCGAAATGAAAGTGTGTGTCATACCACAATGAACTGATCACTCAGTCCTGCCTCTGTCTTCGTTCAACTTGCAGTCGCTCAGCCCAAAAGAATCATAAATTCAGAGGATAAGCTGGCACTGAAAATATGCTACTCGAAAGCAAAGGGGATTAGCACTTAGAAATCAGGCAAAACGAGAACAAGGTTTTCTGAAACAAAGCAGCGACTAAACAAATTGTTGCGACCACCATCAAAAGAAAGGCCGCTAATGGCCGACCATCAGACACAGGGCGAAAACAAAAATCGTAGCTAGTAAACTCTTCGTCGGTTCCAATGAACAACCAATCAATAGTATAACAGCATTCATCAATACAGAAAATAAGAATATAACTTACGGATATCCCAGTAGAGATACGGTTGAAGATATGCTGATGGCTCAGAGTGATGGCAACTATACGGTCAGTGAGGCGACTCGTTTAGGACAAAGACATCCCGCTAGATTCTAGATGCTATTATTGAAGGGACAAGGACTTCCAGCTGGCGCTGATTTCGTCGGGGGGGGGGGGGGATGGGGTTGGGGGGGGGGGTTCGCTCTGGCTGTCTGTCGCTGATGCCCGCGCATCGCTAGTTTTATAATTTAGTATCATGGCCGCCCGCACCCTAAGGGGGTCGAGTTGTGTGGGTGGGGGAGGGGGGGGTGCAGAGTTGGGTCTCCTTTGTTTTTGTCATGACGGGTCGTTTGTTTAGATGGGTTGGATCAGGGGGTGTTTGTTAAGTATTTGTATTGTGTGGTTTGTGGTGGTGTGCCAGGTGTCTGGGGTGGGGTTTATGAGACCTTGCAGTGTAAGGGGTGAGTTTAATATGTCTTCTAGTCTAGCTCTGGCGTGGTTTATGGTTGGGCAGTCTAGGAGTACATGTTCCGTTGTGAGTGTGTGGCCGCATGTACATATGACTGGGTTGGGGTGGACAGGTATCTCTCGCCCCCTAATCTGATTCTTGTTAGTCGGGTTTGGTCTTTCCTTTTGCCTGAAAGTAATATGGGTACGTTGTTTAGGACCCTCGTGACGCCTTTTCGTCTACCTCTTTTTGAGTGATGGAATTCCTTTTCCCATAGATTTTGAAAGGTTGGCCGGTTGGCGTTTGATCTTTCGTCTGCCGATAGGGGTAGGTTGAAGAAGGTCGATTCTTGGTCGAGGCCTTTCTTCGCTATTTTATCTGCTTTTTCGTTACCTGGGATCCCTACATGGGAGGGAACCCAAATGAACTTAATTTCCTGACCTAATTCTGTAAGTTCCGCGACTCTGAGTCTAATAAGATATGTTAGGTCTTCTCGGGAGGAGTCCAGGTTTTGGATCGACTGGATCGCTGATAGGGAATCAGAGGCTATGAGAATTTGTTTGGCTGCCTTCAGGTCTGCTTTTATTACATTGATGGCTCCTAGGATTGCCGTGAGTTCGGCAAGACATCCCGCGCTGCTCTTCCCGGGCTTAAATACTGGCCGGGCGAACCTCAAAGAAAGCAACACAGCGCCGACCAGAAATCGGTTCCAGATACACCGAAGAATGGGTAAATATGTGCTTCCTAGGTACTACAAAAAGAGCCATAACTCAATAATTACTTAGCGCAAAGGCTTCGGGTTTGAAGTATAGGACAGAAAATGTGAATAGCAAAAAACTACCGTAAATATATTTTCGAGGGAAGTCCTAGGCCGGAATTTATTATTTAATTCAAGTGGGCTAAGAGATCTCACTGAAATTTGTAAACGTAAGAAAATCGGCTTTGAACTATGGTGATCATAAAATCACTAAACACACAAGTTATGAGTAGAAGGTAAATTTCATGAGGAAACTGGTGTGAGTTACAGATTACACAATCGGTAAAGCCGTTTAAAAGTTATAGAGGCTAGAACACGGACTAACTAGCACAGCCTTCAAAGTACTACAAAATTACTAGCTGACTGACTCTACAAGGCTGGGTTGCGGCCCATGGCTAAGCGTGGGTAGCGCAAAGGCTAAGGGACTCAGGTGGCCAGAGGGTAAAGGAATTTTAAAAAAACACACACACACACACACACACACACATCATAACGTCTCAGTTGGAGGGACCGCGTCAGCCGGTTACAACACACACAGGCACACACACACACACACACACATTTTCCTCGTTTGGCCATCTGTGAAATGAATGTTTTATCCCGCTTCTACCGCCCCCCCCCCCACCCCGCACCCCGCCATCTCCCCCTCCTCCCCCCCCCCCCCCTCCGCTCATCCCGACTTCACCGGCGTTTTTATTTTTTTGGAATGGAAAAGAGTTTGAGGGACCCCCTCCTATCTCTCACTTGACACTAGGATCTGACTTGTCGGCAAGTTGTTGAGTCATTCTGAGGTCCTCCCCGCCCCCCCCCCCCCCCCACCCCCCTCTTTCCTACCCCCGCCCCCCCCCCCCCCCCCCCGCCCACCACCCCCCCCCCCCCCACTACTCCCTCACTGATTTGATCTGTTTTTGTCCCTATAGGCAAAAAATCTTCTTATGTCACAACTGCTTTATAATTATGTCCACATCAAGACACGCGCGGATTTTGTACACTCCAATTCAGAATTTAGCAGACTCGGAGCGGCAGACCCATCCCAAGTTATGGCGGGCTCAGCCTTCAAAATACTCGGGGAATCCCCGACTTGATTTCTCGGGTTATTTTCAGGTGCGGGCGCCGGTATATGTTACTGCATTCTGCAATGATGACAGACGTCTAGCTCTGTAGCAGGCCACACAGACTGTGACGAAACGCTGCAGTCAGGTAAATAATAATAATAATTACGGTATTTATAATGCGCTTATCTTATAATAATTATAACTCTAAGCGCGCACTCACAACTCGCGCACGCATGCGCACGCTTTAGAAAATGACTAACGTACCACAAACAGTGAAATACATTACGACGGTCAGCTTGGGGTGGGGAGTGTGGTGATATAGTGCTAAAACTGTTGAAAGAGGTGAGTTTTGAGGCCGGACTGGAATGAAATGAAATGAAATGAAATGAAACTTTATTTCTCAACGGATGAAGTAATTAGCACGTGTGCCATTTTTCATACTTGCCGTTGCTACTCTACAAACACAGGATAATAATTGTAATACTAATAGTACCAAATTACACAAAGAAAAATTAGGAGACATTACACATGAAAAGACATTAAACAAAATTCATTCATTCATTCGGTCATACAAAAACAAACGAAAACATAAAGTACATGAAACGCGCGCACACACATACACGCTCGCGCGCACACACAGACACGCGCTAATGATAACTTGACCTATATACGAAGCAAATCATTTGGATCAATAGTGAAAATTCACTTCAGGCAGCAAAAATTATTTGGATTATAATAGAAAGTTGAATTATGTAATTAGGCGATTATTATTAGTATGGACAAACCATACGGCAGCATGCACTGATTATACGATAAGTACATGTTTGATACGGATACTTGTGGTAGATTATGTATCAGCAGACAAGTACTTGAGGAGGCATTCCTTGAAAGAGGAGAGGGAGGTAGCGTGTGTTATACATGTAGGCAGCTTGTTCCAGAAAGATACGCCTGAGAAAGATACACTGGTTTTAAATAGATCTATCCTGGGGCGAGGTGTAATAAAGTTTCGTCTTGAAGTAGAATAACCTGAACTTGCCTTGGTAAAGAGCTTACAAAGATATTCTGGGTGAATCTCATTCCAGATTTTATACATAAACACACCCTTGTTTAAGAGGTGATGCTTGCTAAGAGGTAGCATTTTCAGTTTTTTAAGTCTTTCGTCAGTTGTCAGGGCTGAATCAGGCAGGATATGTTTCGCTGCTCTCCGATGCAGGGAGTTAAGGAGGAGGAGAGAGAGTGTTTCTGACGGAGAGAGAGTGGGAGAGTGTTCCAGGTGGATGGACCGTAGACGGAGAAGGAGCGGGGGCCGAAAGTGTTAAGTTTGGTACGAGGGATGTGGAGGCGGAGAGGGTCGGAGGCAGAGCGGAGGGAGCGGGAAGGTGTGTAGGGGTGAAGTAAGTTGGAGAGATAGGCAGGAGCGCAGTTGTTCAGGGATTTGTAGCAGAGAGACAGAATTTTGTATTGGATGCGTTGGGGGATGGGGAGCCAGTGAAGGAGTTTGAGCAGGGGTGTGATGTGGTCGGATTTTTTCTTTTTGAGGACGAGGCGGGCAGCATTGTTCTGGACGCGTTGGAGAGTGAAAATGGTGGAGTGAGGGAGGCCGGAAAGGAGAGAGTTGCAGAAGTCGATGCGAGATAAGATGAGAGAGACAGCAAGTTTGGTGGCAGCTTCGGTAGTGAGGTATTTTCTGATCTGACTGATGCGGCGGAGGTGGAAATAGCATGCCTGGGCCGTGGCGGAGACGAAGCTGGTCATGGACAGAGAGGAATCGAGGATGACGCCGAGGTTCTTGGCCGAGTCAGAGAGGGAGATGGGGGTGCTATCGAGTTGAAGGTGGAGAGAGGGAGGGAGCTGGGAGAGTTTCTGGCGAGTGCCTACCAGCATGGCTTCCGTTTTGTCGTCGCTCAGTTTCAGCTTGTTTGCTGTCATCCAGTTTTTCACGTCTTCATAGCAGTCAGCCGTGCGAGTCAGTAGTGACTGAGTGTTGTCGAGTTTGTCTTTGTCTAGCAGTTGTGAGTCGTCAGCGTAGAGGTGGTGGTGTATGCGGTGAGACTGGATGATGTTGGACAGAGGAGAGGTGTAGTAGAGTGTGAAAAGGACCGGGCCCAGGACGGACCCCTGTGGAACTCCGCAGGAGAGCGTGACTGGGTTGGAAGAGACGCCGTTGATGGTGACGGACGCAGCCGTTAGCGTGTCAATCTATTTTTAGCTATTTCTCGTACTGAAAGCGTTGTATTTCTAGAACGGAGTGGAATCATTGTCAGGTTACTTGATATAAAGACGACTTGTGCTGAACCTGGATTGTCCTGTGTCTAACTGAACCGGCGGAGGTAAACATAATAACAGACATATATATATATATATATATATATTTCATTTTTATAATTCAATGTTATATGCTGTCTCTAAAGGTATCATAAAAACATCATTGCAGGACAACAAAGCAGCACGTGTTACACTATAAGTGTATACGACCAATATCACGGTCGGGTAATTTTATAATTTCCCTTGATATGAAAATAACGAGGGTATAATTAGTACCACGGGCTCACGTGGAGTTGACAAGTGGCCGGCCCTACTAAGCTGGGACTAATGAATAAATAATGAGCCCTCGTTAGTAGTGAGGAACACAGACTCCTGCTGACAAAGAATAATTATGAGAGTCAGTAATAGGTTACTGGTCAGCTAAGATCAGAGGACGCTGGCCACCATAATAGATGTGGAATAATTATGAGAGACAGTAATGGGTTCCTTTGATAGCTAGGATCAGAGGACGCTGGCCACCATAATAGATGTGGAATAATTAGGAGAGACAGTAATGAGTTCCTTTGATAGCTAGGATCAGAGGACGCTGACCAGCATAATAGATGTGGAATAATTATGAGAGACAGTAATGAGTTCCTTTGATAGCTAGGATCAGAGGACGCTGACCAGCATAATAGATGTGGAATAATTATGAGAGACAGTAATGGGTCCCTGGTCAGCTAGGATCAGAGGGCGCTATCCACCAGAGCAGATGGGGGATAGATTATGGGCGACAGTAATAGCTCCTTTGACAGATAGGGTCAGGGGACGCTGGCCACCATGATAGATGTGGAATAATATGGGTGGCAGTAATAGCCCCTTTGACTGGTTGAGACAAAGGGGCGATGCCCTCGGCCAGAACGGGTATATATATTGGGGGTAAACACCAGATAGAGGGGGCTCACAACGAAGAAAACGAGATAGAGAGAGAGCTCGCACAATGACCAGAACGAGAGAGCTCACAACGAAGGGAACGAGATAGATAGAGAGTACACAACGAAGAGAGTGAGATAGATAGATAGAGGGAGCTGAGAAGCGAGAGACCGAGCTCCGGTATTTTCGCCATTTTAGTATGCCATGCTAGTAGGTTGGTTGTGCCCAACCTATTAGACCCACGATGACCAAGAAATAAAAGACTCTTCTGGAAACACTCTTGTCTGGCTGCGTCTTCCATCTACAACACCTTGCGTGTGGCTGCGGTAGTGTAACACTACCTTATCTTCTTATTTGGTGCCGCGTGACCAGGATCTCGGAACGGGAAGAAACAGAGGAACGAAGAAACAGAAAAACTAGACTATCAGCACCAAATCGACAGCCAACGACGCAAGGGTGGAAGAGCAGACCAGAAAGAGAAGAGAAGAGTCAAGCCAACAACCCGAAGAGAAAAGCAGAGTTCGAGCCCACTTCAAGAAAAGCAGAGTTCGAGCCCACTTCAAGAAAAGCAGAGTTCGAGCCCACGTCAAGGAAAAGCAGAGTTCGAGCCCACGTCAAGGAAAAGCAGAGTTCGAGCCCACGTCAAGGAAAAGCAGAGTTCGAGCCCACTTCAAGGAAAGCAGAGTTCGAGCCCACGTCAAGGAAAAAACAGAGTTCGAGCCCACGGGACGTCTGCGACTCATTCAAGACCAACAGCCGAAAGGATCACGGGGTAAGTGACTTTTTTCGTTTAACCCTTGTTGAGTCTTATATAGGAGCCAGACCAGTTAGCTAGAGTTGTGTTGTTGTTACATTTAAAAAGAAACAAAAATGGCAGAGGAAGTGTTTAGGATTTTAGGCGAAAAAGTAGAGGAAATGAGTCAGGCGATTAACGCCCAGAGTATAGGGCAGATGGTAGGAACGTTTGACGGAAAGCCTACCAAATTTAGGGAGTGGATAAAAGAAATTGACAAATATGCAGTGCTAATAAAAGCCCTCAACAGGCGCCCCGTCATTGCTTATCAAGCAAGCTCGGGGGTGGTGAGTGATTTTATCCACCGATTCTTACAAACGGAAGCGGCAGGGGATTGGGATGAACTGAAAAGGCAGCTAACCGTAAGGTTCGGCGAAATCGCCGATGAAAATCATGCTTTTGCGTTGCTACAGCGGGTGAAACAAAACCCGAGGGAAAGTGTGCCTCTGTACGCAGAGCGACTAATGACTCTGGCCGGCGAAGCCTTCCCGGGTCAGATGAGCGCTGCTGTGGTACAACAGCAACTAATAAATTTCTTTGTTGACGGATTGGCGCACGACTTTCTTAAGATGAAAGTCCTGAGGGACAACTCAAATACGTTAGATAGGGCCGCGCAGGTGGCCATGCAAGAGGAAAACCTTCGCCATAGGTTTGAGCTACGCACGATAAACAATCGGCCAGTTAGTCAGCCGAGAACGACAGCTAGGGGTGGAGAAGAGGCTATGGAAGTAGACCATGCTCGTCACCGTAATTGTTTTAAATGCGGGAGAGTAGGGCACCAGGCAAGAAATTGCCGAGTGATAGGGGCGGTTGGTCAGCAAACAATGCGTCCCCCGATTCAATGCTGGAAGTGTGGGGAACGAGGTCACATTCAGCGGGAATGTAGAAAGGCCAGAAACAGGCGGCCACAAGGTCAAAGAAGGTTTCCGCCGAGGCAGGAAAACTAGAAGGTTCTGCGGCACACGAAGCCGTTACGCAGGACCGGAAAAGTAGAAAGAGTCAGTTGTTTAGCATTAATGTAGCGGGTAGCCCTAAGTGCATAGTGTTCAAAATTGGGAAGCAACGATTTCGTAGCTTGATCGATACGGGAGCAGAGGTGTCTTTGATTAGCAAGGGGGCTTACGATAAACTCAGTCATAAGCCAAAGTTAGGAAAGGGAGATGTGTCGTTACAGTCAGTTAGTGGAGAAGCTTTACAAGTATTGGGGAGTTCAGAATTAGAATTTACGGTAGCGGGGCAAAAGTTTAAACATAAGTTCTACGTGGTATCAGGGCTCAACAGGAACTTTATTTTGGGAAATGACTGGTTAGACAAAAACGGGGTGAGGATTTATTTTGACTTGAAGAAACTCAGAGTCGGAAGTGTTTATGTGCCCTATGAACAGGACATCCACATTTCGTCTTTGGTCAGAGTGACTAAGACGAAAGTGATAAAACCTCAGACGGCAGAAGTACTCCAGGTACGGATGAAGAATGCTCCGTATTTTGCAAGAGAGACACTCTTAGAGATTTCGGAAACAGACAAGGGATTTATAGCACAAGAACCGGGACTGTTAGTGACAAGCACGGTAGTCAGGCAAAATAATCACCAGACGTATCCCATACTGATAGTAAACAACACAAACAAGACGTATAGAGTTAGAAGGGGTTGTGTTGTCGGGAAGGTAACAGCAGTTCAGGAAGTACATGAAGTACAGATAGGGTCGGTTGATCGGCAGGTATCGGCAGTCGACTTGACGGAAGTCACTGCGCCGGAGAAGATGAAAGATGTAGTGTCAGAGCTCATTACGAACAATCAAGACTTGTTCGCGAATAGCGACCTTGATTTAGGGGCTACTGACACTGTCACGATGAAACTAGATACCGGCGATCATCCTCCCATTAGGATAAAACCGTATAGAATCCCGCTTCAAGATAGGGAAATTGTTGACAAGGCTCTAGAAGAGATGTTACAGGCAGGTGTGATAAGACGTTCTCAGTCCCCATGGTCTTTTAGTTTAGTGATTGTATCCAAGAAGGATGGGTCGAAACGTTTATGTGTTGACTTTAGAAAACTGAATGAGGTTACAAAGAAAACATCGTACCCACTACCGCTGATAGATGACATTTTGTCACTGCTTGGAAAGGCCAAGTATTTTACCAGTCTGGACCTTAAGTCGGGATACTGGCAGGTCAAGATGGCGGATCAGGAGAGTAGGGATAGAGTAGCATTTGCATGCCACAAAGGATTATTCGAATTCACGAAAATGCCTTTTGGTTTGGTGGGAGCACCGGGATTGTTCATGATGCTTATGAATATCGTGCTAGCCGGTTTAGAAAGTTTTGCCTGTGCCTATCTCGATGACATTTTGATCTTCTCAGAAACAATAGAAGACCATCTGTGTCACCTTCAGACAGTCTTTGATCGAGTGAGACAGCATGACCTGAAGCTGAAACTCAAGAAGTGTCAGTTCTTTGAGGAAGAAACCAAATACTTAGGGTTTGCCATTAGTAACCAGGGGATAAAACCGGATGAGGAAAAGGTAAAAGTCATTAGGGCTATGGCGGCTCCGACCTGTGTCAGAGAGTGCCGTTCGTTCATTGGTATGATTGGGTTTTACAGGAAAATGATTCCTAATTTCTCCCAGATGGCTGAACCAATCATAGCACTGACACGAAAGTATGCGAGATTCAGTTGGACAGAGGAATGCCAGAAAGCGTTTGATTTGATGAAGGAGACGTTAGCCGTAGCACCAGTGTTAGCCTATCCAGATACACGGCGTCCGTACATCCTTTACACGGATGCCAGCGACACATGCGTGGGGGCATGTCTCGCGCAAAAATGCGATGAGGATTCAGACATTTCCCCAGGCTCAACTTAGTACCAGTCAGAGGAAATGGTCGACAATAGAGAAAGAGGCTTTTGCGATCCATTATGCGCTTCAAAAGCTAAATCACTACTTGCATAATGCGGAGTTTGTAATCCGCACGGATCACATGCCTCTTAAGTATTTGCTTAATTCACCAATGCAAAATAAGAAGGTGCAGATGTGGGCCCTTGGCATTTCAGGATATAACTGTACTATTGAATATATCCCAGGTCCTCAAAATGTTTTGGCAGACTTACTATCCAGAATGCCGGGTGGTACTCACATGCCAGAGCATGAGGAAGAAGAAGAGTTAACCAGAGAGGTCAATGACAATGCTTTTGTCATAGGAGTCATAAACTCCAACCAATTCACACCCAAGCAGTTTGCTAGTTGTACAATAAGGGCAGGGTGTGACGAGAAGCGGGAAAAAGTTGATCTTCCAGGGTTTGATATTATTGAGGAACAGGAGAAGGATTCTGAAATAGTGCGCTTAAAGGACTTATTGATTAGTGAACAAGGAACCATGACAGTCAATAGGAGATACATGCTGATAGAGGATGTTCTATATTTCTTGTCTCATCCTGATGATGAACCAGTAGCCAGATTGTATGTTCCGTCTCACTTGGTAGAGTACGTAGTCAGACAGTACCATGACGAAAATGGTCACTTGGGAATAGACAAGACTCATGACACAGTCAGTAGAAAGTATTACTGGCCTAACATGTACAAACAACTGTATGAATATGTTAGTGGGTGTGTCATCTGTCAGTCTAGAGTGTTACAAAAGAAAAGGGCCCCCGTACAGGAAATGGACATTCCTCCATACCCATTCGCTAAGTTGTCATTGGACTTAGCAGGTCCGTTTGACCGCTCCCTTAGCGGGAATCGCTATGTCATAGCATTCATCTGTCATCTGACAGGTTGGGTAGAGGCGTTCCCTGTACCAGATAAAACGCCGCAGTCAGTGGTACAGCTGCTCGTAGAAGAAATTCTACCCAGACATGGCTGTCCATTGCAGATAGTATCAGACAATGGATCTGAGAATGTGAATAGGGTTATGGCAGAAACGCTGGCAGAACTGAACATAGACCATGTCACGACCAGTCTTTATCATCCACAGTCCAATGCTAAGGTCGAACGTTTTCACAGAACTTTTAACGACATTCTGTCCAAAAAGATACAAGAGGATTTTTCGACATGGGACGTGCATATTAACCAGGTACTAGCAGCTTATAGGGTTTGTGTTTCGGAAACTACGCAGGAATCTCCTTTCTTTTTACTGTACGGTCGCGATCCAGTGCTACCGTTAGATAACATCCTTAGACCCCGAAGAAAATACGCTGGTGAAGATTTTCACAAGATAGCGCTTGAGCAGCAACACAAGGCCTTCACCCAGGTGTATCGGCGAATTAAGAAAGCACAGAAGAAGGGGGCTAAGTATGCTAATAGAGGTGTACAGCCTGTCGAGATTAAGGTCGGTGACCCAGTGTACCTTCGTAATCACCGTAGACACAATAAGTTAGACAGTAAGTGGAGGTCGCACTATAGAGTGGTGGAACAATTGTCGCCTGTCACATTCAGGGTACGACATCAACTAGATGGCACTGAGGTCAGTTCACATGCTGAACACTTGCGGATAGCCAAAATTAGCGAGTGGCCTATTCCAAAAGCCAGGGGGAGAACATTACGTAAAGCCACACAGGTTGTAGCTCCAGAATCATCCGATAGCGACAGTGACGATGCAGTAGGGCAAGAGAACGCACGAGACAGACTGACTAGGGGGATGCGAAAAGAGCGTGAGAATTCTTCATTCGAGGAGGACGTTCCGTTAATGGAGTTAAGAAAGCGCCTAAAGACAAGAGAGAAAAGATCTCTCTCAGCAGTAAACGTTAGTTGTAACAAGGGCACATCAGACAGTTCTGATGATGGGGAGATCGACGACAATCGTTCGATTCAGCCTAGTTTACAGACTAATGGGGTTAGGGAAATTCTTGAAGCGATACTGACTCTTCTGCCAAAGAAGGCTTCAAATTAGAAATGCGACTCTCAGACGGTATCTGAGAGAGGACTATTGTAATGTGTAAATCATGAAGCATGATTTGAGTTTTGTCAGAGACAGTGGTATAAGTCTCTGGTGATATCTCGTATGTTGCAGACAACAACAAGATGAAGTTTTTTTGTTTTTAGTCTGATAGTATTGGGGCTAGCGCAGGGTTTACATATTAATCACAATGTCGTATTTCAAAAACTTGATGAAGTTACCACTAGTAACTGGAGATTCAGGTCGGCCTGCGCCAGAATCAATGACGGCTCAGTATGACTTAGAATCCACAACAATAGCAGTAGACGCGCAACGTACGCGGTTCGCGCTCCTTACGGAAGCTGAACTTGAAGCTTGTTCCAAACCCTTGATAGGATTCTGTGCGATTCGAAGTGCAATATATCCTATGAACATTAATCAGTTTTGTGTTACGGCGCTGTTTTTAAACAATTCAGACGAAATTGCAACACACGGCCAAACAAAGGTCAAGTTGGGTACAGTGTTACCTATGGCACGGTATATAATGGATGGGCTATGGGTCATTAGTAATCATAGTCCACTAGAGATGAGTATTAGTTGTCACGGTAAAGGGGTCACGTACCAACAAATCAACCCACCATTATCGCTAATCCGCCTCAATGAATCATGTACGGCTATTAGTGATAGATTGATGTTAACCCTTTACTACCAACAAGAGAGCCAGTATCAGGTGGAAGACAAATTGATAGGATGGCTGGAAAACTATGCATTTTCCAATATAACGTTATGGAAACCATTTCATAGCGCTTTACCAGACTACGATCCCATCTCTTTGTCCAAAGAGTTAGATGAAATTAAGGAAATGCCAATGGATCATCTAATTGCTCGACTTCAGAGCATGCAATTCGTTAAGCCAAAACAAGAATGGGGGATATGGAAACAGATCATCATTGGTTCTATCGTAGGGACAGTTGTAGTGATCATAATTGGGGTAGGGTGTAAACGATATAAAAAGAAAACTAGCGCATGGTTTGGCTCCATGCTATCACGACTCAGGAAGGGTGAACGTGAGGTCACTGTGCCTACGTTGATTTCGGCGGCTGTGCAATCAGCAGACGTGAATGACGTCGCAAGAGCGAAGGACTCTACGCCGATGATGGAGGGAGGAGTGCAGTTACTCCCCGCCTCGAACGTTGTCAAGTTTACCCGTCGTTGGGGTAACCAAGGATCAACGTGTTGCGATCCAGGAAGAATCGTGAAGAATAACGAACACATGTGCAAAGACATAACCGAGTCGACGATTTTGATGTGAACATTTATGGGCGTGATTACGCCGGACAATAATAATTTTTAATAAGGAGTGATCGATTTAAATAAGCGGTCATTCCGAAAAATGATGTATTTTGTGGATAACATGTTTAATTGTTTGAAATGATGTTGTTGTCTGAATATTGTGTAATGAAAAAAAAAACGAATCTTGTGAATTAAGATTCCTTTTTTTTTCGGGTAGGTTTGGGAGGAGTTGTTACACTATAAGTGTATACGACCAATATCACGGTCGGGTAATTTTATAATTTCCCTTGATATGAAAATAACGAGGGTATAATTAGTACCACGGGCTCACGTGGAGTTGACAAGTGGCCGGCCCTACTAAGCTGGGACTAATGAATAAATAATGAGCCCTCGTTAGTAGTGAGGAACACAGACTCCTGCTGACAAAGAATAATTATGAGAGTCAGTAATAGGTTACTGGTCAGCTAAGATCAGAGGACGCTGGCCACCATAATAGATGTGGAATAATTATGAGAGACAGTAATGGGTTCCTTTGATAGCTAGGATCAGAGGACGCTGGTCACCATAATAGATGTGGAATAATTAGGAGAGACAGTAATGAGTTCCTTTGATAGCTAGGATCAGAGGACGCTGACCAGCATAATAGATGTGGAATAATTATGAGAGACAGTAATGAGTTCCTTTGATAGCTAGGATCAGAGGACGCTGACCAGCATAATAGATGTGGAATAATTATGAGAGACAGTAATGGGTCCCTGGTCAGCTAGGATCAGAGGGCGCTATCCACCAGAGCAGATGGGGGATAGATTATGGGCGACAGTAATAGCTCCTTTGACAGATAGGGTCAGGGGACGCTGGCCACCATGATAGATGTGGAATAATATGGGTGACAGTAATAGCCCCTTTGACTGGTTGAGACAAAGGGGCGATGCCCTCGGCCAGAACGGGTATATATATTGGGGGTAAACACCAGATAGAGGGGGCTCACAACGAAGAAAACGAGATAGAGAGAGAGCTCGCACAATGACCAGAACGAGAGAGCTCACAACGAAGGGAACGAGATAGATAGAGAGTACACAACGAAGAGAGTGAGATAGATAGATAGAGGGAGCTGAGAAGCGAGAGACCGAGCTCCGGTATTTTCGCCATTTTAGTATGCCATGCTAGTAGGTTGGTTGTGCCCAACCTATTAGACCCACGATGACCAAGAAATAAAAGACTCTTCTGGAAACACTCTTGTCTGGCTGCGTCTTCCATCTACAACACCTTGCGTGTGGCTGCGGTAGTGTAACACACGACAGATCTTCGAAATAATTATACTGACGGCGAGCAAAAGAAATGTGACATTTTTGGAATCATCGGAAACCGTGGCAATGAAGTGTTTCCGATGATTTAAAAAATGTCGCATTTCTTTTGCTCGTCAGTATATTTATTTTTGTCAGTGACGGACGTGATCCCTACATTTCAACGCATCTATCACGCCCGATCGGTCAAAAACAATTTATGCCGCGATACCGTGATATTTTCTTTTCACCTGAGTGAACCAAAGCCGCACAGATGTCGCTAATTAATTAGAGTGTTCTTGACTGGGATTTTGAGCCTTACTAGCCGTAAGGCACAAAATCTCAGACTAGCACACCTATCATAAGAAACGCAACAAAACAAAAACTGAAATCCCGATTGATCGGAGAGGGGGGGGGGGGGGGGGGGGGGGGGGCTCGGTTTAAGAATGTAGTCACACATGAGGATGCACTCTGTTATAATAAGGAGCACATTCGTATCAAAGCGGTCACACATTCATGGACGCATTTGGCTCTATGCCTCTCAGAGCAGATAGTTGGGTCTGATTTAAAGTACCATTACGCATAAATCTGAAGACAGGTTTCAGCACCATTTGTGTTTGTTATGCCTTGTCGATACACCTAATGAACTTTAACAGCAGTTGGGACACGCAGCAAAAGCACACGCGTAATCGCACTTAGTTATTCTGCGCAGTCGTTAGCGTGTCGATCTATTTTTAGCTATTTCTCGTACTGAAAGCGTTGTATTTCTAGAACGGAGTGGAATCATTGTCAGGTTACTTGATATAAAGACGACTTGTGCTGAACCTGGATTGTCCTGTGTCTAAATGAACCGGCGGAGCTAGATCTGTGTGCAGCGTTTCGCAACCATCCATTACAGAAGTGTATCTTTGAACAGTTACGGCGGTAGTGGGCCTTTAACCTATACTGCTAGAGGGACCATTCGCTCGTTCAGTGCCAGTTCACGCAGACTGTGTTTCTGCATTCTTTGTTAATTCAACTCCAAAATGCCCTAGCTTTCCCATGGAACATGGATTCAAAATGAGGTCAGCAGGAGGCATAGATCCTCATGAGCACCCGCAACTGCGGGGGCTCATGAGAATCTATACCCTTGCAGCTTTGTCAGTAGTGTTCAGACTTTCTCGGCACAGAATTAGGCCAGGAAATTAAGTTCATTTGGGTTCCCTCCCATGTAGGGATCCCAGGTAATGAGAAAGCAGATAAAATAGCGAAGAAAGGCCTCGACCAAGAATCGACCTTCTTCGACCTACCCCTGTCGGCAGCCGAAAGATCAAACGCCCTCCGGCCAGCCTTCCAAAATCTATGGGAAGAAGAATTTCATCACGCAAAAAGAGGTAGACGTAAAGGCCTCACGAGGGTCATAAACAACGTACCCATCCTACTCTCAGGCAAAAGGAAAGACCAAACCCGACTAACAAGAATCAGACTAGGGGGCGAGAGATACCTGGTCCACCCCAACCCAGTCATATGTACATGCGGCCACACACTCACAACAGAACATATACTGCTAGACTGCCCTACCATAAACCACGCCAGAGCTAGACTAGAAGACATACTAAACCCACCTCTCACACTGGAAGGTCTCATAAACCCCACCCCAGACACTTGGCACACCACCGCAAACCAGACAATACAACTACTTAACAAACACCCCCTGATCCAACACATCTAAACAAACGACCCGTCACTGACGACAAGAACGAAGGAGAACACCCCCCACCCCCTCTACGACTCGACCCCCATAGGGCGCGGGCAGCCATGATGCAAGATTGTAAAACTAGCGATGCGCGAGCACCAGCGACAGACAGCCAGAACTAAACTCCCTTCTCCCCCCCCCCCCCACCCCTTGGCCCCACCCCCCTCCCCCCCCCCCCCCCCCCCCCCCCCCCCCGGACGAAATCAGCGCCAGCTGGAAGTCCTTGTCCCTTCAATAATAGCATAGCATAGGCACTGAACGGACTACAGTGAAGACGGTATGTTCAGTAGAAGCGAGATAGGAACAAAGAAACTAAGGTCACACAGCAAGTGGTATAAAGATCCCGTGGGCCCACGCTAACTGCGCGCGCTCATGAGGATCTATGCCTCTTGGAAGTATTGTTAGCGCCATTCATTGTTTAACCACTTTGTTGCCAGCTTCATGTCTCTAAATAGTCTACCGTAGGTTTCGGTAGTCACTCACTGCTGAGTAGCATTACCACGTCTGTCTAACTTGAAGTCCGCAAGAGGCATGGATCCTCATGAGCCCCCGCACCTGCGGGGGCTCATGAGGATCGATGCCGCTTGCTATTGGGTGTCACGTTGTTAGCTGTGTTCCGGCAGTGGGAGGGTTGAGTCTAACACTTGCGCCTGCTTGAAGTGCCGCCGTCGTCAAATGAAAGGCCCGCCGCTTGTGCATTGAGTCAGCTCCGCCGGCAAGTTTTGTGTGGCATGATGTGTCTCCTCGATGCGGTGAGAACTTGAAGGGCACTTGCGTAGTTTAGTTGTGTGCCTCGCCCAGGGCTGGGTTAAAACAACTCTACACCATATTCCCAGGGAGCTGTGAGCTTTGAAAGTTATAAACTGCGCCAACGAGCCTGGAACAAAACCCAAAAAGCAGTGTATCTGGTAAAAATTCTGATATTTAGCATAGAGCAGCATCGACACGCAAAGGGCAACACGCAACAGTGAGTATACATTGAGATAAATACAAAGTTCTGCTTGTTCACAGTATAATACTGAACGTTATTGTATCGAAACTGTAAACAATGATATACTGACGGCAGTACATAATCACAATCATTGTAACAGCTTGGATACGATAAGATATATTGACGAGCAAAAGAAATGCGACATGTTCGAAATCATCGGAAACTGTGATACTCTGAGTGTCAGTTGTCAGTTTCCGATGATTCAAACAAGTATATCTTATCGTATCAAAGCAGTTACAATGATTGAGATTGTGTACTGTACAAGTATATCCATTGTTTGTTTGTGTTGTGTTGAGGGTCAATAGAAAATAGGTCTATGTGCCAGCTTTGACGCTGTCGTCGTTTTTCAAATCGCAGGCAAAGAACTACACAACTTTTTTCGGGCATTGCCTTTTTTCTTTTTTTCTTTTTTTTTTTTTTTCTTCTTCTTCTTTTAAGTTAAACTTTGTCGTCTCACGAGGAGAAATGTGGATTGCTTCCTCGGGGAACACGCGTCAGTCGCTGCAGTGCAGCGCCATCCGACCTACCTCACTTTCATAACACATTTGACCAGTTTTGCCGAAGTGGTTGGGGGAAAGAAAAACCGATGAGCGGCCCGAAAGCCTGGAATTGTGTCACGGTAATACTTACCAGAGGCTTACGTGAACGGCCTTCGATTCCACGCCGCACTTTTCCTATGAAATACACTGACGAGCAAAAGAAATGCAACATTTTTGGAATCATCGGAAACCACTACAGTTGTTTCCGCTTATTCCAAAAATAACGCATTTCTTTTGCTCGTACTTGCCCGGTTCCGATGATTCCAAAATCATCAGTCGCATTTCTTTTGCACGTCAGTGTATTTCATAATAAAACTGCGCGCGGCATGAGTAAATCGCTCGAAAGCCTCACCTGGAATTCTATCACAGTTAACTTAAAAGAGGCCGCTGGCGTGAACGGGAATCGATTCCACGCCGCACAATTCGGCCCTACGAAATACACTGACGATTAAAAGAAATGCGACTTTTGGGAATTTCAAAAAACGTCGCATTTCTTTTGCTCGTAGTGTTTCCGATGATTCCCAAATATCGCATTTCATTTGCTCGTCAGTATAGCTCACCATCCGATAGCTAGCCCCCTCAATCCCAATGCGCAAAAGGCCATCGGGCAGAAATCGGCCCGATGGCCTTTTGCGCTTTGGGACCACCTCTTCAGTTATTTGGCAAAAGCCATTATGTCCATTTTGTTAGAAAAATGAAATTTTCATTGTTATACAATGACAATTTCGCTACTCTCAAAAATAGACTTACCTGTACTGATATTTGTCACAAAAAAACGGCAGACCTCAACACAACTCTGATGAGCATACATGATACACAACAAGTGAACTCCACGTCAAATCACTGTTAGTCATCCAGTGCATTTGGGAAGATTCAAGACTCAAATAATTTATTAATCTCATTAACCCATTCAGCCCTGACGCACTACAGCAGGAGATGGGTCGACCATGATAATTCAAGGGCAGTGCCAGATTAGCTTGGCGCCTGTCGGCGCCAAGCTAATCTGGCACTGCCCTTGAATTATCATGGTCGATCCACCTACTGCAACTGGTGCATAGTCATTTAGATGACGCCTCCAAAATTTGGGAAAAAAGACCGTCGGGCTGAATGAGTTAAATGAGAAATTGCACCGTCTTTTCTCGTTAGGAAAATAAAACTAATACTAAACAAATAAATAACATATATACACACATAAAAACAAAGCATCCCACATTATCACTGCCTATACATATCACATACTATCACTACCTGTGATATATACATCACACATAATTTTGCGATGCCTAATAAGAAGATATACGAACAAAGAAGTTGGAGAAATAATAGCGGTTGAGCTATAATACATTCCACGAAAAGCAGGTTACACAAAGTTAGGGGGTTTTCCGGTCGTAAAATGCAAATGCCAATGTCCTTTTCTGCGGGTTGTGGTTTATAGGTCTAGGTATGGACAGTGCTTGTGGTGATAATGAATTATGTTAGTGCGTACGATTCGTTTCGCGTTGTTAGCCGCTTTTCAAGGGACCCATTCGAGACGTGCCGCATAGGATAAGCGGCAATTTTTGCCGCCTATCCTATGTGGAACGTTTCGAATGTTCATTAACCCGTCAGCGCCATTTAAAGACTGTGGTGCTGTAATCTTCGTTAATTCTACACACACACAAAACCCTAGCTGTCCATAGGAATACGGATTTAAAGTGGTGTCAGCAAGAGGCATAGATCGTTATGAGCCCCCGTAACTGCGGGGGCTCAGTCATGAGGATCTATGCCTCTTGCAGTTTGGTCAGTGGTGTTCAAATTTTCTCGACACTGAATGGGTTACAAGTCTACGTCTGTACTGAACAGTAATTTATCTGTCTTAACTGGTACTTTGTGTCGTCTGCTACAATTCTTTACGGTATTTCGCAATCAAAAACAACCTGAACACTTTGCCAATACCGACAATTTTCCGCGAAGTTCATGTTACATGTTGAAATGAGGTACGTGAGGCAGTGCAAGGACCGGTGTTTTTAAAAAAAAAATCTTTTGCCTTCTTTGGCATTTTGTACACAGGCAGCATGCTGGAATTTGCTTAAAATCTCTTGATAGATGCGTAGAGACATGTTTGGTGCTTTGATTCATACCAGCCTTGGCTTAACCAGCGGACTCTTTTTGTCCTTGTTTGAGTTACCAAGCGGATGGTGATTTGGGATGTGTACCAGTTTTGGCTGCGCTTGGATGTAGGGTTGGTACAGAATCATGTTGATAGCCAGAAAATGAGACTGGTGATGTCCTTATTTTTATTTATTTATTTGTGTGTGTGTGTGTGTGTGTGTGTGTGTGTGTGTGTGTGTAGACGAAAGACCTAAAACGGGTGACTGTCTTTACCATCCTTATGGAAACTGGGTATGTGTATAATTCTGGGTTTCCAAGTCAGACACCCATTTTTTCTGAGGGTTGTTTCTGCATTGTCTTGCGGTAAAGATTCATAAAAAGTAAAAAAATCCGTTTTTCTCATTTTGGCGTTAACACATGCACTTTTGTGTTTAACAGACACGCCGGTAGTGTGTGTTTGAAAACTTGTCCCTCCCAGCAATGTGTGTGTGTGTGTTGTGACACAGAACCCTGAAAATGAGCGTGTATGTATTACATCACCCTTCTCAGCTAGCTATAAATAACTTCATAGCTGATATGGGTCAGGGGGGATATTTTGTTGTTTTAGGGAGTAAATTGTTTATGTTTCTACAGAATTAGGTTTGTTATTTGAGGGTGTGGTTGTTTTGTTAAAAAAAAGTGTTGAGTTGTAATGTACTTCCGGGGTGATGTGGAGAAAGCAGATTTGAGATTCATGTATACGTTCACCAGGGACTTAGCCTATACGTTTTCTACGTTTGTTTCCATGTCAGATGAAGAATATTTGATCTGAAACGTCGTTCTTTGTTTCTATTTTAAAGGGTTTTTTCGCCACTATCTTCTGTTTTAGTTTGACTTAGCCTATAATTATATTCGTGCGCCGGTTGCTAAGAAGTGAAGTGATTGTATGAGTGCGCATTGTAAGAGAGGACGTTTAGACTTTGGGTGAGGCTGCTGTTGTCTTTTGTCCTGCCCGACCTTTTGGTTGAACCTGTTGCTTTATTTTGTAGGTTTGTCGATGTTATCAATGCCGCATCTCCTTTTGGATTGTATGCACAAATTGATTGAATGGAAATGACGTCACAGAGTCAGCGTCGTTTCATGCGTCGTCTGCACCAGTCAGTCGTTTAGTGCAGTTAAAAGAGTGCAGGCTTGGATGGGCCATTTTCTGATGTAATAGTAAAGTATTATTTGTGTGAATGCTGTCCGTTTGAAGGAAGGTTGATTGATTGTACATAGCTTAACGTCCCGACAGCAACAAGACTTTCTCAGGACGTGCCTGCACTGCTAGTGACAAAAACTCAACAGAATATTGAATGTATGTCGCCAGCCGGTCCAATACGTTAAATAAAACCTACGACATGGGGCCTAAATAAAGCTAAGACCATTTAGCAACACACATCGAATATCAAGAGCCACAGGCAGCGCAGACAGTAGGGAGAGTTTAAAAAAGGAAAATGCAGGTGAATGGACCAAGGGTAGACAGAAACACATGCCCCCGGAATATAGAGAAAAAACCCACCCTGTGGGGCTGACCAGGGTGCCCCTGGGAACTAAAAAGTCCCCCAGGGCAAGGACTGGAAAGTCGAGTGTTGAGGGCAGACCGGTTGGGGGTGTTTCAGGAAAGGACTGGAAAGTCGAGTGTTGAGCGAAGCCCGAGAGAAGGCGAGGATGGGAAAAATATCCAGCACTATACGTTGGAATAGATGCATATCAGTTACGACATGCTTGTAAATTAAAACACTTTTAACCCCACCCGGGTCTGCCCTGGGGGACTTGGGTGGGGTTAACTACTTTTTATTTCCCAGGGGCACCCTGGTCAGCCCCACAGGGTGGGTTTTTCTCTCTATTCTGGGGCATGTGTCTCTGTCGGCCCTTTGTCCATTCACCTGTATTTGACTTTTTAAAACTCTCCCTACTGTCTGCACTGCCTGTAGCTCTTGATATTGGATGTGTGTTGCTAAATGGTCTTAGCTTTATGTAGGCCCCATGTGTTAGGTTTATTTAATGTATTTGACCGGCTGGCGATATACATTCAATGTTCTGTTTAGTTGTTGTTTTTTCACAAGCAGTGCAGGCACGTCCTGAGAAAGCCTTGTTGCTGTCGGGACGTTAAGTAATGTACAATAAAACACTTTTAACATTAAGAAAAGTTGAGTTAAAAGAGGTTTTAAAACAGTTTTCATAAAAACTTTTGCCCGACACGCTTCTAAAAACAACATTTTCTTAGTTTTAAACCTTGTACCGCGCCATAAACGCCACGATTGCTTTTCAGTCTTAGCTGTCCTATAGTGTGGAATGTGGGACTTTGCCAACTGGATCCATCTGGTGCACTCCAAATGAGTATTTGTGAGTGGTTTGACGTGCAACTCAGTGTGCGCCTCTGAAATGACCTACTGATTCCACTGATAATGAAACTCTTTCATTCATAAGAGTGCATTGAGCAGCTCTATAAACCAAAAGTGATGACCCCCTCTCCCCCACCCCCCCCCCCCACCCTCCCCTCCCCCCCCCCCCCACCCCCCGCCCCGCCCCCCACACACACACACTTCTCCCCCCCCCCCCCAACCCCCTTACAACCCCACTCAAACAATCATAATAGTAAAATCAACCAAAGGTATCTTTAGTGAGGTATTTTCACTGTAATCCCAGTTTTGTGTGAGAGGCACCCACTTTTGGGGTAAACACCCATTTTTTTTCCATCCAGTGGCTCTGTTTCTAGAAAATGTCTATTTTATTTTAAGTTGTAGAGCTTAGTTATAAGGTGAGTTCTAAACATTGGCATCAACTCCAGAGCCCTAGAATAAATAGAAATATGGGAACCCATTTTCACATAAAATGGTAGGTCACCCAGTCTGAGGGTTTTGTGTTCATGTGTGTGTGTGTGTGTGTGTGTGTGTGTGTGTGTGTGTGTGTGTGTGTGTGTGTGTGTGTGTGTGCATGGCAAATGTGCAGCAAGTGGGCGGTAGTGTTGTTTAGGGGATTAAAAAATTAGGGGATGCGGACTGGGACAGACTATAGTCCATAAGCTAGCCAGATCTACCGTGCACCCCCCCCCCCCCCCCCCCAGTACTCAATAAGATGGGTTTCCAAGTGTACCTTAGTATGTCCTGAGATGTTTAAGCCATGTTCACCGAAAATCTTTAGGAACACACCAGAGATGTAGCCGATGGCGCAAGGGTACCCCCATTCACACTCTTCGCAGATGCTAAAATGAGTTTGAGAAACATTTTCTTCTAAATAAATCAGAATTCATTCCAGAAGCCTAAATCAGGCAATATTATGTTCAGGCGTACCTTCTGCATCCTCTGCAAAAAAAGATAATGAAATAATATTGAATCTCTGGCTCACAGTGAAGGTATTTGTGCACCCAGTAAACGGCCATTTCCGCGAAATCGCAAAAAAAAAAAAAAGAGAAAAATAATGTGTTAGATGCCTTCAGACATTTTTGAGAGCACTGGCAGTTCATTTTCAGGCTTACGTCATTAACACAGGATGTCACAATTATTATAAACTTGACTAGGTGATGCTGTGATCAATGTGAGTGCCACAGTGGTTGATTTTGTATCCCTACCCCCAAAGTTGTAAAAATACACAAAATTAATTAGAAAAAAATTACTCAAGTTATTCCATTTCATTCTGACCTCTCTTTACCTATTATGTTTCAATAATGTGAGCATAAAGTGGAAAAATGAGGAAAGTCGGCATCCTTTACGGTAAATTTGTGGTCAATGATAGCTTTTTCCCCATTTAAAATTGCCGAATTGGGAAACGTACGTTGTTTCCGATGCCCTCAGAAATTTAGTATACAACTGATAGGTCTTTGTTAGATTTTATTGGTTAGGATAGAGTACCACAGTTACTCCCAACCTGATTTTATGACGCTGTGATGCATTTAGGGGCCACAGTGGCCGAATATGCTGCCCTACCCCCATTTTACCAGTACGCAAAGGAACGCAAAATGATCTTAAAAATTGCTTACGTCACACTCCTCTGTTTAAATATTTTTTGTTGCCAGTTTTCTTTAAAAAAAAGTATGCATATTGAGCATAAAATTTTGTGATCAATTCATTAATTTCAATGTGATCCATCAATTTAATTGTAACTATTTTTAATTGGCTGGTCTTTTAGGTGATATTTTACCTAGCGTAAGGCGGGTCTAGTAAAGTCTTCCCTTTTCCTTTCATTTATTTTCGTCTATAAATGTGTAAATATGAATATGCATAATAAAGTTTCATGGTTCCTAACAGCCAAAACAATGTTATCAAAATAATTAGTTTCCACATGTCCACCACGAGATCACCACTTCCACCTTCTTCTTCTGCAACGTTCAATTCCTTGATGGAAGTCTTTAAATCTTATATTGTTCTGGCTGCCAATAAGTGAGCTGTCAAGAGCTCGGCAGCATGTTTTCAGAGTTTGGTTACAGGGGCGTGTCTTCTGGTCAGAACTGCCAGCGGACCGCTTCTCTGTATGGACAGATATAGAGAATGTGCAAAGGATATTTTCTACGCCAAATTCGCTTAGGGCTGTTTCCGCATGAACAAGTCTCACGAGGTAAGTCCAGCACGGTCCGTACGGTCTGTGAACGTTTGTGAAAGTTGTTTAAAAAATGACCAACAAGGCTTTTTTAGGGCCCTGGAAAGTCTGTCAATTTCAGTCCTTTTCCTTAAAGTCTGTGAAAGTTTGTAAAAAAAAAAAAAAAAGGACAAAAGTGCTGGCAAAATTGTGTCTACTTCTTTTTTTTTTTTTCTTCTTCCCCAATTTGTGACTATTCCATTGCAAACAATCATGCTGACGCGTGTTGCAAGTGATCGATATTTAGCTTTGATCATAAAGTGACTGCATGGCCTTTCTGCCGAACATTCTGATTGGATGTTTACGCTTCTACCGAGCTCCGCCATTCGCTAAGCGTTCTTTTATTTTGGTATCTCTTCATGCATTAGGCACGAAAGCTTCAAATGAGCTGCTGATACAGAGTGATCTAATTAAAGTGTGTAAACCTTCAGGCTTTAGTTTGGGTTTGTGAAACCTTTATGAAAAGTTTGTGAACTTCGTCCCTGCTTTATTTTACGGACCCTGTCCAGAGCAATCAGTGCATAGATGAAAGATGGTGGCCTGGCTCTCCCTGTTCAGCTTGTTGATGTCGTCTGCCCACGGGCTGCAGCCGCCATTCTGATGTTGCCAATCACTTTGTTGCTGTAGTGTCTTGGTTTTTCTTTCAGGATGTTGTGATCTTGAGGTAGTCTGGCGCCTGCTTTGGCCAGGCTGTCAGCCTCTCCATTCCCAGCTACTCCAGAATGCACTGGAATCTACTGCAGCACTATTTTGTGGACAGGACATCCAGTCTATCTTGAAGCTTCCTGGCGAGATCAGTGGATCAGTGGATCAAGCTGCTGCCTTTCCCTAGGTAGTGCTCTGCTGCTGTGTTGAGCACCTGCAGATCTGTACGATAGTTGGAGCTGCTGCCGTCAGCTGGTAAGGAGAGGGAGATTTTAGCCCTTTGCAGGACCTTCAGTTGGCGGTTCAGACTTGGACGTTTCTGACGGTTCTTGGTCTGCTCCTGTAGTCTCCCATGCTGTCGGTGTTTAGTAAGTCTCTTCATCGTGTGTGCTGTTCTGCGTTCCAGTGGCTCCAATGTCCTCCATTTCCTAAATTGGGGTGCTCCAGATGGCTCTAAGAATGTCACTGCATCATGAGAATGACCCATGTTCTGCATCTTGTCAAGCCTGGCTTTTTTTGGTTTTGCAGGCAGTGTTTCATGTTGTCGATGTATCTTGGTACCGCACTACTCGTCTGACCGAGCAGGTGTTTGCTTGCGCCAAGATGCTGTAATTTGCGCCAATGTGGTCCCCACCAGTTTCTTCATCAGAGACTTTAATCCGCAGCTCTAGCTTCCATGGTTTCGATGTGAGGCCTCCACGTGAATCCAGTAATTTATTTGTTGCCAGTAAAGTTGGCCTGTCTGTCTTTAGTACTGAAAGGTCTCGAGTTTCATGCTGACCTCTTCCATCTAATTGACAGAGATGGTCTAGCTCATTTTGAGTGGCCATCTTTCAGTCCATCTGCTGACTCTATTGTCAGCATCCTGAATTCTGCAGGATGCTATTTCTTTATGTTCTGCTGCGCTCCACACTGCAAAGTCATCCACATGGAGGATGTTCGAGACGAACCTTGGTACTGTTGTACTGATGTCATTAATGTAGACCAAGAACATCAGACACAATATCTCAAAATGGGGTTAGAGCAGCAGATTTAGCCACTGTGGCCCCTAAATGCATCACAGCATCATAAATCAGGTTGGGAGTAACTGTGGTACTCTATCCTAATCAATAAAATCTAACAAAGACCTATCAGTTGTATACAAAGTTTCTGAGGCCATCAGAAACAAATTACGTTTCGTAATTCGGCAATTTTAAATGGGGAAAAAGCTATCCTTCACCACGAACATACCGTAAAGGATGCCGACTTTCCTTATTTTCTTGTACTCTATGCTCACATTATTGAAATTTAATAGGTAAAGAGAGGTCAAAATGAAATGGAATAACTTGAGTAATTTTTTCTAATTAATTTTGTGTTTTTTTACAACTTGGGGGGTAGGGATACAAAATCAACCACTGTGTCACTCACAGTGACCACAGCATCACCTAGTCAAGTTTATAATAATTGTGACATCCTGTTTTAATGATGTAAGCCTGAAAATGGACTGCCAGTGCTATAGAACATGTCTGAAGGCATCTAACACATTATTTTTGTCTTTTTTTTTTTTTTGCGATTCGCAGAAATGGCCGTTTACTGGGTGCACAAATACCTTTACTGTGAGCCAGAGATTCAATATTATTTCATTCTGTTTGTTTGAAGAGGATGCAGAAGGTGCGCCGTAACATAATATTGCCTGATTTGGGCTTCTGGAATGAATTCTGATTTATTTAGAGGAAAATGTTTCTCAACCTCATTTTAGCATCTGCAAAGAGCGTGAATGGGGGTACCCTTGCGCCATCGGCTATATCTCTGGTGTGTTCCTAAGGATTTTCGGGGAACATGGCTTAAACATCTCAGGACTTACTAAGGTACACTTTGAAACCCATCTTATTGAGTACTTGGGGGGGGGGGGGGTGCACGGTAGATCTGGCTAGCTTATGGACTACTAAGGCTAGGGTATTTTAACAGACGGGACTGCAGGGGAGGCCCACTGTGTACTTTGGCCTAAAAACGATATCATCCTTCTGCGTCAGGTACATAATCACAGACTCGGACTCGTGCGCACCCTATAACTGAATCAGCGTTATCGGCTGTGGGACCCAAAAAGTCAAAGGGACATCCCTTTTGAATGAAATCAGCGGAAGAACTTGAATCTTCTCTCTCCCTCTCTCTCACTTTGATCGTGGAGAGACCGCTGAGACTAGAGAGAGAGAGAGAGAGAGAGAGAGAGAGAGAGAGAGAGAGAGAGAGAGAGAGAGAGAGAGAGAGAGAGAGAGAGAGAGAGAGAGAGAGAGAGAGAGAGAGAACGAACGAACGAAACTTTATTTTCCAAGGATTGAGATATTAGGCGCGCAGGCCTTTCTTACAATCTGTCCTTGTTAAGCTACTTTAGAAAAAAAAAAAAAAAGGAATACCAACCAAACAACAAAAACTAACTAAAAATAAACGTCTCACACACGCACACACACACACACACACACACACACAGACATATATACATGTGCTCGTGCACATGCGCACTTTTGCACATACACATAGTCATAAACACGTGCGTGCACACATATCGAACATATAAGTAGGTATGATATTTTGTGTACTTTCAAAAACAAGTTGGAAAACAAAACAAACAATTTGGAGGCTAGATGGAAAGCAAAAAAAACACACCAAAAAAAAAAAAAAAAAAAAAAAAAAAAAAAAAAAAAAAAAAAAAAAAAAACCTAGCAAAAATGAAAAAACATGAAGCGTATCATGTCTAGAAACAAAAAAGAACAAAGGATCAGCATCACGTTGTCTTAGAAAGGTAATCATGTACTCTACTTTTAAACAGAGAGAGGGACATGGTTTGTTGAATAGTGGGAGGAAGCGAATTCCATAAAAGAGCACCTGAATAAGCCAGGCTAGATTTGAACAGGTCTATACGGGGCCTTTTTATAGAGAGACTGTTTCTGAAGGTGCTGTATTTTTTTCAGTTGGCGAAAAAAGCCTAGATAAGTTAGGTGGAACTTTCTCGTTAAGAATTTTGTGCATCATTACACATTTGTTTAGTGCGAGGTGCTTAACCAGAGGGAGAAGTTCGATGGCCTGCAGCTTGGCATCAGTGGATAAAGACGGATCAGGGAGGATTAGCTTAGCAGCGCGCTTGTATAATGAGTTTAATTTCTTGAAGTGACTTTCACTGCAGCCATCCCATATTGTTGAGGCATAATCAATATGTGGTTTAATCTAGGCATTAAAAAATAGTTTGCGCGTCTTAAGGTCAATGATCGTGTTAAGTTTTGAAAGTAGAAACAACTTTTTGGACAAATGTTTTCTCATATAGTATAGGTGGTTTTGCCAGCTTAGATAATCATCTATTATTACTCCAAGCAGGCGGTATTGACTGACCTGCTCAAATGGGATGGAGTCAAAAGAAAGGTTGAGTGATGGAGGTTTGAGCTGATGTTTCTGGCGGGTTATGATAAGCATGCCTTTTGTTTTTGTGCGATTTACAAGCATGCGATTTTCATTACACCACCGAGAGACTTCATGAAGACTCTCTTGAAGATTATTTGTAATTTCAGGCACAGTTTCACCAGCGGAATGTAATGTTGAGTCGTCGGCAAACATGTCACACTGAGCCTCAGTACACGTTATATGTAACGGTAGATCGTTAACAGCGGCAGCGCGGCGACTCGAGGGAGACAACCATTGTGAGAAGACTGGCTTTTCGGGCCATGGCCTTGATTTGCGTGTAAGAACATTTTGTTGATGCGCATTAGTGGCTTGTGTTTAGTGTGTGAGAAGCGACAATGGAAGGTAGCCGTGCTTCGAGCGCTAGTGATCTTACGCGAATGTGATGTGAATGAAGGTAATTCATTTTTTTTTTTTTCTTCTTCTGTGTTGCTGGAACTGTCATCATTGTCAAGGGAAACTAACTGACTAATAAATACGTCATTTCTTTGAGATCATCAAAGATTTAGTAATTACTAACTCCTGTTACGAAGCAAGAGTAATTCCTAAATCAAAACTGACTACACGAACTGAGTAGCCTTTTGGATTGATTTTTGTTTTGTTATGATTTTGATCGATGCGCTTAGGATGGCCAGACTTTTGAAATGTAACTTTTGTCAAAGCCGCAGCGGCCTTTTTGTCTTTAGTGACAAAGGACGCATGAATTCGAATTTGAGGCGTTTTCTTCAGACAATGATTGGCCGAGTGGTAAAATTGATCAAGAAAGCTTGTTCTTAACGTTTCCTTGCCTTAACAACGGCTTTTCAACTCTACCCATCTTTTCACTGACAAGCCATGCGCTACAATTGCTCGCCAAAGTCTGCTGCTGCATCCCTGTATTTTCACCATTATTACTTTCCAACAGCCGGACCTATGCATGCCTACATTCAGTACCAGCGGCATAGATGGGTCGGCCCTGCAATTGCAGGGACTGATGAGAATATATGGCGCTTGCCGGTAGACATGGGAGCTCTTGTAATTTTGTACTTGTATCTCTGCCTTGTGATTTACGGTGACTGTTGCCAGCAGAAGGTCACACGTTCAGTCCTGACGCCGTGAGTAATAGAGCCAAACACAAGTGTAGAATACGCGTACTTGTATTGACTGTAGTCTGCGCGCGGTGTCCGGGTAGCTGCAGCGTGTGGTCCACCTTAAACCCTTCGCTGACGAGAAGAAAAAAAAATGCGAGCGATTTAACTGCAAGAGACATAGATCTTCATCAGCGCCCGCGACTGCGGGGGCTGATGAGGATCTATGTCTCTTGCTGAGACCGATTCGTATCCATGTGTCTTGGACGGTGTTGGCTTGGTCGTTGAATGAACAAAGATTTCAGATACAAAATGTACGTACAGTGGCAGGGTGGAGGTTAAACAAAAGAAAAAAAATCCTAACAAAGACACCACCCGAACAACCAAACAACCATCAACCAACCAAACAAAACGAAAAAAAAAAAGAAACCAGAACAAAACAAAACAATCAAAATAACCCAAACCAAACCAAATAAAATACAATTACTTACTTACGCCTGTCATCCCTCCCAGGGTATAGGCCGTCGACGAGAGACCTCCAGCGACTCCTGTCCTGTGCTTCTCCTTCGATTTTACTCCAGGTGGTTCCCAGTCTCTTGATGTCTGCTTGGAGGTCTCGACGCCAGGTGTTTCTCGGCCTGCCTCTTTTCCTCTTTCCCTGGGGGTTCCATGACAATACCTGCCTAGTGATACTGGAACTGGCTTTCTCAGACTGTGACCAAATCCATCCCCATCTTCTTCGCCCAATTTCATTCTCTGCTGTTATCTGCTCTGTTCTCTCCCAGAGTCTGACGTTGCTGATCTTCTCTGGCCAGTGGATTTTCAAAATTCTTCTAAGACAACTGTTTATGAAGATCTGTACTCTGTTGACTGTGGTTTTTGTCAATCTCCAAGTCTCTGCTCTATATAGGAGAACTGCTTTTACGTTGGAGTTGAAAATCCGGACTTTGGTGTGTTTTGACAGCTGTCTGGAACTCCACACTCTTTTCAACTGGAGAAAGGCTGCTCTGGCGACATGCCATGCCATCGTAGATGCTCTTGATCAGGCGGACGAGCTTTGTGGGTACACCGTAATGTCGTTGGAGTTTCCACAGAGTCTCTCGGTCCACGCTGTCAAATGCTTTCTCGTAATCCACAAAGTTGACGTACAGCAGGGAGCTCCACTCCAGAGACTGTTCCACGATGATGCGGAGAGTGGCGATCTGGTCTGTACATGATCGGTTTTTCCTGAATCCTGCTTGCTGGTCTCTCAGCTGGGGGTCAACGGAGCTCTTCATTCTCTCCAGGATGATCCTGTTGAAGACCTTTCCTGGTACTGACAGCAAGGTGATTCCTCTGTAGTTGGAACACTTGCTGAGGTCGCCTTTCTTGGGAAGCTTGATTAGGTACCCCTACTTCCAGTCAGCCGGCATCACCTCCTCTTCCCAGATCTTTCCAAACAGTGGGTACAGCATCTCTACTGTTGTCTCTAGGTCTGCTTTCAGAGCCTCCGCTGGGATGCCATCTGGCCCTGCTGCTTTGCCGTTCTTCAAAAATGCCACTGCTCTTCTGATCTCTTCCCGGCTGGGTCTGTCACAGCTGATGGGTAGGTCGATCTCTGCTGGCTGGATGTCTGGGGGGTCGGGTGGGCTGGGTCTGTTCAGTAACTCTTCAAAATACTCGGCCCATCTGTCGAGTTGGTCTGCTCTGTCTGCAATAGGCTTGCCTTCTTTGTCTTTTACTGGTCTTTCTGTATGGCCATACTTGCCCGACAATCTTCTGGTAATGTCGTAGAGCTGTTTCATGTTGCCGCTTCCTGCTGCCTTTTCTGCCTCTGCTGCCAGGCTGTCTGTGTAGGCCCTCTTGTCTGCCCTGATACTCCTCTTCACCTCGCGGATGGCTTCCGAGTATTCCTCCTGTGCCCTGGCTTTGGCTGCTCTCGTGCGACTGTTGTTGACTACTGCTTTCTTCTGCTTCCTCACTTTTCTATCTTCTTCAAGGTCTGTGCCGACAGCCAGTCCTTGTGATGGTGTTTCCTGAACCCCATAGTGTCTTTGCAGGTTGAGTTCAGCGCCTCTCTAAATGCTTTCCATTGCTGCTCTGTGGTGACCGCCTCCTTTTCATTTACTAGCTTCTGTAGCGCTTGAAACCGGTTGGACAGCACCAGTTTGAACTCTTCTTTCACTCCAGTCTCTTTCAGGAGGCCTACATTATAGCGCTGTCTTCTTGTTGTCTCTGTGCGGCTTTTCTTTAACTTGAGCTTTATTCTTAAGGTAAGCAGTCTGAGGCGACATCTGCTCCCCTCCTCACTCGAACATCTTGAAGGGAGCTTCTAAATTTCTTGCTAATGCAGATATGGTCTATTTGGTTCTCTGTAGTATGGTCAGGTGAGACCCAAGTTGCTTTGTGTATTCTTCTGTGTGGGAAGATGCTGCCTCCAATGACAAGTCTGTTTAGAGCACAAAAGTCTAATTTTGTCCTGGGGTAGAATGTAAGAAAAACGAAAAAGAGACCAAAAAGGTGACTGTCAAGAGTGTAAAATGCAGACTGAACAACCAAACGAAGAAAGAAACACGCTTAGAAAAGCCAGTTTTGTACCTATGTTTCTTGGGCTGTTTTGGCTTTTGGTCGTTGAATGAAGAAAGATAGCAGAAACAAACATGTACTACAGTGGCTTGAAAGGGATTAAATGCTATGTTGTAAGGGTTATCGACGTCGCTCAACACAGGTTCTGCTGTATCAGGTGTAAATGCAGAGTCTAAAGTATCCGCCTCAAGTCTTTACTTTTCATAGTTCAGTTTCTTACCAAGGTGACTTTTTAATTTTATTTTTTAAAAGGATCATATCGCTTACAACAGTCGTCAGCAGATACAACTTACAATAGTCTCACGCGGGTTGTAAACATGATTACACCACACCGCGTACACACAACACTAGCAGTTTTCCTAATTCATGGCTAGGTGACATTGTACGTTTGGAAGACTATGTCGAACGCAAGCGGTGGCAAACAGGGAAACGACTCCGACATCATCATCAGCAGCATCATCATCATCAACGACAATAGCAGCAGCAGCAACTACTACTACTACTGCCGCTACTGGTGCAAGCCCGCTACAGAATTAGCGTTTTAATGCTGTAATAATAGGCATACATTATGTACATACATTATGTATACACTTCCAACTGCTTCGCTTTCAACTATAGGCAGTTTGACATAGTAGCGCGCAACGTTCTTGCCAAATATCTCCACAAAGAAAGACTTTTCTGTACCATTTTAAGAACAATACCATACAATACCATAGCCAATTGATCTAATGTGGACTAGTTTTACTGAACTCCTATGATTTGTCGATTTAGCTCTACAGTCGTAAACAAAATGGTGAAAAGACAAAAACAAGCCATTTTCAATACCCTAGGTAGAGCCCCGGCAGATTTCATTATTGAGGTCACACATGCAGACTGCATGGTATGCCTGCGCTGTTTCAGGCGGTTTTAAGCTTGGCCAATTCACACGTGAAAATGGATCTTTCTTAACTCATTCCTACCCCAGACACACCACAGCAAAATAAAGATCGACCATGATAGCTCAAGGGTGATGCCAGAATAGCTTGGCGCCTATGGGCGCCAAGCTATTCTGGCATCACCCTTGAACTATCATGGTCGATCTGTGTCTGCACTGCAACGCAGTCTTCAGCCGAGGACGACTTCAACATTTGGGGATTTCGGTCTTGGGGTAGAATGAGTTATACTGGTATATCTGGGGCACATTTAGGGATGTAAAATCAGCCATTTAATGAAAACAAAAATCCGAATTTTTACGACAGTACAGCAGAACTGACACACTGTTCGAGTGTCTTAAAAGTAAATCGTATGAGGTCAACTGTCACTGAATGATTGTTGTTCTAAGATTGGTATAGAAACGTGGCTCTTTGCTAAAGGCCCCGCCACACATGCCGGTTGTGCCCCGATTTTGAAGCCGATTCCGATCCGATTGCGATCGGATGACGTCATATATCCGATCCGATCCCAATCGGCTGGGAATCGGGTGTCTAGAACCTGCTCTATTTTTCCGATCCGAATCGGCCCCGATTGTAAGCTTCAACCAATCAGAGCGCGTCTCGCAAAGCACGTCGTTTCAGTTTGAAAATGGCGGAAGATCAGTACCACCTTCGTTGCCGATGTCTCGCCCGCCTCTTCCCGAATATGATGCAAAACTGCTGATAATGCAAGCACATCATCATCACTGTCAAAACTAGCAGCCATTTTGCAGAAACAGGTACGACTTTGATCCTCGGTTCAAACCGGTCGGCTAAAAAAGTCGGGAAATGTGTGGCTGTGCACACGTTTTTATAGTCCGGCCCGATCACCTACCGATTCGAAACTGCCCGGGAATCGGCCTCAAAATCGAGCATGTGTGGCGGGGCCTTAAGACATTTGCGATGAACGCTGTGCGCTCCGGTGCCAGACGGCCCTATAGTATCATCGGCAACCTATGCCTCCTGCAGCTGGGTCGTGTTCTCTGTATCTCGGCAGTGAACGGGTTAACCCTGTCTGCCCGAGGCACGCTATTTAAACGAGGGAACACAGAGGCAGGAGTCCTGAATATTGGAGGGCTCATGAGGATCTGTGCCCCTTGAATTTGGGTGTTGTTCGTAGTGCTCCGGCAATACACTGTGATTTAGTTACAGCATAGCATGTTCTGAGCGACCACCTTTAAGAGAGATGACCTGTCACTAAAGACCATCGTGTTCAGGTGGCTGTAGCTACATGAATGATGGTCTTTAACTCATTCTGCCCGCGACACACCACAGCAAGATATGGCTCGACCATGATAGTTCAAGGGTGGTGGCAGAATAGCTTGGCGCCTATAGGCGCCAAGCTATTCTGCCACCACCCTTGAACTATCATGGACGAGCTGTCTCCTGAATTGTACTGCAGTCCTCATAGGATGACTCCAAAATGTGGGCATTTCGTACCTCGGGCACAATGAGTTAATGACAGGTGACTCTTTTTGGCTTATTTTTTTTCTTTTCAAGACTTCAAGACCTGTCTTTTAATTTAATACCACCTTTTTTTGCAAAAAAAAAAAAAAAAAAAAAAGTGGTTGCTCAAACAGGTGTTACTGTGTTATGGCTGAACCTAGTTGTCGCCGACGTGAAAGAGAGATAATTGCCGAATTAGCTAGGGGCGGCTTGTGCAGTATATAATCATATATTTAGTTGGACATGTTGCACCATATCGACTTACACAGCCACCCTGTCATTACTAATTCTGCTCTGTGAAGGCAAAAGACCGAAGATCCTTACTTTTCGAAAAGCAAGATGTTCAGTGCATTTTAATGAAAATCTCGCATTTCACAAAACGGTTGTATTGTCGTTGCATTCACAGGCCAGAATGGTCCTTGTCGCGAGAATGTGTCATCGTTCGTGATGTACCGCGGACTCCACTCGTACTTTCCAGGAAACGTGGTAATACATTGTCACGAGTCCTTTCGTCCCCGATTTGGTTTAGGCCATGTTGAAAGAGATGTCAGTCCTTATGATTAAGGTCCAAAATCACAGACCAGCTCACGGTTGGATACTCCACGGACTAAATAAAATAAAATAAAATAAAATAAAATATCCACACACACACACACACACACACACACACACACACACACACACACACACACACACACAAATGTTAAAACCCGAAACAAATATGAAACAGAATAAAAAGAAATAAAATTAAAATTAAAATAAAATACAATAAAACTTTTTTTTTAACAGCGCCGAGGACCACGTTAGTCCAGACCCTTTAAATGATATGCATAATCACTGACGTAGTTAATTGTTGTGTTTACGTCACTGATCCTGTTTCAGGGACTGACTCTGACTCTGACCTATTTACTGGAGTGCCGCCGCCAATAAAGGAATGTTGTGCTATGTGCGCGTGGGGCTTTGTGCTACACAGAGAAGAACTGACCCTGACTCTATGCTGACAGAAAAACGAAACAGTCGGCCAATTATAGGATCGTATATTGATAGGTACGTAATAAGAATATGTTTTTTTCGGGCTGATATTTGTAATTAATTTGTTGTTAACTCTTTGGTTGTCGGTAACACGTTTTGTCGCGATGATTCCTGCAGGAATCATCGCGACAAAAAGGCATTACCGGCAACCAAAGGTGTTAATTCAGTTGTGTGTGTGTGTGTGTGTGTGTGTGTGTGAGAGAGAGAGAGAGAGAGAGAGAGAGAGAGAGAGAGAGAGAGAGAGAGAGAGAGAGAGAGAGAGAGAGAGAGAGAGAATTGAATTGAATTGAATTAAAACTTTATTTTCTAAGGATGAAGACAGTAGGCACGCAGGCCTTTTTACATGTCTGTCCTTAATAACATTTTAAACAAATATAACAGCAGAAACGGTAACATGACGAATAAATAAAATGAAAAGAATAGATAATAATAATAATAATAATAATAATAATAATAATAATAATAATAATAATAATAATAATAATAATAATAATAATAATAAGAGAGAGAGAGAGAGTTTTATTTAAATTATTTCTTTATTTCTTTATTTATTTCTTTTTACCTCAGGCATCGTACCCATTTTCTTATGGGAATAACGTCCAAATGCAGGAGACATAGGTCCTCATAGGTTTCCGCATCTGCGGGAGCTCATTAGGATCTATGTCTTTTGCTTTAGTGCCTCTTTTTTATCCGTGGTCCTCGGGTAGACCTAAAGGAGGCCAATCCTCGACGGTTTCAGAGATATCGTTTCTTGAAGCCGGGTATGTTTAAAGTGGAGCGACCTACATAGATTCACGCCGCGTTATACATCCAGCCCGAGCCGTTATTCTATAGCAAGATCTTCACTATCAAATGATACCTCTCTTCCGTGCGGATGATTGTATTCGTATCGTATTCGTGCTTATGGAAACGTAGCTTAACCCTTATCATTCGGAATACACCAGTGTGTGAAATAAGTTTGACTAAAATAGTTCAAGGGTAGTGCCAGAATAGCTTGGCGCCTCTAGGCGCCAAGCTATTCTGGCACCACCCTTGAACTAAAGCCATTGGTCTATATCCTTATCTGTAAGTACTATAATGTAGCTTGCCGCATATGGCAGTGTACAAGTCTGAAGCTTTTCGCCTCAGTATGATATGGGTTAACAGTGTGGCACGGGTTTCGACGCACGATTTATCTGTGGTGCGCGTTTACTTGCGGCGAGCCTTCCAGCACTGGCAGAAAGCCAGCAAGGTGGCTTTGCCTTGGATATAGCTAGAACGTTGGATATAGCTAGAACGTTGGATATAGCTAGAACGAGCGGCCGAGACAACAACGTACCAATTACCCTTTGTCATGCACATTACTCACCTTGGAATTTGTTATTGGTATATAACAACTGGACAGATGGGTTTCCACGCTTTTTCTCACCTGTGTGACAGAAGTTCAATCTAAAGTCAGCTTAACCCATTTTAACCCCATTGCCGCAGATTTTGGTGTCAATGTTGTCAGCTGACGACTATGTAGGATTTGAATGATAATTCAAGGGTAGTGCTAGATTAGTTTGGCGCCATCTGGCGCCAAGCTAATCTGGCACTATTCTTGAATTATCATGGTCGATAGATCTGCAGTTGTATTTCGCCGGGGCTAAATGAGTTAAGCTGATGTCAAAATGATGCAGATTTAATATGAAATTTACGAGTTCACCCAATGTTTTATAGCGATAAATACAGGTGAGATAAAGTGATCTAAATTCCTGCATACATGTTCTACTGGAGCACAAAAGAGACTATTTGCGTCTGGTGGATCGGACTGTCAACTGACACTACCTGCTAAATGTTGTGTGGTTTTCTTTAACCTACTTCTGGCGTAGGAACAAGGGCAAGTACTGCCCGCATAGTTCGCAAGCCAACCTGATCAGATCGTAATTAAACCGTGGCTTTTTTTGCGTATCAGAACCCGTGCGTACCTTAATTGCCATTTCAAACCCATTAGATAAATTATCTTTCTGCGCCTGAGAAGGACAGAGTTAAATTGATTACAGCACGAGGCATGAGGACTGTAACGCAAGGGGCCTCATGAATTTCCATGCCATTAGCAGACTGCTTGTGCTCGCCAAAATAGGGTAAGGGCAAAGTACTAAAGGGATACTGCGCACATATAATGTGTGTATGATGGGTCTAGTCTGTGATATTGGTCGTTACGACCCGCGCCGGGCTGTGGATTTTGGACGCTTCGGCTCTAAAGTTGGTTGCTTGAGTGAGCGTAGTCCTGCGCCATCCGCTAAGCAACAGAGCAACTGGCTTAGCGGCTGGCGCACGACTAAGCTGCGTGAGTGAGTGAAGCTGCGTGAGTGAGCTTAGTCCTGCGCCAGCCAATAAGCAAGGTGCTCCGCTGTAGCGGAGCACCTTGCTTAGTGGCTAGCGCAGGACTAAGCTCACTCATGCAACTGAGCCCTGGACAATACGGTCCACAACTGATTACAGACCAGCGCACAAATTCACAGCGGGCCGGCCGGGTAGGAAGCTGCAATCAGACAAACAGGAAGCTGTCTGTCACGACCGGATGTGGACCCAGTACTCATACGCCTTTCTGACCCTGTCCAATCTACGGTGCACGATGATTCCGATGATTCCAAAAATGTCACATTTTATTTGCTCGTCAGTGTCCTTCATTGTGATTAGTTGTGAATAAAAATTATCATGTTATTACTGTATCTAAAAATTACATGTACTCCATATACAATTAGTATGTTGATGTACTATATATTGTTGAAAAAACGTTTAGGGCTTAACGTCTTTTGTCCACCACGAAGGTGATTTCAAAGACGGGGCACCGAAAAGAGGCCTGTACAAATTTTGACCCCAGTTGGGTTCGAACCCGCGATCTTTGGGACGAGAGTCGAACGCTCTAACATCGAGCCACCCAGCTCCCCCTCTATATATTGTTGAGCGTGTACTGCATGTGCTAGTGTTCAAACTTCTTATGGCCAGAGTGGGTAAAGAAGAAAGCAAACCTGAAGCAGCGATTACAGCAAATGGACTTTTCTCGGTAGCGGAAACAGAGCACTTGTTATCATACAAAATTAAAACATTTCCGGTCCTTTTATAATGGTTTAGGAAGATATCTTTCCTTATTTGGGCTGGGGGTGGGGTGTAGTGGGGAGGGGGGGGGGGTAGAGAGCAAGCGACAGTCCAATCGCGTAAAAATAAAACATAACAATCAACATCTTCCAATATTTACTTCTCCAAATATATTTTGCTCTTCAAATAACAGTTTTACTATTTCTTGCGCTTAAAAAAAAAAATTGTTTCCCTCATCAAAATGTTTTCTCCAAACATATTGGGCACGAGGGAGGGGCGGGGGGGGGGCGGGAAGAACGGGAGGGGGGAAGGGGGCAGGGGGTATTCTGGCCCCTCTCCTACAATTTCATGAGGGCACCCCACCTTCCCCCTCCCCCTTCCTCCCTCCTTCCACTGCCATATGTGATTGTCCTAGGGATGTATACTGTACCTATCACTGCTATCACTGGTTTTTAATTTCATGGTTTGTCAGCAGATTTTGACGGGAGAGACGGACATCTTGGGGGAAAACCTAAACCAACAATGGCGTCGCCCTCTGGATTTGCTGCTCTGGCACTGACTCTTGTGATTTTCAACATGCATCACATCACTTCCAGCCCCATCGGTGCAGCAACTACCACAGTTCTAACTTTTGAGGACGTCGACAACAGCAACAGCAGCAACAGTAACAACACTATCAAAACTGGCAACAACAACAACATTAGCTCAGTCGATGACGCAGACAACTCCGGCAATGGAGACATAGACACGACCTCCAGTGTCATCGCAACTCAGTCAGCCAACACGTCACGATCCACAAATGCATCCGACGAAATAACCCCTCTCACTAAATGTGAGTTCGCCTATGCAGAGGACGAGCGCAACAGCATCTTCTCTCAGCATCACAACATCCTGCATTTCCACGTCATGACTTTTGATGTCAAGGCCGGGAAACGTAGATGCTACATGACGCGAGGTGACCTTGAAAAAAAGTTACTCGTGGCACCAGAGAGGGACGTGATCGGAGCGTTCGGAATTGCGTGCCGTGAGGCCGGCACTGAGGTAGTGTTCTTGGAGAACGAGGAGGCGCGGGAGTTGGAAGAGTCAGTGGGTGGATCGACCTCGGGTGTCGTGGAGGATGAGGAGATGGAACGATTTCTCAACTACTCCCAAAGTCAGGGGACACAGTACAGGTTAGTTTTTGATGCGCTCATTCTGATTGCGAAAAAAAAGGTGTGCTGGTCTGTGATTTTTACCTTACGGCCCGAGGGCCGTAAGGTCCAAAATCATAGACCAACACACTTTTATGTTTTAGTCGGGATTTGATTTGCCATTGAAAAGACAGTCTCTGTGGGCACTTGCTTTCACAGGTCTATGGGCTTCCTATGTCGATATGGGGCGGGCAGGTCAGACGTGGTGAGAAATTAAACTCATTGGAGACGTGCCGCCTCCGAATACGCGGCTTATGTCACGTATCCGGAGGCGGCACGTCTCCAATGAATTAAGAAAGCATTTTTTTTAGGAACAGAGCCCATGGCACCACACACACAGTCGATCGCCTCCGAAGCAGAGCGTGGAGAAAGACCGCGGGCGTTGAGCAGAATTGAAAGGAAATGAGAGATCCATAATATTAAGCAGAAGAATATTGATACGATATCGGAAGGAACGCTGGGAAGGCTTCTGGTGGGTGGGGTGGAATGCGTATGGGCCGAACCGAGCGCAGAGATCCCATCTTGACCGAACTGAAATGAATTGAACTGAACTGAAGTCTTTGTCGACATAACCTCTGATATCCAGTCCAAAACAGGACTAAAAAATAAATGAATAAATAAATAAATATGCTCTCTCCACAGATTCTCCAAAACATCACTGTACAAGTACTATAAGATGTACCAAAAATAAAATACACAGGACATGACATTTTTAGATGTTCTTTTCACGGTTTTGTGGAATTTTTGAACCTCTTAACCTCCAAATCAATAATGCTCTAAGCGTTTTATACAAAACCAAAAATCAAAGTCAAGACAAAAACAGTTCTGGATACTTAGAATTAAAAATAAAATGAAAAGAAAGTACAATTAACAAAACTACACAGGAAAATATGTCCTGTCCTTTCCTAACCCCGGCCGAGGCCTCGGGGTTTTTTGTTAGTTTGTTTTTTTTTTGGTTGTTGTTGTTTTTGTTTTGTTTTGTTTGTTTGTTTGTTTGTTGTTGTTTTTTTTTTTTTTTTTTTTTTTTTTTTTTTTTTTTTGGGGGGGGGGGGGGGGGGGGGGGGGCTCTAGAACCATGTTCCTTGGTATGCGCTTGGTCTACAAGCTAGTCCTGTCTAGTCCTGTTGCGTCATTCCTGTCTTCTCCTCTTGTCATTGCCGCATAATTTGAAACCTTTTTCTTTCTTTCAGGTGGCACCCTCGCTACATCCAGTACTTCCAGACAGGCAATTGCCGTATTCCCATGAAGGCGGTGTGGATGGTTGCCAACATGACAGAACTCAGGGTTTTCGCCGCAGTGGGTAACCAGGCTGTGTCCTTGTCCGAACTGCAAGATGAACCAGGTTTGTGTGCTGGCATACGAAACGAACAATTTCAAACATTAACCCCTTCACTGCGAGCAATCGCAAAGTGTATTCATGAGGATTGTTTGGTTTAACCCCACCGCTGCCAATGATCGCGTATTTTGCTTCAGTGACCACCGCCCACTGATCGGCGTTCGCGTGAAGAGCACAATGCAAGCGGGGACCAGAAATAGGCAATACAGAACATAGGACCAACAACAGACACACATCCTCATCCTCAAGAGGCATACATCCTCCAAGAGACATAAATCCTCATGAGCCCCCGCATTCGCGGGGGCTCATGAGGATTTATGTCTCTTGAAAGCTGGTTAGGGTTCGCCTTGCTCAGGCAGTTCGGGTTAATCCCGAAGAGAGCTCCAAGTAGCCGCGTATGCGTAATCTACACGACGATGCATGGTCAGTCTTGCATGTGCAATGGACCATTACTATTGCCTGATCAATTGGCCATATTGCCTGGAATCACTCAGGTTTTGCCTCATTTTCCTTAGCATTATCATGGGCCCGTATTATAAGACCGAAAGTGGATGTACATTAATTTCTGCTTCTGAACCCGCACGTGATAAGTGTTCAACTAAACCAAAAGTAACCCGTTCAGTGACCTGCCCCAAGAGATATAGATCATTATGAGCCCCCCCCACCCCCACCCCCCCCCCCGCCCCCGCCCGCAGTTGCGATGGGCTCAAGAGGATCTATGCCTCTTGCTGGCACCACTTTGAATCGTTGTTCCTGGGACAATAGGGTTTTCGGTCTTGAATGAACAAAGATTGCAGCTAAACAGGTACTATACGGGTTAATTGGTCACGTTTAGCTGATTTGAACCAGTTGTGACTTTCAATTCAGACACCTTAAAATCGAGGTGTTCTTTAATCTGTCAGTCCTAATCTGGCACTACACTTGAATTATCATGGTCGGTGCGTCACCTGCTGTAGGGCGTTAGGGCTATTTAGGGCTATATCGGTTTACAATTTTTAAAAAATCCCTGCAAAAAAGATAAGCAGTGCGTTGTTTTCTTGTTCGTATGTCTAGTTTGAAAAAGTGTTTTAACCCGAAAATGTAATAAAATGTGTTGTAATTGCTCTTTCTAAGCGCGTTTCTTTCTTTGTTGAGATTATCTTTGTATTTTGGTATTGGGTCAGGTCTCTGTGAAGCCTTCAGACACATGGTCTCCTTCTCCGTCATCAGCGACCCGACTCTCCAGGGCAACCTCCATTACGTCACGCATTGCCGTGGTTACTTGGACACGGTGGTCGAAATGGACTTCTACAACAACAGCTTGACGTCATTTCCGGAAGTGCTGCGCGATACGATGCCCAACCTCCGCGCTATCGCACTTAAGGGCAACAATCTGACGTCACCTGTTGAGTTCCCATGGAAACCTGGATTTGCGGTACTGCCACGAAATCTGTCGAGAACGTACCAATTCAACATTCATTACAACTTTGATGGCGCCTTTGACATGCCGCCAAATCTCTTCCGCAAAGTGTACTCCTTGGACGAGAATAAGATAACCAATCTGACCGAGTTCCAGTTCAGTGGCGAGTTTCAGTACATCACCTTGGAAAGGAACGGGCTGACTGACATCTCACAACACGTATTTGACCGAGTTCCAGACGTGGAGTTCCTGAGTCTGGCCTACAATTCTCTGGACAGCGTACCCGAAGATCTCTTTGCTTCCCTGCGTAACCTAAAGCGCCTGGACTTGCAAGGAAACAGTCTGACTCGGCTTCCAGACAATGTTTTCAAGAAACTTGTTCGACTGGAAACTCTCAACATTGAGGACAACAGGCTGGAGGTTATTCAGGATGGTCTCTTCACTACGCTTGAACAGCTGAAGACGGTGAAACTGAAAAACAACAATCTCATGGTCATATCCGACTTGGCCTTCTCCACAATATCCGTTAGGATAGCTTCCTTAGATCTGCAAGGTAACCCCTTGAAAGAAGTTCCTCCCGTCGTGTTCCTGCTGCGCGGGTTAAAGCTCATAAACCTGGAGTACACGGCCATCGAGGTGCTGGACTTTACGGAGATTGATCGACGGACGCGTATCTACCACATGGTGGAGGCCTTAAAGAACCCGACCACTGGCGAAGTGCTAGACATCAATGTCACGCCTGAGTACCAGAAAATCCTGTCCTTGAAATACAGCCAGCTGCGCTCGATTGTCATGTACAACGCGACTGAGGAGACTCGCGCTACATTCATGCTGATTATCAAACACTTCTCTATCAACACGGAACACACTAAGCTAGCGTGTGACTGCAGTATTCTCAACGTCACACACCTGCTGAACGAGTGGAAAGCAGAGGGGAAGCTACAAGGCACCGAGGCTTGTCTGAGGGGCTGGAAATGCATCTGGCCGGACGAGCTGTGGGGGAAACCTGTTGTTGATCTTCTGGACAATGAGACGTACTGCCCGCTGCAAGAGACCAGAAACGTTACGTCATGTCCGGAAGGATGCACGTGCTACAAGCGCACGGGTGTTAATACTGACATCGTGGACTGCAAGAGCGTTGGATTGACGTCACTTCCTGCCGCGGTGCCTGCCGGTACCACAGAGCTCTGGCTGCAGGTTCGGCAAGACATTTTTGCTTTTTGCTTTTTTTGTAACGAGCTTTATAACCCTTTGGTTGTCGCTAGCGGATTTTATCCGAGACAAAAACCGCTACCGACAGCCAAAGGGTTAATTTTACATGTATTCACAAAGCCTGAGCCATCAGTAACCCCTTGACTACGACTGCCGATACCGTACGGCAGAAGGACGCATAGTTGCCCGTCAGTCTTTTCCGCCGAGTTGTGTCGTCTGTAGCAATCACAGGTTAAAAGAAGCCTTCTGGTTAACGACAAATGGCAGTGGTTATGTCAGAGAACAGATCCGCGATTGGGTGGTTCTTCTATCGCCCAGTGAGCAAGAGACCCTCGGGCCGACGTCGGCAGCAGTGGGCCCGCGCACAGTCAGTCGTGTGCGGACCCACTGTGGTCGACGTCGACCCTGAGGACCTTTGCTTACTGGGCAATAACTGGAACCTTCCAGCCATCGTGCGTTTTGAGACACAACAGAGGGCCGATCCCTACGCTTCCATAAGCACGAATTCAATACGATCGGAACCCGAAGTTGTGATGCAATTTTTCTTCAAAATTGCGTCATTTTCGTTTGCAGCTGGATGCGAATTCTTTTCCGCAACGAGCGTGTGGAAACACACAAACATGAAAAGGACTTGCACGAACCTTTCTGTTTCGGATCCGCTTCGGATTCGGATCGGGTTCGTATCGGATTCGTGTATATAAGTCGCCGCCTTTACGAGCATCGAAAAAATCCTAGCGCTTTTGCTTTTGTCTTTTTTGACGGATTTAGGATCAGCTGCTGTCTTGTGAATTGTCCTCTGTGCATTTACGAACGTGCATCTTAAGTCGACCACAAGTTCACAAGTTAAGTCGACCACGACAGTTCAAGGGTGGTGCCAGAGCAGTTTGGTGCCTATAGGCGCCAAGCTGTTCTGGCATTAGCCTTGAACAATGAATGACCTTATGTCTTTCGTTTCTCCTTCAGAACAACACGATAGAAAACTTGGAGTGCCTGCCTTACCTGAAGCACATCGTGAGTCTGAACATGACGTCCAACCACATCAAGAGCATGCCTGTCGCCGTGCTGGGCAACATGACCAGCCTCCAGTCCCTGGACATCAAGGACAACTGGCTGACTGGACTGGACGAGGCGTTCGCCAACCTCAGAGAGCTGGCCCACGTCCGTCTATCTGGCAATCCGTTCAGGTAAATCAAATATTTACAGTATCTGTCACGCGTACTTTGATGCTTGCCGGCTGCATATACATATACGGTTAACACTAGCTGGGCGTTCTTTTGCCTAGAAAAGAAAAGAAGAAGAAAAAAACGTACAATGCATTTTACGTAACGTAGTAACACAGTTAATTTGGAGACCAGATGGTTGATAAAGACCTACCTTTTTTTTTTAAACTTTTTTTCTTTAGGTGTTCGGAATTTTTTCTGTGCTTACACTAGTCATAGTGTAGACGGGTGAGCAAAAGAATCTGAGCCTTATGAATGTGGAAGTATGTAGAGATCCACCCACGGAAACGTGGACAGATGATTTTTGTTTTCAAGATTTGAAGCAAATTGTTATTATTATTATTATTATTATTATTATTATTATTATTATTATTATTATTATTATTATTATTATTATTATTATTGTTGTTGTTGTTGTTGTTGTTGTTGTTATTATTGTTGTTGTACTAATTATTATTATTACTACGTTAATCAGAAACTATTTTTCCTTGAAGGTAGCCGAGGTGCAAACTTCCGATCTTCTGACTAAATGTCCTCATCTATCTTTTTTTTTTTTTACCTGTGACGTTTTGTGTCTTTACCTGTCCTCAGATGTGACTGCAACAGTCGTTGGTTGAAAGGCTGGCTGCTCCGCCATCAGAGGCTGGTGCGAGACTGGGACGAGATTAAGTGCAGTACGGACGAGGCAGAGGGCCAGGCCTTCACAGCCGTGGATGACGCAGAATTTACGTGCAAGGTGTCGCGAATGACCGAACTCTTCAGTAATGTCCAGGCTGCTGCAGAGCCTAGACTGTGTGCATACAGAGAGGGGAGAAGGGAGTTGGGGTGGGGAGGAGCACAGGCATGTGATCATTGTTGCGTACATGACCACTTCTTAACACTTTGCGTGTCGGTAGCGATTTTTTTTGTCGCGATGATTCTGTCGGAATCACCGCGACAAAAACCGCTACCGACACGCAAAGGGTTGACACAAGTATAGGTAAATAGCACCAGCTGGTGTTGTTTTCTGGTACCCGTGTTAAGAGGTGACCAGTTACGCTACGATCATTACATGCCTGTGGGGATGGTGGGAATTGTGGGTGCATGGGGCCAAACGACAGCAGACGTGCCAAGACAGCTGTAGAAGAGGGGTTGATAATTATTAGGTCTGAAGCAGTTTCACTCCTTCGGCTTTATGCCACGTATCCGAATGCAACCCGTCTCGATTGAGTCAACAGTAAGGTTACGTTTTCAGCGAACGACACCCAACACTGAACAGCAAACGACAGCGAAGTCATGGCAGAGAACCAGTGTGTACCAAAAGCACACACAACACTCCAAACATCTCGAAGAGGCATAGATCCTCATGAGTCTGCAGGGTTCTATGCCTCTTCGAGATGTGTGGAGTTTTGTTTCGCCGGCTATCCGCGGTGCTTTCGTTCGTTGTTGAGAGTCGTTCGTTGCAAACAAAACCTCACTAATTCAATTATTCCTTCATTCCGGCCATCGTTTCAGGTGTCAGCAACTCTGGATCAGCTGGCCGTGCCCGTCGCAGTTCCTGTGGCCATATTCCTCCCCTTGCTGACCTTGGGTGTCGTGGCGGTGCTACTCAGGCGTCGCCTGAAGGTTATGCTCTACATCTACACCGGCCTCCACCCCTTCGATCGCGACTCGCCGGACCACAACGCCCTGTATGACGTCACCGTCTGCTGTGACGTCACGGCACGTGCCTGGATCCTGAGGAACGTGGTGGAGCCGCTGGAGCACGACTACAGGTAGGGACGCTGGACACACAAGTTCTAGAGAAGATTTTTTTTTATTATTATTTCTTTTGGTAGACGCAAACGTTCTGAATGGTTTGCAGATTTTTCCAAATGATATAAAACACCCCCTTTATCACACTTGTTCCTAAGAAGGCGGAGTGAGATTGGGGGCGGGTGGGGGGGATGAGGGTTCGCACGCCGTAACATCCTGATGCGTGATTGGTCGTTTTCGTCATTCGTGATCGCCAAAAATTTTATCCTTGTGATCCGTCATCATCATCATCATCATCAGTCCCTTGCCCGATTTGGGCGTTGGCGGGGACAGAAAGGCAGCAGCAACAGACAGTGCTCTCCACTGACTTCTATTTTGGGCGGTGGTAAGCAAGTCTGGCATCTCGAGTTCGGTCCATTCTTTTATGTTTGCGACCCAACTCTTTCTCTGACGACCTCGCCGGCGGCTTCCTTCGAGAGTGCCTTGGAGGATAGTCTTGGACAGGGTGTTGTGTCGGGTCACGTGGCCAAACCAAGCAAGCTTGCGCCGTTTCACGGTTGCCAGAAGGGGTTCATGTGGGCCCACCAGGCAAGTGACAGTGCTCCGTACATATTCGTTGGTCTTGTGCTCGCGGTACGAGATGCTGAGCAACGTCCTCAGGCACTTGTTCTCAAAGGCCTGGATTTTCTTTTCTGAATCTGCAAGCAGTGTTCAAGTCTCACAGCCGTAGAGTAGAATAGACACTACGAGGGACTTGTAAAGCCTGTACTTGATGGTGAAGCTTATGGAGTTACTTCGCCAGCTCCTTCCAGCCTGGCCATTGCGGATGTTGCTGTACCTATCCTGATACGGATCTCTGCTACGCAACTACCGTCTTTGGACAGGGTGGCTCCCAAGTACTTGAAGCTATTGACCTCTTCTAGCTTCTGGCCGTTCATGTGGATGTTGCTGCTGCTGTCGCTTGTGGTGTTGATCATCACTTTGCTTTTATCCGTACTGATCTCCATGCCATAAGACCCTGCGCTACTTGAAAGTTTGTCTGTCAGGTTTTGAAGCTCACTATTGCTGCCTGCCATGAGGTCAATGTCGTCTGCAAATCGGAGATTGCACAGGGATGTGCCACCAATAGAGATTGAAGTATGGTGGTCGTGGAGGGTTTCCTGCATGATCTTCTCCAGGAATATGTTGAAAAGGACAGGAGAGAGCAGGCATCCTTGACGGACACCGATCGTCGTCCTGAAGAATTCGCCTGACTGATTGTTAAGTAGAACCGCGCTACAGGCTTTCTTGTAGAGCGCTTCTATCATTTGGATCAGTCCCTCCTCTATGTTGAACGATCTCATGACTTGCCAGAGTCCGTCGTGCCAGAGGCGATCAAATGCTTTCCTGAAATCGATGAAGTTGTGGTAGAGTTCGCGCTGATGCTGCAGATGTTTCTCGATCAGGACGCGGCAGTTGAAAATCTGCTCTACAGTGCTTCTTCTAGCTCTGAAACCAGCCTGATCTTCTGCCAGCAGTTCCTCGGCGAAAGTTTTGAGGCGGTTGAGAATTATTCTAAGCATTACTTTGCTAGGGTGACTTATCAGACTGATAGTTCCGTACAAGAAGTAAAAAATACAAAAATGAGATCTTCGTGATTCATGAAAACGTCCAGGTTCTTGTGTGCAACGTGAAACGTGAAACGTGAAACGTCTGCTGCCACACTGTTAACTATCATGGTCGTGATTAGCCTGGGGTAGTGCTCAGAATTTGATCGGTAATGACGGATCATTGCATGACCATCTTCATCCAATGTGAACCAACAACTGAATGTTGTCTTGCAGCTGAACATTTTGTAAGATGCTATTTACAGTAAGTTAAAGGACACCTTGAAGAATGGTCATGATTTCAAATAAGCACAGCTCTTTCAATTTTGAAGATTTTCTCAACAGTCATGTCGAAAAGTGCCTGAACTAAATCTTTAAGTTTGAAAGAGTTGTCCTTATTTGAGCTAATGACCATTTAAAGAAATTAACCATTTGGCTGTCGGTACCGTGTTTGGTCGAGGTGATTCCTGAAGGACCAAACACGCTACTGACAGCCAAAGGGTTGAACGGTTTTCAGTAATTTTTCTCCGGTTTTGTTTCCAGGTACAAAGTCTTCTTCTACAGCCGTGACGCCTTCCTGGGCTTCAACATCTCAGAGAACGTGCGTCATTGCGTGCGTCACAGCCGGCGGATGGCGGTGGTGCTGGGAAGCGGCTGGGACAAGGAGGACGTGCTGGTGACGGCCGTGCGTGAGGCCCTTGCCAAGAGCCGCAAGGACATGGTGCAGTTCATGACGGTACTGCTGCACAAAATATCACCCAAGGACATCCAGGTACGAGGGCCTTCAAACGCAGCGGCCCAGTATGCAACCGTCTTCAGGGCCGATGTCAGCCGTCGTTGGCTCGCTCACTTTAGTGCGCGAGCCAACGACAGCCGACGTCGGCCCGAAGAAAAATGTTAGGGGTCCCAACTCTTTGTTTGTGTTCAACTTTGTTTGTGTTGCCGCAGTTTGTTATAAGAAAAGTAATGGACATAAAAGAAGTGTGGTTTGGAGCTCTGAGAAAACGTTGCTATATCCGACTTTGGGGAGCTCTGAGAAAGCGTTGCTATATCCGACTTTGGGGAGCTCTGAGAAAGCGTTGCTATATCCGACTTTGGGGAGCTCTGAGAAAGCGTTACAATATCCGACTTTTGTTACATCTGATGTTCTTTTAAATACACGAACTCGACAGTAGTAGTGTTATTATAAGTATTAGGTTGTTATTTGTGCTGTAAGTAAGTGCGTCAGTCTGGGAGGGGGGGGGGGGGAATTTAATGACTATACGACATTGCTGTTGCGTTGACTCTCTTTCCTTTCTAGTTATTTTAATAAGTTTTAGTTTATTTTGGTTGGTTGGTTGGTTGCTTGGTTGGTTGGTTGCTTGGTTGGTTGCTTGGTTGCTTGGTTGTTTGCTTGGTTGGTTCGTTGCTTGGGATTAGTTTGGGTTGGGTTGCGTTGCGTTGGGTTGGTGGTTTCCTTGGTTGGTTGGTTGGGTGGATGCATGGATGGCTGGATGGACCCTATTGGAAGACGGCATAGTTTACTGTTAATAATAATAATAATAATAATAATAATAATAATAATAATAATAATAATAATAATAATAATAATAATAATAATAATAATATAACTCTTCTATAGCGCAAAATCCCCACAAAGAAAGGTTCAGCGCGCTTTACATCTAGATAATCTAACTAATTGAAATTAACTAAGGTACCGACAATGTACAAAAACGCAATCATTCATAGGTCATTATTGTGTTTAATTTGTTTTCAGGACCCGGATCTTCGTCAGTACACACGTAGAGGGCGCTACATCAGCACGGACGACAAGCACTTCATCAAGAGGCTGGTGTACGAAATGCCGCACCTGAAATCCGTCTCAAGACTCAGAAAGAAAGACAAACCTACCACCAATAAGGACTCCTCAAAATCCACGGGCAAAGAAGGCACTGACCCAATAGCACATGCAGAACGTGTTGTTTTTCACGATATTGTCGCTGTTGCAGAGAAAGAGCAGAACTGGCTGGCAGAGAAGGTTGAGAACGTGGTGAACAACAGGGAGTTCTGCAGGCAGATCTCCGGTGACTCAGGCATCATGGACCTGAAAGACGCTGTCGACTCACGATGCGTGGAACTGGAGTACGCGGATGTTGAAACAGAAGAGAGACCTGACGAGAGACACGAGAGAAAAGACGGCGGTTTAGAGCAGGACACTGGAGAGTCTCAAGCCGAGAAAGATGATCCAGAACATGACACAGATCTGCCGCAACATGGCGATGTTTTAGCGCACAGACTTGAGGACAGAAAAAATGACGCTTTAGCCGTTAATCCCTTTGCGCATTCAGCCAACGGTGCTGTTAACGGTACCGGTGGCCGCATGCACAAAAGGGTTGAGGAAATCGTGCGAAAGAGCGACCTGTTGGCGTTGAAACAAGACGCGCGAAAGAGCACCGCGTTAGCGCTGAACCCGATCTACATCCGACAACCTAGCTACGATAACCCAGCTGCCGCGGAAGCCACCAGAGCCCCTAAATCCATCTTCGTGTGGTACGCTGACGTGGATCTGGCCTTCACCCTGAAAAACATCGTGGATCCCATGGAGAAAATGGGACACGCATGCGTGCTGCAGGATCGGGATTTCTCGCTAGGCGCCGCCATCCAGGAGAACATTGTGCACGCGGCACACACTTGCACGCGCACGATTTTCGTGCTCAGCTCGCGCACCGCGCAGGACGAGTGGTTCACCTTCGCCTTCCACGTGGCTTTCGACCGCCACCTTCAGTCACGTGAGCACCGCGTGGCGCTCTTGAAGCGGGAAGACTGTGACGTCACTCGCTTCGTGCCAGAAGTCCAGCAGACGATCATGACGTCAGCGCTGCTGTCTGACGACGACCCCTGGTTCTGGAAGCGTCTGCTCAAGTTTGTGGAGTTTGACCAGGTGGACATTTGCTGAGGCTGACTGAGAACATCTCAGTCCCGTGTCAGTCACAATGGTTGTCTCCGTCGGTTCGCTACCGCTGAACAGCGGTAGCGAATCGAGGGAGACAGCCATTGTATGAGCCCGTTTAACACGCCAAAATGACTCACTCTCGTTACGCCACATCGACCCGGTGTCGCCCTGGCGTACGCCTGGCCACGTTAAACTGACTTTCACGCCATACTTTGACCGTGGCTTCGAGTTTGGAGTTTTACACCAAAGTTTAACATGCCATGCTTATCTGACATACTGTGGTCTGTTAATTAACTCATTAACGGCCCGCTGCATCCGGATACGCGGCGTAAATCCGCGTATACGGACGCCGCGAGGCGCGAATGAGTTAAGTTTTGTTTGTGTGTGATTCACGAACCAAAGGTGAGTCAAGCGCTGCCGTTATATCGAGATTTTAACTGTTATTCATTGAAAATATCACTTTTTTTTTAAAGGGCATATTGGGTTTTGCTGTGCAACTGCAGAGCGCAAGTGGATACAGTACACACAACAAAGGGAAAATACTCAGAGCTTGACAAAGAAACAGTTAGATTCCCTTTCAGGGGATCTAACTGTTTGCTTGTCCAGCTCTGACTACACTGGGTACCTTCCCTTCATATGTGTGACTGATTTTGCTCTGCAGTACAGAAGATCCATACGAAGAAAGAAACACGCTTAGAAATGATAGTTACAACACAGTTTATTAATTTTTTTTTATCTCACACATGGACAGCTAAGCAGAGCGTTGTTTTCTTGTTGTATGTCTATTTTGAAGAGGGAAGAGAAGATAAACTGTGTTTTGATTGTCTTTTCTAAGCATGCCTTTTTCCTCTTTGGGACATTCTTTGCGTTTTAACTCCGGCATTCGCGACCAGCCGCATCCGGATGCGCGGCTTATGCGTTTGGCCGCGAATGTGTTAAGCGCTTGGTAGTCACCGTGTAGGTTCTTGATTTTGCTCTACAGTAACAGAGGACAATCAAATACATTCATCCCCATTCCCCCAAAATAGACCTCCAAAAGTTAATAATTTGTATTTATTGCATGCATGATGTGTATTGCCGTCTTTCAGTCGTGTACCTTATTTTAAACGAAAAAAGCGCCAGCTGAATCGATACAAGTGACCGCGATATATACTCAGGAGCAAAGGAAATGCGACACATGTTGTCTGTATTATGGAAGTAAACATTCGTCTTATGATTATTTTTTTGTAATAGACAAATTCAGGAAAACAGAATTAGGTCAATATTGCACGTGTTTCGACGAGAAAAGTGGAATAAAAGCCCGGACAAACATAGCGTGTTTGTCCGGGCTTTTAATACACCTTTTTCGTCGAAACACGTGCAGCTTTGTATACCGCATGTTTGTCCGGGCTTTTAACTCATTCTACCCCATCACCGAAATCCTTAAATTTTGCCGTTGTCCCCAGAAGACTGCTTTGCAGTGCAGGACACAGATCGACCATGGTAGTTCAAGGGTGATGCCAGAATAGCTTGGCGCCCATAGGCGCCAAGCTATTCTGGCATCACCCTTGAACTATCATGGTCGATCCTTATCTTCCTGTGGTGTGTCTGGGGTAGAATGAGTTAATCCAATTGTTGCGTAGAAACACGTGCAGTTATGACCTACTTCTGATTTCCGGAAATCGTTTTGATGAGATTTTGTTTGCGCCCAAGGTCAATCTACTGATATGAAAACAAGAATTCAGATTCTTTATCAAGAAGTTACTGCCCTTGTTTTATGAAAGTGCAACTGAAACGCTGTTTTGCTATGTAATACTTCCAGCCTCCGCTGTGACCCAGTGTGGACACTGTTGGCATAGGGTACATAGGCAGCTTTCTTGGGGACCGCGTTCAAGACCCTCTGCAGGTGTTGTTTGTGTTTTTCCAGTCCATCGCAAATGGCAGTATTTTAAAAAAGTGAACACGGCAAAGACCAACTGCAAAAGACATAGATTCTCATGAGCCCCGCAATTGCAGGGCTCATGAGGATCTATGTATTTTGTGGACACGAGTTCGCATTTACTTTTCGTTCAAAACCTAATGCCGGTGCGGTTAGCAGTTTTGCAGTTCATCACAAATGGCGACTAACTTTTATTTTTCATTCAACTCATTCAGCCCGACACACGTATTTCCCAAATTTTGGAGGCGTCATCTAACGACTATGCACCTGTTGCAGGAGATGGCTAGACTATGATAATTCAAGGGTAGTGCCAGATTAGCTTGGAACCGACAGGCTCCAAGCTAATCTGGCACTACCCTTGAATTATCATATTCGATCCATCTCCTGCTGTAGTGCGTCAGGGCTGTATATTTTCATCCTCAAGTTCAAAGATGGCTACCGCGGGAAGGACGGAGTCGGAAATATCGATTATTAGTAGATTTTTGTCCCGACTACCTGCTCAGGCAGTTTAAATTTCTCTTATATATCTCACTTCCTGTGTCCTTTGACCTCTGAAGTCATGCTCCAAAATAGACGTTCTGGAAATCAGAATTAGGTCAAAACTGCAAGAGTTTCGACGAAAACGTTTGATTAAAAGCACGGACAATCACGCGATATCGTGTGTTTGTCCGGGCTTTTAGTCCACTGTTTTCGTCGAAGTCGTCTATTGCATGTTTTCTTCTTTGATAACCACGTTGATTTTCTAAATAACATTACTTAAAATTGGTGTGACAAAAGTACACTCCTGAAATCAATCTCGTATCTTATTCCGTTTCTCTGGAATATATATTTACATTTCTGTCTACATTTCCCTCAATACTTTTGCCCTGAGTGTACTATACATGAAAATCTATGGTATTTTCTTGTCTGTGAGAGTTCTGAATTCCTGAAAATGCTCAAGTTTGCATATAAACTTTTCTGTTGTTTACATTTTGTTGCAGTATTTTACACAAATTGATTATTCTCTCGTCTCAAAATTACAATGCCAAGAAAACACATAAAAGATTGTATAATTTCAAAGAAAAACGTTGCAATCATTGTTGCATAAAACAGTAAATAAATTGTAGTACTTGGCTTTCTAAGCGTGTTTCTTTCTTTGTTTGCATTTCATAAGCTTGGCAGGCACCGTTTGGTCTGGATTGTGTATTACTAGTCACAATTTTTATTGAAGCTGTCTTTTTCATTTTCTTGCAAATTAAACGACGTTCCATGATGTTCACTGTTTCTCCCCAATATACAGTACATGAGAACATTGTGTGCATGAGTATGTGTGTGCACAATTCGTTGTTAGATACCTTTTGGTTAATGAAATGTGGCTGACGATTGTTCGGTTGGTGGGAACGAAGAAGAAGAGTGATATTACAAATTAACCTCTTTCCTGCCACTGGACATAGAGTGTGTTTCTGAAATCTTTATCTCATTGCCAAGGAACTTCATTCGCCTATGGAGAAAAGTCAACTGAGGTATAACGTGGTGTCAGCAAGAGAGATAGATCCTCATGAGCCCCCGCAATTGCGGGGGCTCATGAGGATCTATGCCTCTTGCATTTGGTTCTTCCCGTTGTGTTCCAACAGTCGGGGTTTAATCAAGTGCCAGTTTTTTTTTTGTCGATACAGGGGAAGCAACTGTATGCCTTACGTCTCAATTTCAATGAACCTTATTGCGAATTAGTTCCCTTCAGCTGATGTTGCAAATTCTCTCTCTCTCTCTCTCTCTCTCTCTCTCTCTCTCTCTCTCTCTCTCTCTCTCTCTCTCTCTCTCTCTCTCTCTCTCTCTCTCTCATTTCAATTTCGCATACAGGGGCGGATCTGGGACATAAGGCAGGCAGGGGATAGGGGGGTGATCCCAGGGGTTCCGGACACCCCCCGGGAGTTTGGAACACCCTTCCCCCCTCCCGCCTCCCCTCCCGTTCCCCCCCCCCTTCCCGCCGCCCCCCCCCCCCCCCCACCCCACCCCCCACACCCTTCAGCTTTTTTGGTTGTCACACACGCTTGGCACGCCAAACCTCCCCCCCCCCCCCCCCCAGTTCCCAGTTACATTTAGGCTGAAGGTACCAAACAAAGTTTTGGACAGGCCCCCACCCACCCACCCGCTCCCCCGCCTGCCCCCTCCCCCGCCTGCCCCCCCTCCCCTCCAGTGAGGTGACTGATCCGCCCCTGGCATGTTCACTTCATTGTGACAGAACTGGCTCTGATTTGCTAATGGACTGAAGCTTCAAGCAATAACCCAGGTCAAGTGCGAGCGTTGCACCCCTGTCGTCTTAGATGCTGTGAAAGAGTTAATCATCGCGACACACACCGCTACCGACACGCAAAGGGTTAAAGGTTTAAAAAAAACACGATCTGCGTACCACTGGCAGTTACGGGGTTAAACACGCTATCCAAGAAAATCCTCCGTGATATTTTACGACAGCTAACGACTGTCCTTGTTTCGGGACACACTCACTCGGCATGAGAGTCTCAGAATTGTATTGGTATTCTGTCAAGGTGACCTTGCTGTCATCCAGAAAAAAAAATCCATCAGCTAGGCTAGTCCGTTCCATCCGTAAGTAGCATAGATTCTCATGAGCTCACGCAGCAGCAAGAGGCATAGATTCTCATGAGCTCCTGCAGCTGCAGGGGCTCATGAGACTCTATGCCTCTTGCTCATAGTTCCATTTTCTTTCTCACTCATTCAAAAACGAACGAAGCAAAAACACAAACAAACACAAAATATGAATAAATGATGGATGGATGGATGGATGGATGGATGGATGGATGGATAGATGGAAGAAAGGCGGTACAGACGGACGGACGGATGAATGAATAAATCATAAATAAATGATAAATACGGACGGGTGCGGAATGAATGAATATTTCGTAAATGAAAAATATTTTGTTTTGTGCGTATATAACTGCCGCGGCCCTACCCTCACCGCACCACGCCCTCTACTACACCCGCACCCAGCCACATCCTCAAGTCGATATACTCTCTGCCCCTCTTTCCTCTTGTCGGCCCGAGGGCCTTTGCTTACTGGGCCGCAGGGTCCGTGTTCACAGGGCGGCACACTACTTTTACGGATTCCATGGTCATTCCGGGCCAGGGTCAGCAGCTAGTCACAGAGACAGGAGAGAGTTTCGTGGTATTAGAACGAAAATATCGCTTTTCTCAGAAAAAGAGATAAATACTGGCTGTTGTTATATAGCAACAAAACGCAGTAAACTTCTGTTATTTAAAAAAAAATCCCCACATTTTCTTGTTATATCCGAAGCAGGGGCGGATCAGTTACCTCGAGGGAGGGGGGGCGGTTTACAACTCTTTGTTTGGGACCTTCAACCTTATACAAAAGGCCTCCCCGACGCTAGACCTTGTTTCTAGAGCTGAAAAATCGAAAAAGCAGGAGCGCGGAGGGGGGGGGGGATTGGTGGGTGGGGGGAGAGGCTCATAAGGATCTATTACTTACTTACGCCTGTCACCCCTCCCAGGGTATAGGCCGTCGACGCGAGACCTCCAGCGACTCCTGTCCTGTGCTTCTCCTTCGATTTTACTCCAGGTGGTTCTCGGTCTCTTGATGTCTGCTTGGAGGTCTCGACGCCAGGTGTTTCTCAGCCTGCCTCTTTTCCTCTTTCCCTGGAGGTTCCATGACAATGCCTGCCTAGTGATACTGGAAACTGGCTTTCTCAGACTGTGACCAATCCATCCCCATCTTCTTCGCCCAATTTCATTCTCTGCTGTTTTTTGCTCTGTTCTCTCCCAGAGTCTGACGTTGCTGATCTTCTCTGGCCAGTGGATTTTCAAGATTCTTCTAAGGCAACTGTTTATGAAGATCTGTACTCTGTTGACTGTGGTTTTTGTCAACCTCCAAGTCTCTGCTCCATATAGGAGAACTGCTTTTACGTTGGAGTTGAAAATCCGGACTTTGGTGTGTTGTGACAGCTCTCTGGAACTCCACACTTTTTTCAGCTGGAGAAAGGCTGCTCTGCCTTTACCGATTCGTGCTCTGACATCTGCATCAGTGCCACCATTTTTGTCTATGATGCTCCCGAGATAGGTGAAGGACTCCAACTACTCCAACGGGGTGCCAGCAAGCAAGACTGGTTCTTCCCTGGTTGCGTTCAGCCTCGTTGTCTTTGTTTTTCTGTTTGTGGATAGTGAGGCCCACTTGGGACGAGATGTCAGCAAGCCTCGTGGTCTTGTCCTGCATTTGTTGATGAGTGTGGGACATTAAAGCCAAGTCGTCTGCAAAATCGAGGTCGTCAAGCTATGTCCACAGTGTCCACTGTATTCCGCGTCTTCTCTGCTCTGTGGTCCTCTTCATTACCCAGTCTATGGCCAGTAGGAAGAGGAACGGAGACAGCAAACACCCTTGCCTGACACCGGTTCTGACCTGGAGCTCCCTGGTGAACTGCCCTTCGTGGATCACGCGGCATGTCATGCCATCGTAGCTGCTCTTGATCAGGCAGACGAGTTTTGTGGGTACACCGTAGTGTCGTAGGAGTTTCCACAGTCTCTCGGTCCACGCTGTCAAATGCTTTCTCGTAATCCACAAAGTTGACGTACAGAGGGGAGCTCCACTCCAGAGACTGTTCCACGATGATGCGGAGAGTGGCAATCTGGTATGTACATGATCGGTTTTTCCGGAATCCTGCTTGCTGGTCTCTCAGCTGGGGGTCGACGGAGCTCTTCATTCTCTCCAGGAAGATCCTGTTGAAGACCTTTCCTGGTACTGACAGCAAGGTGATTCCTCTGTAGTTGGAACACATGCTGAGGTCGCCTTTCTTGGGAAGCTTGTTTAGGTACCCCTCCTTCCAGTCAGCCGGCATCACCTCCTCTTCCCAGATCTTTCCAAACAGTGGGTACAGCTTCTCTACTGTTGTTTATAGGTCTGCTTTCAGAGCCTACGCTGGGATGCCATCTGGCCCTGCTGTTTTGCCGTTCTTCAAAAATGCCACTGCTTTCATGAGGATCTATGCCTCTTGTTAACATCTCTTTGAATCCATGTTCCTGGGACATCTATGCTGCTTGCTGACACCTCTTTGAATTTGTCCCTAGGACATCTAGTTTTTTTTGTTTTTGTTTTTTCTTTTTTTCTTTGAATGAAGAAAGATTGCAGTAACACATTCTGCGTCAGCTGGCACGACACAGTCCACAGGTATGGACTCGCATTTTGTGCGCCCTGAAATAATTGTTGTTCGGAATTAGCTTGGGTGGGGTCGTGGTTGTGTCGAGTGAACGGCCCTGACCCCAGAGAACTTTACTCTTTCTAGACGTGTCGCGTCCGCATTCGCGGCGTAAAGCCGCGAATCCGTATGCTGCACGTCTCAAATTAAAGGGACTATTTCCAGAGCTGCAGCATGGCTTTGAAACTTTGGTCGGAGCCAAGCAACAACCTAAACTGCGTCACAGCCGAGAAAACGTGAACACGATCCAACTACAAGAGGCACAGATCCTCGTGCGCCCCCCGCAGTCACATCCATGTTCCTGGGAAGACTGAGGCGCTTTGGCGTTGAATTTACGACTATTTCAGAAACGGAATCTGCGACCAGTGGAAGGGAAAGGGTTAAACTCAAACATTATTTAGATTTTTTTCAACTTTATTTGGAAAGTTGTTCGGGATTTTTTTTTAAATTCATTCAGCCCAGTGCACGTATTTCCCAAATTTTGGAGGCGTCATCTAACGATTATGCACCTGTTGCAGGAGTTGGATCGACCATAAAAATTCAAAGGTAGTGCCAGATTAGCTTGGCGCCGACAGGCGCCAAGCTAATCTGCCACTACCCTTGAATTATCATGGTCGACCCATCTCCTGCTGTAGTGCGTCAGGGCTGGATGTATTAAACAAATTTTATACTTTTTTTTTTTTTCACGTCTCAGAGATTTTGCGCACCAGAAGCTTAAACGGGTAATGTCGACTTGGTCTGTTGTAAATATTTTTAGAACAGTGGTGGGATGTCCAACTCCTTCGGTGGGAGTATCTTTTAAGGATATCCGAAATCAACACAACGTAGGTACTTACACGTCTTTTGTTGTCTAACACAACAGAGTCAGTTAGCGGAATGATATTTTTCGTCGATTTCAGAAATTCTTTCTGATAGCTATTTCTGTTGTAATAGACTACAAAATAAATCTCTGTGTTCAGTCGATTTCGGGCTCGTATCACGCATTCCCTAGTGCCCCACATCAATACCTGCGAAATTGTCGTATAGCGTTGCCGGCTGAAACGTTATACGACACTTTCGCAGCTATTGATGCAAGGCCAATTAGCAATGCACCGATCCTTTTGCGAACTTGGAATGGATCCTTTTACAGGGCTTGTGTAACCGTATACTTACTTGGCAGTTGAGTTGAGCGAAATGACGTGCTGTCTTTGTTAGTTACAATGTAAATGACGTCATCACCAGTTTGATAAATCTAGCTCGGAGACAAACTGATCAAAGTGGTGATGATTCAAAATTACACGTTCATGTACAAATTGTCATCGTAGTTTGTCTTGTTTGCTGTCTGGTGTATTTTGTATTATTTGTATGTTGGATGTTTTGTGTTATAGTTACAGGTCAGTGGCCTTTTGATACAATAAATCTTCCTATTCGTATTCGTATTCATACTCAACTTTATAGTCTAAGTGACATCATCGCCCTGGCCCAGAGCCAGGTTTATCGCACTGGCGATGACGTCAGTCAGGCCGTGGAAGCTAAAGCTGGTTTGTAAACTGATATATGGTATGTTAAAACACGACGTGAAAAGAATGCATTTGCCAGGGATTTGTCGATTTTTTTTTAAGCTTTAGCTCAACCTTTAATTGTAACCCCTTCCTTTCCACTGTGCATACATGTTTGTTTCTGAAATCTTTGTTTATTCAACGACCAAAAGCCAACACCGTTGAAGATACACGGATACAAAGTGGTCTCAGCGAGAGGCATAGATCCTCATGAGCCCCCGCAGTCGCGCGGGGGCTCATGAGAATCTATGTCTCTTGCAGTTGGATCGTGTTCCCATTTTCTCGACAGTGAAGGGTGTTTTTTTTTTTACATTTTTACATTTTTTACATTTAGCTGGTGTGTTTTTTTTTTTTTACATTTTCTTTGACCACCTGCCTATTTTCTGGGTCTGACAACCAGCACCAGAGCTCACAGGTCTAGCAGATACAAGTTTAGTTAACCCGTTCAGTGCAGAGACAATCTGAACACCACCCAACTGCAAGAGGTATAGAGCTTCAAGGGCCCCCGCAGTGGCTCATGAGGACCTATACCTTTTGCTGACACCACTTTGACTCCATGTTCCTGGGACATCTAGGAGTTTTTGGTCTTGAGTTAACGAAGAGTGCAGAAACACGGTCTGCGTCAGCTGGTACTAAACGGGTTAACTCTTTCGAGACGTGCGCATCCGGATTCGCGGCTTTACGCCGCGAATCCGGATGCGGCACGTCTCGAAAGAGTTAAACCTTTGAAACTACAGCATTTTCTTCTTTTTTCAAAAGTGTTAATTGTTTTCTTGTGTTACCTGCCTATCGTCCTGTCAGAAAGTCTGAGAAATTCTAGATCTCTTATAATGAGAAGACATTGTTCTGATGTCGTCGAGTGCACGTGTTCACAATCCTATTACTGGAAATAATGTTAGCTGCTGAAAATAACATGCTTTATTAAGATTACAAGTTTTGTATTCATTGTCTTTTTTTTTTTTTTTTTTTTTTTTTTTTTTAACCTACCTGCTATTTTGTCAGGGAAACTCAGAGTACAAGATCCCGTACAATGAAAGGGTATTGCGTTTGTGTCTTGACGTGTTTACGACGAAATGTCTGCAGCTCAAAAGAATAGAGGTCTTTTCTTTTTCTTCTTTATTTTTCATTCTGAATGACGTCATCAGTTCATTTAAGTTCAGTTCGGTAAAAATGGGATATTTGCGCTCGGAAAGGCCCATACGCGCCCCATCACAAGTCTTCCCAGAGTTCCTTTCGATATCGTACCAATATTGATCTGTTTTACTGTGGATCTCTCATGTCCTTTCAAGTCTGCCCAACGCCTGTTGTCTTTCTCCGGCCACACCTTTGCCTCGGAGGCGATCGACTGCGTGGTGCCCTTGGCTCTGTTCCTGGAAATGCTTTCTCAGGTTTCTCACCACGTCTGATCTGCCCATCCGCAACCCTTGAGTGATTTCTACCTTGCTAGGTGTCCGCTCGATCATTGTACTGGACTACAGCATGTCCTGGGCAGCAGACCCACAAATGTCTTCGAAGTTGTATATTGGGCTGTTCACAGTGCCAGTCTGGGCTTCCAGTTGCTGCGGGAATATTGCGTAGCAGGCACTTTTTTGTCTGTGAGAACGATGACGTCATTGCCAGCTGGTAAGTTCCCCAACTGGCGATGACGTCAGTTAGAATGCGTCTTTTGTTTATGTATGGCTTTTTCGCTGTGTCTCGTAAAGTGCTTTAGATAGAACAGTCAGACATAGTTTATTTACCATTTGAATTATTGTGAATTTTATAAAAAAAAAAAAAAAGAAGGAATATCTCTGGGTGTCGTTATATTCTTACCTATGAACGTACATCACAGTTAACTAAATCGCGGCCAGCTGCATCCGGATGAGCGGCATATGCCGCGCATCCGGATGCGGCTGGCCGCGAATGAGTTAATGCAAGGGAGCCGTCGATAACAATCGTTTAACTCATTCGAGACCGGAATGCTGACAGAATGCGGATACACCATGATAGTCAAAGGTGGTGTCAGAATAGCTTGGCGCCTGTATAGCCTGAATAGCTTGGCGCAACACCCACCTTGAATGAGTTAACCCACAAAGCCCTGACGTGCTCTGACTGGATGTGGGTCCACCATGATAGTTCAAGGGTGGTGTCAGAATAGCTTGGCGCCTGTAGGCGCCAAGCTATTCTGACACCACCCTTGAACTAGCATGGTCCATTTCTCTCCAGAACTGTGACGTTGACTTCAAATGATAATTTCATCCTCAGAATGTACTGAGTTTAAAAATAAATAAATAAATGAAAAAAAGTATGCGGCGGTTCAGAAGGATCTCTGCCCCTCGCGTCTGGGACTGCTTGCTTGCTGTGTCCTCGACAGTGAAAAGGGTGAATAGGAGGAAAAGGGTTGGAGGAGGGTTTTGTGTTTATGTCCCGTGTACGCAAAAGACCCTCGGGTCGCAGTCGGCCGCAGTTGGCCCGACGGACCGTTGCTTACTTGCGCCGCCACACACGGCTTCACGAATCACGAAACAACTTTTTTTTTTTTTTTTTTTTTTTTGGGTGGAGGCGGGGGGGGGGGGGGGGAGGGGGGGGGGGGTCACGAATTTACAACAACGTGTTTCACTGACGAATCACGCTCCACGACGCACGAGGGTTCTTCATGTCTGTCACGACTCACGATGTCAGGAGAGAGAAAAACAAAATCACGGCGATCACGTGTCACGGCTTTAACCTTTTCTATCACTGCTGAGGGAAAAAAATGAGCCTCACCCAACTGCAAGAGACATAGATCCTCATGAGCCCCCGCAGTTGCGGGGGCTCATGAAGATCTATGCCTCTTGCTGACACGATCGAGTTTGTATTGCATGTTTCTCTTTTGAGGGTTCGGGCAGCCGGTCGGGAATAATACTAACAAAGATTTCACTACCTCGGCACTGGCAGAGAAACGGTTAACACGCATCCATAAACCTTCCCCTTGGCAAATAAAGGGTTAAACTGAAAGAGAGCAGGCGATATATTGGCCCGCGCGGTCGATTTTCGCGAATAAACCGAAAGACAGTTCCGTTTAGAGAGAAGGTTAACGAGCTAATGTTGCCATGGGAACCAGTGAAACTGATCAATGAAACCCACGTTAATGCTCAGATAAAACTTTAAAGAGAGGGGAAAATGGCTTGCCGGGTTCATCCGTAAATTGCACGTTTCAAGCAAAAATAAACCAGATGGGAAAACGTTAAAAGTTTAGTGTTTGACGTTTTTTCCCACCACGAAGTTGATTTTGAAGACGGGGCCGGCATGCATCCAAGAGGGTCCGAATAAACTTTCACCCACTGCCAGTTGCACGATGCGACCTGTTGGATGCCAGTTTGATGCACTACCAGTTGAGCTGCTCAGGTCCCAAGATACGAGGATCGAATTCGAAATTACCCCCATTTAGCCCCGACGCACTACAGTAGGAGATGGATCGACCGTGATAATTCAAGGGTAGTGCCAGATTAGCTTGGCGCCCTCAGGCGCCAAGCTAATCTAGCACTATCCTTGAATTATCATGGTCAATCTATTTCCTGCAACAGGTGCGAAGTCGTTAGGCAACACCTCCCGCGGGGTTAAATGGGCTAATCGGTAGAACTGAGTTAGACGTTGTTGTGTTTACCCCTTGATTATTCACACCGCTCGGCCGAACAGTATCGTCATTAGCAGTCAGGGGGTTCAAACTAATCAAGGAAAGAGACAGTAAAAGAGATGGAGCGATATATCTACTTCCAGGGGCGGATCAGTTATCTCGAGGAGGGGGTGGTTGGGGAGGGGGGGGGGGGGGAAGGGGTGTTTCCAACTTTCTGTTTGGGATCGATTAGTTATCTCGAGGGGTGGGAATTGTGTGTGTGTGTGTGTGTGTGTGTGTGTGTGTGTGTGTGTGTGTGTGTGTGTGTGTGTGTCGTGTGTGTGTGTGTGTGTGTGTGTGTGTGTGTGTGTGTGTGTGTGTGTGTGTGTGTGTGTGTGTGTGTGTGTGTGTATGTGTGTGTGGGTGGGGGTGGGGGGGACATTTCCAACTTTCTGTTTTGAACCGATCAGTTATCTCGAGGGTGTGTGTGTGTGTGTGTGTGTGTGTGTGTGTGTGTGTGTGTGTGTGTGTGTGTGTGTGTGTGTGTGTGTGTGTGTGTGTGTGTGTGTGTGTGTGTGTGTGTGTGTGTGTGTGTGTGTGTGTGTGTGTGTGTGTGTGTGTGTGTGTAAGGGAGAAGGGGTTTCCAACTTTCTGTTTGGGATTGATCAGTTATCTCGAGGGGTGGTGGTGGTAGTTGTTGAAGGAGGGGGGTTTGGGGTCAACTTTTTTGTTTGGGACCTTCAACCTGACGCAAAAAGCCTCCCAACACCAGACCTGCAACTGGTGCATAGTCGTTAGATGACGCCTTCAAAATTTGTAAAATACGGCAGTGGGACTGAATGAGTTAAAGGTAGCGCTTTCGTAATTACTCAGGAATAGAGACAATATAGTCGCGGTTGCTGATTAGCGTCTAAGTCTGTTGCGTGGTGCAGTAACTCTTTAGCTGTCGGTCGGTAGCGCATTTTGTCGAGGTGATAATTCGTACAGGAATCACCTAGACAAAACGCGCTACCGACAGTTAAAGGGTTTAGTAAACCCTTCCGCGCCAACAGATGACGTACGTTTTTGTTTCTGAAATCTGCATTCGCTCAACGACCAAAAGGCAGAACCCTCCAAAGACCATGGATACAAATTGGTCTCAGCAAGAGACATAGATCCTCATGAGCCCCCGCAGTCGCGGGGGCTCATGAGGATCTATGCCTCTTGCAGTTGGATCGTGTTCGCTTTTTCTCGGAAGTGAAGGGGTTAACTGGAAGCATGCTCTTTCTGCTGAGGCGGTTTTTGGAAGAGGCGTAGCTCCTAGCAGCACGTGGCATAGATCATAATGGGCCTTTTCACGAGTAGAATCTTTGTTGCTTGCTCCATTAGCATGCCTGTACCTTCATAAGTTCATGCGAAGGTGGATGTTAAGACGATTCGTCTTCTGTGGTATACAGGACAATCACATGGACCATAGACTGAAAGAAATAAAAACTGGAACAATAATTATGAGAATAAAGGTCATGTTGTTTGGAAGATTGACTAAAGTCTTTAACGCTCTTAGAAAGTCAATTTTCTTATTTTCATTATGGACAAAATGTGACCCAAAAATGATGTGTTCAAATATAAAGACAATTTAGACAAGATGAGGATTTCATCCCAAAGCCTACCTTGTTTTTTGGAGCTCAAATGCGTTTTTAGGAACATTCAGAGTTGTTCATATTTTAAGCTTATCTTTCTGATCCATTTCCCTCCTTTCTAACCCAGCCTCTGATTAACACACATCGGCGCACACAAATAAAGACGGACACACGGCGCTTCCTGTCATTAGTACGCTCTGTAGCGAAAGGAATTGTGAGAAAGAAAAATAGCACGAGCAGCAAAATGACGTCACTATAAGCTTCACGTTATGGCATCGCTAGCCCACGATGCCGTGTACACGGTGACAAATTTCACGTCACTCATCCTAAAGGCACACAGCCTCCTCCATGGCTGAGTGTTTTCTTCCGCACAGCCTCTTCCAGGGCTGACTGTTTGATGGGAGTATATAGTGGAATGAAAATGAATTAACTATTATTCAAAATGTTGAAAAGGTGCAACGCTGCATTATTCATTCAATGTATCCCTTTAATCTAGCTGTATGCAAAGTATCTACTAAGAATTTTTTTTTTAAATTACGGACTCAAATGCGGATCAACCGGTTTCATTTATTGAAACGGACATTTTCTTGTCAACGTGTAATCGAATTAAAAAATTAAAAAAAAACATCCCCGGGAGAATTCAAGAAGGGAAAATATCCCACACACAGACGGCGTTTGCCGCCAAATGTATGTTCTCTTACAAGGTTTGCGTAATTTTTATCTCGTTACAATTTTGCCAAATTTCGGGGACCGCCCACCGAGCACATCGTGCGCAATCAACGGATAGCGCTTCGACCAGCCCCATTTCAAAGTCTACCGTATTTTCAATACGATAGACACAAACTAACTATGTAGCAACTGTGATAGCAAAAAAAATTAAGTCAGCTAATGACTTGCTCTGAGCATCTGACTTGCTCGTTACTACTCATTCGAGACGAACGGTATCTGGATACGCGGCTTAAGCCGCGTATCCGGATGCCGTTCGTCTCGAATGAGTTAACTGAGAACGAAATTACAGGACAATTCGGGGGTAAAAAAAAAATCATGCACTGACGTCACTTTCGGAATGTGATGACGTAGTATGCCGGGGAAAAAAACCAACAGTCTAGTAAATTGTTGCTGTTCTAAATATTCACCTGTGTATATTGATTGGCGAGTCTATCCCAGATTCCTGGATGACCTACTGGCTCGGGTCAGTGTAATCAATAAAGTGCGCACTGTTTGTGGACAAAGCCACACATCGCCATACATCGCAAATGTCACTGGGCTGTGCTGCAGCGGAACCTGGTTCGAGCGACAATGCGTTTTGCAAGAAAACGTGGTCTTCACCGCCCGGAGACAAAAATGAACAACGATCCAGTTGCAACAGGCACAGATCCTCATGAGCCCCCGCGAATGCGAGGGACCAAAATGAATGAACCAAAACTTCAGAAACAAAAAGGTGTGTACAGTGGCCGGGAAGGGGTTAAACAAATATCTCTCCACTTCTCTCCCAAGAAAAGTCTTGAATTGCGAAAAGTCTCACATGCCATTGAAGACCATCCCTTGTCCTAACACCTATCATGCTGAGGCTAAAAGCTTCAAATTTGTACACTGCCGTATGTAAGCTGAATTATAGTACTTACAAATAAGGTATAGACCAATGGCTTTAGAGGCGCCAAGCTATTCTGGCACTACCCTTGAACTGTTTTAGTCAAACTTATTTCACACACTGGTGTATTCCGAATGATATGGGCTAAAAGACCATCATTTAGACGGCTACAGCCACCTAAATGATGGTCTTTGATGACAGGGTGATGTCGCATAAAGGGGGGGAGGGGGGTAGCACAACACAGGTTCTGCTGTAAAGTCAGTTCGTACACTGGTCAAATTCGGTCATTAACCCCTAACATCCTGAGGATGACATTATCAATTGTTTTAGCTGTCCTATGAGTTCTGTAGACAGATCGACCATGATAGTTCTAGGGTGGTGTCAGAATAGCTTGGCGCCTTACAGGCGCCAAGCTATTCTGACACCGCCCTTGAACTAGCATAGTCGATCCACATCTTGCCGTCGATTGTCAGGGCTTTATGGGTTAAGGATGCAAATAGATAGACAGCACCTGCACGGGTTCATACGAATCTAAATAGATCCAGTCCCTGCTGAGGCAGTGAGGTACATGCCTATCTGTGTCTCTTGTGTCAGCTGTCAGACGACTCCATGATTTATTAGAGACTTGAAAATATGAAATATCTGTCAGCATTAGGAACAGATTTTCGTGAGCCCCAAGCTGCAGCAGAGGCTCGTAAGGATCAGTGTTTATTGCAGACACGTAAAACGGCTTTCTACACCAGTGAGGCTAACGAAGCCTGTCCCAGTGTCAGCTGGATCCCCTTTGCAGTACGTATCACGAGCACTACGTGCAGATAGAACTACGGCCGTTATAGTAGAACCTCGTGTCTATAGCACTACTGCTTGGTAACACTACGCTCGATAGCTCTACGGCCGTTGTACAGCGACGCGTAGTGATAGCGACACGTAGTGCTAGCGACCGTCAGTAGCGCTGTCGACACGCAGTGCTAGCTATTGCAGCGCTATCAACACGTAGTGCTAGCGACCGTAGTGCTATCGACAGCGTAGTTTTCATGATACATAGTGCTGTCTGCCAGCAAGATGCACAGACTTGAATGCCCAGCTATCAGTCTTTTCTATCTTCCGCAGGGTCTCATGAGGATCTGTGCCACTCGCAGAGAGTAGATAGAAAGGGATCGCGGTGGACAGCCCAGCGTTACGCAGCTACTTCTCAGCAAGAACTGTTGCGTCCTGTCAAGTGACGTAAGAGATTCTCAAAATTTCTAGTCCTCGTCAAACTGAGGTAACAGGCAGCAGACTGAGTGGCTATAGACCTCCTAAACTTAGGAGCGCACACCTAAATGCGAAAAGAGGTCAAAGAGACATGACACAGCAAAGTCTCCGGCTGCCCATTAGGATCTATGAACAATGGTTGTCTCAAGTTGGGGAGCTGGGTGGCTCGGTGGTAGAGCGTTCGACACTCGACCGAAAGGTCCCGGGTTCGAATCCAGCTGGGATCAAAATTTGTACAGACCCTATTTCGGTGCCCTGTCTTTGAGATGACCTTCGTGGTGGACAAAAGACGTTATAACGTTTTTGTGTCAAGTTCGTTTTGTTTGTTTGTTTGTTGTTATTTATTTATTTATTTATTTATTTACTGTTGAGAGGTGGTTGGAGTGGAGGATGTGTGTGTGTGAGTGGGGGGGGGGGTGTTAATTTACTACACTACAAATTCATTCATTAATTCGAAAAAAATTCATTCCACTGCTAAAAGGAAAGATGCTCATGAATCCCCGCAGGTTGTTTGGGCTCATGGGGATATGAGGATCTGTGCCTCTTATTGGTGTCATTTACATCTGGCTTTTCATCTGGAAAGATCATGGACAGGCCAGTATACATCTGGACTGTTTTCTTCCCGATTTGGCTGAGCAATAATTTATTCTTACGTCGGTCGTGTCGTCTGGGACGCACTCAGAATGATCAGGGAAAATTGATCCTGCTTATTTTTCATTGACGTAGGAACCGGTACAGTCAAGCGGGACCTTACCTAGCAGCCCTACCTTCTTTTGATATGGTAGGTGACGAGTTGGGTTCTCATGTTTTCTTGTTTCATCTTGGCCACTAGTGACTCTCACCTGTGTTGAAGATGATAGACACTGTTTTGGTCTTACCACACAGGGCGAGGAAATCCTTTTGTTATGTGCCCCTGACCGGCTCTGATCGGAACCGGTCAGAGGCATATAACAAGTGGATTTTCTCACCCTGGAAGGGGTGACAGGCGTAAGTAAGTAAGTAAGAAAGTTGTCTTACCTGCCTTCTTATCCGCTTGTTCCTGATGGCCTTGGACCACAGTCCCATCTGTTAAAATGCCTTAGCCTTAGTCTGTCCCAGTTATCACTTAATTGTTCACTCACCTAAATAACACTACCGCACACTTGCTGCACATTTGCCATGCGCCATGCACAAATCAACAAACAAACAAAAATTAGTACATCAGCCGTCTCATTACCTGATGATGAACCTAATTCTTTACCAACCCTACACCCAAGCGCAGCAAAAACTCAAATCACCATCGGCATGGCAACTCAAACTAGGCCAAAAAGAGTCCGCAGGTTAAGCCAAGGCTGGTATGAATCAAAGCCCAAAAAAGTCTCTTCTCATCTATCAAGAGATTTCAAGCAAATTCCATCATATTGCACCTGTACAAAATTCCAAAGAAGGCAGAATTTAAAAAAAAAAAACAACGGTCCTCTCACTGCCTGACCTACCTAATTTAAATGTAAACTGTGACCTGATATAATGAGGGGAATGAGCCATGATGCAAAGTACACTGACCAGGATGCCATATTCTGTTAGCAGTGTCTGACTGCCACTGCGTGCTCGTCCTAGAATCCTAAAAATAGACATCTGGGTCGCGAGATTGCACCATAATGTTTCATCTCTTTCTCGTTATTGGACGAACTATAAGTATAGATAGATCTGCCTTATTTTGGCAAAAGCCACCCAATGCAGAAAGGCCGTTGTACCGACGTCGGCCCGACTTCCTTTTGCACATTGGGCGTTATGTCTATTTCTGAAAGAAAAGCAATATTTTCATTTTCATCCCTTTGCAATGACATACTGGCTTTTGTCAAACAACGGCAGAAATGTGAAAAAGATAAGTGGTTGGCAGGGCCCAATGGTCTGTAGGTCCTATGTTCTGAGGCGTCGCCATGCTCTTGAAGGATAAAGATTCTCATGAAAGTCTTCCTACGCCACTTTCTTTTTCAGAACCCGTGTGTGTGTGTGTGTGTGTGTGTGTGTGTGTGTGTGTGTGTGTGTGTGTGTGTGTGTGTGTGTGTGTGTGCGTGCGTGCGTGCGTGCGTGCGTGCGTGTGTGAGTGCGTGCGTGCGTGCGTGCGCGCGTGCGCATACAAATATGCTTGTAAGACGTCTTCGTCAGTTCTTTCACCAGTTCAAACAGGCCTAAACCCGAACAGACTTGACATCTGTGACGGCGTCTTGCCAAAATGCTCAGTAAGCAAAATGTCAACGTGCCAGCGTCAACCACAGTTGGTCCGCGCAGGGGCTGAGGGCAGGGGATGCGGGAAAGGGGGGTTTGGCAGGTTGGAGTCATGGAGTCATGAAGATTAAGTTTGTGATGTAAAATATCACGAATCCTCAAAAATAGCACTCACGTTTCCCGATGAAAAGAGACGATGATGTTTTACCCGACCGAAAACTCTAACAAGGGGCAATGGGATGGTGTGGGGGGGGGGGGGGGAAGGTCGGGAGGTGGGTGGGGGAGGGGGGTGAGGGGGAGGGAGGAGGAAGTGGGCATGGTAGAGAATGTTCAAGTATCGCAGAACGAAGTCCATGTTTAAATCTATGTAATTTATTGTCTTCCAAGTATAGAACAAGATGGGATGAAGTCCCCACAAAGTCCCTTCTAAATGAGAGTTGTCCTCGCTGTGAAGAGTCTCTACCTTTTGTCTTTGACCTGAATCTCATGTTGAATTATCTCCTATTAAAAAAGTCTTGCAGATCTGCCCATGCGACAGTGAGCCTATAAGGGGCGCACTGCATGCGTGTTAATGATTTGTAAAACGTTATTTGTCATGAGGTTTTTGTTTTGTTTTGTTTTTTTGTTTTTACGTAATTTCAGATTTTACGTGACAGGACACACACACACGCGCGCGCACACACACACAAACACAACCACACAACACACACACACACACACACACACACACACACACACACACACACACACAAACACACACGTCGCTTCGTACGTTCAGCAGCGAGGTTAGCGAAAATAGACATGACGTAGTCTCTATCTTGTTACTTCAGTTGACATCATTATTGAATTCGCACCACCACGACCCATCCTAAAATGTTCATTCTATAAACAGAAGGGACTAATAAACGGTATAGTATCTTGAATTTTGTTAATCGTTGTAAAATTGTATAGACTACTTCATAAAATTATGTTATGTACATTATGGTTACAAGTTTAGTCATCACTCATTCGAGACGTGCCGCCTCCGGATACGCGGCTTATGCCTCGTATCCGGAGGCGGCATGTCTCGAATGAGTTAATTGTCATATCATGTTCACTGTTGTCTATAAACTTTTTAATTTATTTATTTATTCATTTATTTATTTATTTGAGCAACGACCATTTGAAAAAGAATGTTTGCGTTATCGTGTGTCGATGAATAAAAATCAAACTGTAAACGGCATCTTTCCTCCATATCCCGATCGGGGATAAAGGAAATACAATCTTTGATCTTTTGAAACTTTCTGAGTAGATATTAAATGCGGTAACAGAATTTTCACGTTTCACAAAATAACCTGTCCGTTTTTTACAGGATCACAAAGATCTTATTATGGCTTTCACGTTTCACGAAGATGTATTTTTCGTGGATCACTGGGGTAATTAAAAATGCAATAACGAATCACAATTTCAGGGCATACCCCCCTCCCCCCCTTCTCCCCCCCCCCCCCCTCCATCTTTCCGGGCTTTGCTTCGGCCTAGTGCTACCAATGTAGGGCCGGTGACATTTTGACAGCGTCTTGCCGAGGTGTGTTTTAATTATGACAAAGTCACGTTGCATGATAATGTACGGGGTCACTGAGTAAGCGAGATAGCATACACTTGCAAGAAGAACAGTGTGTTGATGTGAAATTTGGGCCATCACGGCTGTGGGTTTTTTTTTTTTTTTTACCCCTTCTCTGGCTTTAATACCTGAACACCACCCAGCTGCAAGAGGTATAGATCTTCATGAGCCCCGGCAGTAGCGGGGCTCATGAGGATCTGATACGTATTGCTCAAACCTACTTGGTCAACGTTCCTTTGACAAACTGCGTGTTGGTGTGAACTTTTGGACGTCACGGCTGTGACTTTTCTTAACACTTTCAATGCCGATAACAACTGAACACGATCCAGCTGCAAGAGGTATAGATCCTCATGAGCCCCCGCAATTGCGGGGGCTCATGAGGATCTATGCCTCTTGCAGAAATCTCTCTTTTTTTCTTTTTTTTTTTTTTTTTGTCCGTTTGAGTCTGACGGCCGGAGCGAAAATCTTTGACTTTGGATTTTTAATTGCAATAATTTCTAAAACACTTTCAGCAGCGTCTAATGACAGTGAGGGGGTTAACTTTACGGCTTAATGTAGTAAGGTCCAAGATCACGGACCAGCATAACTTCGGGTCTTTTTTTGTTTTTGATGTTGTTGTTGTTGTTATTGTTTTACAACCGGACGGTCCAACATCAACAACACACAGTATTTCCAAAGACGTCTTCTTTACAAAACGTGAGGTAAAATAGTGGGCATGTTTTGGGGTTTTTTTTAACCCTTTGCGGGTCGGTAGCGGTTTTTGTCGCGAGGAATCATCGCGACAAAAAAACGCTACCGACACCCAAAGGGTTAACGTGATCACTTCGACACTTGATATTTAGGCCCACGGAGGCTTACGCTGACACCGTATACCGATGTGACAAGATGATTGTTCAGAAAATCAGTAGTAGGCCATACTTTGCCCGTCTGTTGAGGTCAAACAGTGGATTAAAAGCCCGGACAAACATGCGATATCGCATCACTCAGTGTTTCCCCGTGCTTTTAATCCACTGTTTTCGCCGAAACACGCGCAGTTATTTCTGATTTACCGGAAATCGTCGTTCCTGCCCGTGAGATTTTAACCCAGGACCTCCATCACGATTGCCCACGCAGTGTCGTATCCGCTTGGCCACTTCCCCATGTGCCCATGAATAGTGAGGTTCAGTGTGCGACGAACGACTCACGACAGCGAACGAGAGCTAAATCACGGCTGACAGACAACACTCCAACCATCTCCAAGAGGTATAGATCCTCATGAGCCCTCCGGGCTCATGAGGATCTATGCCTCTTGCAGATGGTTGGGGTGTTGCCTATGCTTATGGAACAAGCTGGTTATCCGCCGTGACGTCGCTCTCGTTCGTTGTTGGAAGTCTTTGTTCGTTGTTGGAAGTCTTTGTTCGTTGTTGGAAGTCTTTGTTCGTTGTTGGAAGTCTTTGTTCGTTGTTGGAAGTCTTTGTTCGTTGTTGGAAGTCTTTGTTCGTTGTTGGAAGTCTTTGTTCGTTGTTGGAAGTCGTTCGTTGTTGGAAGTCGTTCGTTGTTGGAAGTCTTTGTTCGTTGTTGGAAGTCTTTGTTCGTTGTTGGAAGTCGTTCGTTGTTGGAAGTCGTTCGTTGTTTGAAGTCGTTCGTTGTTGGAAGTCTTTGTTCGTTGTTGGAAGTCTTTGTTCGTTGTTGGAAGTCTTTGTTCGTTGTTGGAAGTCGTTCGTTGTTGGAAGTCTTTGTTCGTTGTTGGAAGTCGTTCGTTGTTGGAAGTCGTTCGTTGTTGGAAGTCTTTGTTCGTTGTTGGAAGTCTTTGTTCGTTGTTGGAAGTCGTTCGTTGTTGGAAGTCGTTCGTTGTTGGAAGTCGTTCGTTGTTGGAAGTCTTTGTTCGTTGTTGGAAGTCTTTGTTCGTTGTTGGAAGTCTTTGTTCGTTGTTGGAAGTCGTTCGTTGTTGGAAGTCGTTCGTTGTTGGAAGTCTTTGTTCGTTGTTGGAAGTCTTTGTTCGTTGTTGGAAGTCTTTGTTCGTTGTTGGAAGTCTTTGTTCGTTGTTGGAAGTCTTTGTTCGTTGTTGGAAGTCTTTGTTCGTTGTTGGAAGTCTTTGTTCGTTGTTGGAAGTCGTTCGTTGTTGGAAGTCGTTCGTTGTTGGAAGTCTTTGTTCGTTGTTGGAAGTCTTTGTTCGTTGTTGGAAGTCGTTCGTTGTTGGAAGTCGTTCGTTGTTTGAAGTCGTTCGTTGTTGGAAGTCTTTGTTCGTTGTTGGAAGTCTTTGTTCGTTGTTGGAAGTCTTTGTTCGTTGTTGGAAGTCGTTCGTTGTTGGAAGTCGTTCGTTGTTGGAAGTCTTTGTTCGTTGTTGGAAGTCGTTCGTTGTTGGAAGTCGTTCGTTGTTGGAAGTCTTTGTTCGTTGTTGGAAGTCTTTGTTCGTTGTTGGAAGTCGTTCGTTGTTGGAAGTCGTTCGTTGTTGGAAGTCGTTCGTTGTTGGAAGTCGTTCGTTGTTGGAAGTCTTTGTTCGTTGTTGGAAGTCTTTGTTCGTTGTTGGAAGTCTTTGTTCGTTGTTGGAAGTCGTTCGTTGTTGGAAGTCGTTCGTTGTTGGAAGTCTTTGTTCGTTGTTGGAAGTCTTTGTTCGTTGTTGGAAGTCTTTGTTCGTTGTTGGAAGTCGTTCGTTGTTGGAAGTCGTTCGTTGTTGGAAGTCTTTGTTCGTTGTTGGAAGTCGTTCGTTGTTGGAAGTCATTCGTTGTTGGAAGTCGTTCGTTGTTGGAAGTCGTTCGTTGTTGGAAGTCGTTCGTTGTTGGAAGTCGTTCGTTGTTGGAAGTCGTTCGTTGTTGCAAGTCTTTGTTCGTTGTTGGAAGTCGTTCGTTGTTGGAAGTCGTTCGTTGTTGGAAGTCGTTCGTTGTTGGAAGCCGTCGTTCGTTGTTGGAAGTCGTTCGTTGTTGGAAGTCGTTCGTTGTTGGAAGTCGTTCGTTGTTGGAAGTCGTTCGTTGTTGGAAGTCGTTCGTTGTTGCAAGTCTTTGTTCGTTGTTGGAAGTCGTTCGTTGTTGGAAGTCGTTCGTTGTTGGAAGTCGTTCGTTGTTGGAAGTCGTTCGTTGTTGGAAGTCTTTGTTCGTTGTTGGAAGTTGTTCGTTGTTGGAAGTCGTTCGTTGTTGCAAGTCTTTGTTCGTTGTTGGAAGTCGTTCGTTGTTGGAAGTCGTTCGTTGTTGGAAGTCGTTCGTTGTTGGAAGTCGTTCGTTGTTGCAAGTCTTTGTTCGTTGTTGGAAGTCGTTCGTTGTTGGAAGTCGTTCGTTGTTGGAAGTCGTTCGTTGTTGGAAGCCGTCGTTCGTTGTTGGAAGTCGTTCGTTGTTGGAAGTCGTTCATTGTTGGAAGTCGTTCGTTGTTGGAAGTCGTTCGTTGTTGGAAGTCGTTCGTTGTTGGAAGTCGTTCGTTGTTGCAAGTCTTTGTTCGTTGTTGGAAGTCGTTCGTTGTTGGAAGTCGTTCGTTGTTGGAAGTCGTTCGTTGTTGGAAGTCTTTGTTCGTTGTTGGAAGTTGTTCGTTGTTGGAAGTCGTTCGTTGTTGCAAGTCTTTGTTCGTTGTTGGAAGTCGTTCGTTGTTGGAAGTCGTTCGTTGTTGGAAGTCGTTCGTTGTTGGAAGCCGTCGTTCGTTGTTGGAAGTCGTTCGTTGTTGGAAGCCGTCGTTCGTTGTTGGAAGTCGTTCGTTGTTGGAAGTCGTTCGTTGTTGGAAGTCGTTCGTTGTTGGAAGTCGTCGTTCGTTGTTGATAGTTGTTCGTTGTTGGAAGTCGTTCGTTGTTGGAAGTCGTTCGTTGTTGGAAGTCGTTCGTTGTTGGAAGTTGTCGTTCGTTGTTGATAGTTGTTCGTTGTTGGAAGTCGTTCGTTGTTGGAAGTCGTTCGTTGTTGGAAGTCGTTCGTTGTTGCAAGTCTTTGTTCGTTGTTGGAAGTCGTTCGTTGTTGGAAGTTGTTCGTTGTTGGAAGTCGTTCGTTGTTGGAAGCCGTCGTTCGTTGTTGGAAGTCGTTCGTTGTTGGAAGTCGTTCGTTGTTGGAAGTCGTTCGTTGTTGGAAGTCGTTCGTTGTTGCAAGTCTTTGTTCGTTGTTGGAAGTCGTTCGTTGTTGGAAGTCGTTCGTTGTTGGAAGTCGTTCGTTGTTGGAAGCCGTCGTTCGTTGTTGGAAGTTGTTCGTTGTTGGAAGTCGTTCGTTGATGGAAGTCGTCGTTCGTTGTTGATAGTTTTTCGTTGTTGGAAGTCGTTCGTTGTTGGAAGTCGTTCGTTGTTGGAAGTCGTCGTTCGTTGTTGGAAGTCGTTCGTTGTTGGAAGTCGTTCGTTGTTGGAAGTCGTTCGTTGTTGGAAGTCGTTCGTTGTTGGAAGTCGTTCGTTGTTCGTTCGTTGTTGGAAGTCGTTCGTTGTTGGAAGTCGTTCGTTGTTGGAAGTCGTTCGTTGTTGGAAGTCGTTCGTTGTTGGAAGTCGTTCGTTGTTGGAAGTCGTTCGTTGTTGGAAGTCGTTCGTTGTTGGAAGTCGTTCGTTGTTGGAAGTCGTTCGTTGTTGGAAGTCGTTCGTTGTTGGAAGTCGTTCGTTGTTGCAAGTCTTTGTTCGTTGTTGGAAGTCTTTGTTCGTTGTTGGAAGTCTTTGTTCGTTGTTGGAAGTCGTTCGTTGTTGGAAGTCTTTGTTCGTTGTTGGAAGTTGTTCGTTGTTGGAAGTCGTTCGTTGTTGCAAGTCTTTGTTCGTTGTTGGAAGTCGTTCGTTGTTGGAAGTCGTTCGTTGTTGGAAGTCGTTCGTTGTTGGAAGCCGTCGTTCGTTGTTGGAAGTCGTTCGTTGTTGGAAGCCGTCGTTCGTTGTTGGAAGTCGTTCGTTGTTGGAAGTCGTTCGTTGTTGGAAGTCGTCGTTCGTTGTTGTTAGTTGTTCGTTGTTGGAAGTCGTTCATTGTTGGAAGTCGTTCGTTGTTGGAAGTCGTTCGTTGTTGGAAGTCGTCGTTCGTTGTTGATAGTTGTTCGTTGTTGGAAGTCGTTCGTTGTTGGAAGTCGTTCGTTGTTGGAAGTCGTTCGTTGTTGCAAGTCTTTGTTCGTTGTTGGAAGTCGTTCGTTGTTGGAAGTCGTTCGTTGTTGGAAGTCGTTCGTTGTTGGAAGCCGTCGTTCGTTGTTGGAAGTCGTTCGTTGTTGGAAGTCGTTCGTTGTTGGAAGTCGTTCGTTGTTGCAAGTCTTTGTTCGTTGTTGGAAGTCGTTCGTTGTTGGAAGTCGTTCGTTGTTGGAAGTCGTTCGTTGTTGGAAGCCGTCGTTCGTTGTTGGAAGTCGTTCGTTGTTGGAAGTCGTTCGTTATTGGAAGTCGTTCGTTGTTGGAAGTCGTCGTTCGTTGTTGATAGTTGTTCATTGTTGGAAGTCGTTCGTTGTTGGAAGTCGTTCGTTGTTGGAAGTCGTTCGTTGTTGGAAGTCGTTCGTTGTTGGAAGTCGTTCGTTGTTGGAAGTCGTTCGTTGTTGGAAGTCGTTCGTTGTTGGAAGTCGTTCGTTGCAAACGAAACCTCGCTAACGTCACGGATAAGGGTTTGCAAGGTCAGTTCACACTGGTTTCCCTCCTCGATCGAGGGAAGCAAACAGTGTGCGGCCGGCTGTCAGTCATGTCGTATTTTCGTCTTGTCCTCAGCCACCTGTCCAACTTGTCTGGTAGTGAGTGAGTCACTCGAGTAACTTGTTACACCTACAGCGATGATAACACAGGGGCGAAGAAAAAATGAGTTATGCGCCCCTGACAGGCTCCGATCGTCAGTGGAATCTGACATCTTGACGTACCTACTGCGTTCACAGGGGCAGAAGTAATCCACGAGTTGTGAGCACCTGATCGGCAACGAGCTTTACTATGATCTGGTATTTCTTGTTCTACGTACTGCGTTCACAGGGGGAGGGAGGTAATCCACGAGTTATGTGCCCCTGACAAGCAACGAGCTTCAGTGGAATTTGGTATATCTTCTTATATATACTGTTTTCACAGAAGGAGGGAGGGAGTCCACGAGTTGTGTTCCCCTGACCGCCAACGAGCTTCATTAAAATCTGATCTAGTTTGTTACACGTACTGGGTTCATTGGGGGATGGAGGGAATCCACGAGTTCTGTACCCCTGACTGACTCCGAGCGTGGGCGCTCGGGAGCCTGGCAGGGGTACATAACACGTCGGTCTCCTCCCCCTCTGCTGCGATAATAACCACAACTGTATAATTTGGTGTAGGAACCAGTTAGTCCTTTAGGGTAGGGCTCGCATCGTTACCAACAAATATTACAAAGAGGGCAACAATTGAGATGGTTCGACGTCTCCCGGGTATGCTATCCAGTCGAACCCGTTTTGAACAGGAAAATAGCGGTCTTAACTCATTCTACTCCAGACACAACACAGCAAGATATGGATCGACCATGATAGTTGAAGGGTGATGCCAGAATAGCTTGGCGCCTGTGGGCGCCAAGCTATTCTGGCATCACCCTTCAACTATCATGGTCGCTCTGTGTCCTGCACTGCAAAGCAGTCTTCAGAGGACAACGGCAACATTTGGGGATTTCGGTGTTGGGGTAGAATGGGTTGAAAGACAGATGCTCTCTCAATAGAAGTTTTGACGGGCTAAAAAGTGTCACCTGTCCTTAAAGACCATCATTCAGGTGGCTACAGTCACAGTCACAGCTACAGCCACCTGAATGATGGTCTTTAATGACAGGTGATTTGTAGCCACCTGAATGATGGTCTTTAATGACAGGTGATTTGTAGCCACCTTAACTATGGTCTTTAATGACAGATGATTTGTAGCCACCTTAACGATGGTCTTTAATGACAGGTGATTTGTAGCCACCTGAATGATGGTCTTTAATGACAGGTGATTTGTAGCCACCTGAATGATGGTCTTTAATGACAGGTGATTTGTAGCCACCTGAATGATGGTCTTTAATGACAGGTGATTTGTAGCCACCTTAACTATGGTCTTTAATGACAGGTGATTTGTAGCCACCTTAACGATGGTCTTTAATGACAGGTGATTTGTAGCCACCTGAATGATGGTCTTTAATGACAGATGATTTGTAGCCACCTGAATGATGGTCTTTAATGACAGGTGATTTGTAGCCACCTTAACTATGGTCTTTAATGACAGATGATTTGTAGCCACCTTAACGATGGTCTTTAATGACAGGTGATTTGTAGCCACCTTAACTATGGTCTTTAATGACAGGTGATTTGTAGCCACCTTAACTATGGTCTTTAATGACAGATGATCTCTCGTAAGGCTGGTCGCTCAAATCTATCTTTTCTTTTCCTAGGAAGCTCATTATGCCACAAAATTGGAAGCTGAAGTTTGCTGCTGATGCTACCTACAAAATAGGTAATGGGCATTATTAGGACATAATTAAGTCTTAAACTCCAAAAACTGAAGCCTTCCATTCTATAGAATGAAAGTCGTTTAGGTCTGGGAGTTTAACTCGTTTATGCCGCGTATCTGGAGGCGGCACGTCTCGAATGAGTTAAGAGTGAATGAGGACGTAGACCTCGTACTGACGATTTCTTTTTCAATGCCCCCCTCGGGCCTATGAGGGTATATGGTGTTGGCTTTATAATTACACAGATGAATCAGAGTACAGATAAATGATTATTGATAATTCGACCCCGCTAAAGCAAAAGACAGTAAATTCACTTTCGCAAAAAGCAAGATTTTCATTGCATTACAATGAAAATCTCGCTTTTCACAAAAATAGACTTGGTGTCTTTCACAGGGCAGAGCAAACTGCTGAGGATCTAGCTTTCGACATCATGTATATAACTGCGTCTCTCAGGCAGAGAAGGGGGGGGGGGGGGTTAGCTCTGTGCTACTTGAGATGAAAGTTTGGCGTGACTAGGGGAGAAAACAGAAGACGAGAGAGGTCACACGCGAAACACGATGACGCATGCACTACCATACATCACGTAAGGTAGTACGGGTGGCAAGAAGCAAGGTAAAAGCATATATCACATCCCCATTCTCTGCATAGCATGCACTGGAAGCTTATACATCAGAACCTGTTTTAAACGACCGGCCTTTTGAGAGACGATCTGTCATTAACACATTCAGCCCGACGGCCGTATTTCCCAAATTTTGGAGGCGTCATCTAATAGTGACTGCACCAGTTGCAGGAGATTGATCGAAAATGAGAATTCAAGGGCAGTGCCAGATTAGCTTGGCGCCGACAGGCGCCAAGCAAATCTGGCACTACCCTTGGTCGACAAATCTCCTGCTGTAGTGCGTCAGGGCTGAATGGGTTAACCATTAGGATGTCGGTAGCCGTTTTTGTCGAGAAGGAACCATCACGACAAAAACGGATGCCGACCTCCAAGTAAGTTCAAGACTATCATGACTGCATGTTCATCGGCCCTCACCTCTATACACCCAGGGGCGGATCACTTACCTCGAGGAGGGGAGGGTGGTTCCATTTTTTGTTTGGGACATACAAGCTGACACAAAAGACCTCCCGACGCTAGACCTTGCTTGCAACGGCCGAAAAAAAAAATCGAATTGGTCTGGTGGGCGGAGAGGGAGGGGGTCCGGAACCCCTGGATCTCTCCTCCTCCCCAAATACTCCCCCTGTACACCTGACACACCCGCACTGAGTGTGCTTTAACTCATTCGAGACGTGCCGCCTGGCCTCTGGATAAGCGGCTTATGTCGCGTATCCGGAGGCGGCATGTTTCGAATGAGTTAGACTAAGAGAACGTAATGTATTGTCATGTGACTTGTTTTCGTAGTACGTATGTCCACACACTACTACCATATTTCGACTGCTGCAAATACAAAATGTGGGCATATATGAGCATTCCCAAACAAGAGTAGTGTTATTACCTTACGTGCGTGGGTCCTGGGGATGGGGGGGGGGGGAGGGGATAATTAAAAAATTATTTCCGTTGTTGCTCGCCCCCCCCCCCCCCAACACACACACACACACACACACACACACACACACACACACACACACACACACACACACACACATGGAGACAAAAGCCTCAGAGTGGGTTACCTACCATTTTATTCTAGGGCTCTGGAGTTGATGCGAATGTTTAGAACTCACCTTATAACTAAGCTCTACAACTTAAAATAAAATAGACATTTTCTAGAAACAGAGCCACTGGATGGAGAAAAAATGGGTTTCTACCAATTAAGTGGGTGCCTCTCACACAAAAAATGGCATTACAGTAGAAATGGGTGTCCTTGTCAAATCATTCATTTTAGCATGGACATCTCAAGAAAATTAGGTATCTGTAATAAGGTAAAATTCACGGAATATTTGATGCTTCTTTTCCACATTTATTTGATTGTTGTCATTCTTTTTTCAACTTAATGTGTATTCCTTCTTTTTCCTGCATTAAAAATGTCAAGCACAATGACACAACACACAGTGAACAAATACCTCACTAAACATACCTCTGGTTGATTTTCTTATGGTTGTTTGGGTGGGGTTGTGGGGGGAGGGGGGAGGGGTGGGGGTGAAGGTGGGGGGGGGGGGTCATCACTTTTGGTTATAGAGCTGCTGAATGCTCTCTTATGAATGAAAGATTTTCATTATCCCTGGAATGAGTAGGTCATTTCAGAGGTACGCGCACCGAGTTTCACGTCACACCACTCACAAATACACATTTGGAGTGCACCAGATGGATCCAGTTGGCCAAGTGCCACATTCCACACTATAGGACAGCTAAGACTGAGAAGCAATCGTGGCGTTTATGGCGCGGTACAAGGTTTAAAACTAAGAAACTGTTGTTTTTAGAAGCGTGTCGGGCAACAGTTTTTCTTAAAACTGTTTTAAAACCTCTTTAAACTCAACTTTTGTTAATGTTGAAAGTGTTTTCATTTACAGGCGTGTCGTAACTGTTATGAATCTATTCCAACGTAATAGTGCTGGATATTTTTCCCATTGTCGCCTTCTCTCTTCACTCAGCACTCGACTTCCCAGTTCTTCCCTCAAACGGGCAGCATTCACACAAACAATACTTTACTATTACACCCTTTGGCAACATTAGGTTGTTTTCTCTGACCTAGCATTACATTGAAAAATGGTCCATCCAAGCCTGCACTCTTCATACTGCACTAAACGACCGACTGCAGCAGACGACCCATGTAACGACACTGACTGCATTCAATCAATTTGTGCATACAATCTGACAGGAGTTGCAATCGAAACGAAAGCATAACACCAACAAACCCACAAACAAAGCAACAGGTTGAGCCAAAAGGTCGGGCAGGACACAAGACAACAGCAGCCTCACCCAAAGTCTATACGTCCTCTCTCACACTGCGCACTCATACAATCACTTCACTTCATAGCAACCGGCGCACGAATACATAGGCTAAGTCGCTGGCGAACGAATACTACATGGCTCTCAAATTTGTCACTAGACATGACCTCCCACCACATGACCTCCCACCACATCACCCCGGAAGCACAACACAACAACACTTTTTTTTTAACAAAACAACAACACCCTCAAATAACAAACATCATTTTGCAGACACATGAACAATTTACTCTCTAAAACAACTACAATACCACCAACCCCCCCCCCCCCCCCCCCCCCCCCCCTTAACCTTTCGTATCTCTTCGTTTGACTTCGGCTCACCGATGCAGTCGACCCATATCAGCTATTAAGTTATTTATAGCTGAGAAGGGTGATGTCACACACACGCCCATTTTAGGGGTTTTTGTGCACACACACACACACACACACACACACACACACACACACACACACACACACACACACACATACACATACACACACACACACACACACACACACACACACACACTGCTGGGACAAGTTCAAACACACTAGAGGTGTGTCTTTTAAGCACAAAAGTTCATGTGATAACGCCAAAATGAGAAAAACTGATTTTTTTTTTGGTTGATTTTTTATGAATCTTTACCGCAAGACAATGCAGAAACAACCCTCAGAAAAAAATGGGTGTTTGACTTGGGCACCCAGAATTTTACACACACCCATTTTCCATAAGGATGGTAAAGACAGTCACCCATTTTAGGGCTTTTAAAAATAAAATAATAATAATAATAATAATAATAATAATAATAATAATAATACATGGTATTTATATGGCGCATTTCTCATATTTATAATATAACTCAATGCGCAGGCGAAAACGACGCACACACACACACACACACACACACACACACACGCACACACACACACACACACACACACACACACACACACACACGCACGCACACACACACACACACACACACACACACACACACACACAGTCTGCAGGAGGGGGGGGGGTGTACAGAAAACCGTAGAGATCACACGAAAGTCTGCGAGAAAATGTGAGTTTTTAACTTTGCTTTGAACTGCGTAAGGGGGGAGGCATTTCTCAGCTCAGTCGGTAAGGAATTCCAAATTAAAGGAGCAGTACATCTGAAAGAGCGTTCACCAGCAGATTTGAGATTGTACTTTGGAACTTTGAGAAGTTTCTCTCCCGATGAACGCAGTGAGCGAGAGGGCTGGTAAGTGATCAGACTGGAGGAAAGGCATGACGGAAGACTGCCATCAAAGTGGCGGTATGCAAGGGTCGCAATCTTAAACTGTGTGCGGGATTGGATTGGAAGCCAGTGAAGGTCTTTCAGTATAGGGGTTACGTGGTCTCGTTTTCGCCTGCGCTTCACAAGCCTTGCGGCATTATTTTGAACTCGCTGAAGGCGGCTAATCTGCTCAGATGGAAAACCAAAAAGCAGAGAATTGCAGTAGTCAAGACGGCTCGTGACTAAAGCATTCACTAACTTTGCAGTGGCAGATTCAGAAAGACTGTGTCGGACAGATGCGATGCGTCTCAGAGAGTATGAAGCACCACGACAGATTTCACCGGCGTGATCCTGCATACACAAAGCCTTATCGAGCTTGACACCAAGATATTTGACCGAAGACTGAAATGGAATATCAGTGTCATCTATGCGTAGAGACTCAGTGTGAATTTGTTGAAGCCGGGATGCTGAGCCAACGGGTAGTAACTCTGTTTTTTCTGGGTTTAACATAAGTTTGTTGCTGTCCATCCATGTCGTGACATCGTCAACACAAGACTTGATGCCAGTTTCAACAGACTGAAATTCCCCAGGTGGACTACTCTGAGAGATTTCGGTGTCATCTGCATACTTATGATAAGAACACTGTTGGCTGGAAATGACATCTGACAGCGGTTGTGAATACAACGTAAACAATACAGGGCCTAAGACAGAGCCCTGAGGCACTCCAAACTCCAGAATGGAAGGTCTAGAGACACTGTCTTTTACACCTACAAACTGGTGCCGATCGGAAAAGTAAGATTCAAACCAAGAGAGAACCGTTTCACGCAGGCCAAAAGTGATTTCAAGCCTCTTCATGAGAATGGAATGGCCCAGCGTATCGAAAGCAGCGCTGAGATCCAACAGGGCCACAAGGGAGACACACACACACTCACACACACACACACACACACACACACACACACACACACACACACACACACACACACACACACACACAAACCCTTCCATATAAGAAAAACACACGAAATAACTGTATACAGCTTTTTGTCGCCATGGTTCCCCTAGGAACTATCGCGACATAAACGCTACCGACAGCCAAAGGGCTAGGGCAGGTTTGTTTGCTGCCGAACGGAAAAATACACTTCTTTGAGCCATCACGATCCAGCCATCTTCAATCTAAGTCCTCAGCACAGCGATTCCTTATCATGAGTCTTTCTAGAGGCAAAGGGGGATAATGTATCGGGCGTCCAAATAAAACAACCGCTTATCGTACCGTATTCTTAACGGTACAAAAACTAAATTGATGATGATAATAATGGCGTTATTATTATTATTATTATTATTATTATTATTATTATTATTATTATTATTATTATTATTATTATTATTATTATTATCGTTGTCGTCATCGTCGTCATCATCATTATCATCATCATCGTCGTCATCATCATCATTACTATTACTGCACCACCATTACTACTGCTACTTACTACCACTGCTCCTAACTGCTACTACGTCTGCTACTACTATTACTACTACTACTACTACTACTACTACTACTACTACTACTACCACTACAACAACTACTACTACTGCTACTGCTACTTGTTCTTCTACTACTACTACTGCTACTGCTACAGCTTCTAAGTCTACCTCTTCTAATACTACTATTACTACTACTGCTACTACTACTACTGCTACTGCTCCCGCTACTACTGACTACTAAGGCTGCTGCTGCTGCCTCTACTGCTACTATACTGACGACCAAAAGAAATTTTTGGAATAATCTGAAACACGAAAGTTTTCGATGATACCAAAAATGTCACATTTCTTGTACTCGTCAGTATACTACTATACTACTACTAATACTTACATTTTTTTCTTTTGCTGCCACTACCGCTGCTGCTGCTTCTTCGTTGCGATATATTGTTGTTCAATGTTGTTGTTGTTGTGCTGTTGGTTGTTGTGTATTTACAGCAAGACTTCAGTCTACCAAGTAATAGGCTGTTTCAGTGACTGGCGACGAACGGTGCGCGAGTTCAACGAAGAATCACTTTATCGATTTCTAGCATCGCCTCCGGTCCTCTGACGCAATTGGCTGGCCATTCTCTCGTGGAAAAGGATGATAAAACACGATTAACACTCTCCAGTCCACAGTCAAGTGACACACAATTCACTAGAACAACGTTTCTTGTTGTTGTTTTCAACGGAAAGAAAACAAGACATCTAGACCAAACAAGTGGCTGCCAAAAGAGCGTAAACTGGAATATAAAATGTGTTTTAAAAAGCAAACAATAACCAACAACAAAGAAAAAACACGCTTTGAATGGATAATTACAACACTGTGTCAAATATTGTGTCGTACATGCACTTTCTAAGCGCGTTTCTTTCTCTTTTTTTATTGGGATTTTCTATAGGGCCAGGACAGACTTACTGACATAAATCGTTCAAGGGGCTCCGCATCAATACCTGCGAAAGTGTCGTAGAGCGTCGCCAGCGGCAACGCTATATACGACACTTACCCTGTCCGCACCAATAGCTGCGAAAGTGTCGAATAGCGTTACTCCTTGAAGGAGTTAATTAATCATCTTCTGGTTCCGGCTGGAGCGTAAAATGGTCAGTCTCCGAAATTAACCGGAAGTCACTTTCAAGTAGGTTCATCATCTACGCTTCAGCTGTAAGTAAGGGCGCTAATTACCGCAGTACCCAGCTAAAGCTACTTTTCAGGCAAAGAGAAAATTAGTCGTGTCCACTCGCGCTGAAATGCCTATTTGACGTCCGGTGTGGTCAGACGTTGTCTATTTGTATTGCGAATAGTCTGAACCCCTTGTCTGCCGGCGGCATGGCCAACGCTGTAACCAACCGCAAGAGACATAAACCCTCATGAGCCCCCGCAGTCGCGGGGGCTCATGAGGATTTATGTTTCTTGTGAGTTATGTGTCCTTTTTGCCCATTTTGGATCCTATTTTATTTGTGTTTTTTTTCTCACGCGTATGTCGGTCGGTGTGCAGTGGTTTCACGCGCGAAATCCGTGATCACTGGCAACAACCGGTTACCTGTAACAGCTAGGATTCAGTATTAACTCATTCAGCCCGACGGCCGTATTTCCCAAATTTTGAAGGCGTCATCTAATGACTATGCACCAGTTGTAGTAGACTGATACGTGGATTCGAGAGAGGCATTCAGGCGAGCCTTAAAGACTCATCTTTTTCTATCTGCTACAACTGATCTTTGTCACAGACCTGCCAATATGTTGAAGTCAGCTCTATTAGAAGCAGGGTGTTTGTGTGTGTGCGCGCGTGTGTGAGTGCGTGTACGAGTCTATAAGCGCAGCCCCTCCTTGAATGAATGATATGCATTTCTGAATGGTGATCGTTTATAGATTGTTTATAGAGTGCGTTGTAGTTTTGTTTTCATTTTTTTTTTTTTTTTTTTGGTAATACTTTTTGTAAATTGTGCTTTTGTGCTTGGTTATTTTTGTATAATTAGCTGTTTTAAGCGCCTCGAGCTCTAATTTCTGAGGTTAGTCGCTATACAAGTACTCATTATTATTATTATTATTATTATTATTATTATTATTATTATTATTATTAACAAGGGGTTAACTCATTTGCGGACATTTGGCCGAGAATGAGTTAAAGGTTTAGTTATTATTTTCTTTCCAACGTGAACGCAGACATTCATCGTATAAGATTCAAGATTCAATATTCACGATTCTTTGCTGCATTCTGCCTCGCTAATAAAAAGGTTGGATATAACGAAAGTCCGATATAACAACTCTTTTTCAGAGGTCTTGACGACACTCGTATTAAGTAAATTACTTCGTTTATAACAAATTTGGGATATAACAATGAGAAAAGTTGTATCCCCGGAGATTGTTATATTCGAAGTTTGGTGTCTTCCTTTGTACCGGCCGCTTTAAGGTTACGGAGAGAAATTTATTAACTCATTCGAGACGTGCCGAATACGGATACGCGGCTTATAGCTGCGTATCCGGAGGCGGCTTGTCTCGAATGAGTTAACGTGAAGTTAAACAGTAATGATGACACCATACATGTAATATCATACTACACTGAACGTTTGCTTTCAACTAACAGTTCAATGCAATGAATGACGTACCAACTCAATCATGCAATGCTGTCAAACAAACACGTTGCAGCCACACAGCCTGTCTCTTTCTGTTTGTTTCTGTCTGTCTATTTGTCTGTCCGTCTGTTAGGCTGTCAGTCTGTTTGTCTGTCTGTGTTTGTTTATGTCTGTTTTTGTCTTTGGCTCGCTGTCTCTCTGTCTGTGTTTGTCTGTTTGTCACACACACACACACACACACACACACACACACACAAACACACACACAAACACACACACAAACACACACACACACACACAACCACACACACACACCTCTGTCTGTCTGTCTGTCTGTCTGTCGGTCTGTCTGTCGCTCTCTCTCTCTCTCTCTCTCTCTCTCTCTCTCTCTCTCTCTCTCTCTCTCTCTCTCTCTCTCTCTCTCTCTCTCTCTCTCTCTCTCTCTCTCTCTCTCTCTCTCTCTCTCTCTCTCTCTCTCAGACATGTTTAACGACCATTTCCTCTCAGTTGCAGAGTCTCTTGTCCCTTCAGGTTCTCAGCCCTACTCTTGCTCAGACAGACTAGTTGACTTTTGTAGAACGCGAACTGCAGGATCTGATCCTTTCGTGATTCCACCACTGGCAGTGCAAGTCGGTAGGACAATTAGTTCAATGAAGAATAAGAAATCGTCCGGGCCAGATGAAATCAGCCCCAAAATACTTAGATTAGCTATTCCTTATGTTATTGAAACAATAACTTTTATTTATAACTTGTGCATTCAAACGAATATTTTCCCAAAGGAACTTAAAAAAGCCAAGGTTATACCCCTCCCGAAAACAAGAGATATGACTGATGTTAATAATTATCGCCCCATCTCACTATTGTCCATCCTTAGTAAACCACTTGAACGGCATATCCATAAACATCTCTTGGAATATTTAGAAAATCATACATTAATCCACCCCCTTCAGTCGGGATTCAGACCAAAGCACAGCTGTCACACGGCCCTAGCACGTCTAACTGATGTGTGGCTACGCTCAATAAATCAGGGCGAATTTACCGGCGCTGTATTTATTGACTTACGAAAAGCCTTTGATCTTGTGGACCATAAACTTCTACTTTCCAAACTAAATGTGTACTTCGGTAGTTTGTTTGGCAATAAATGCATTTCTTCCTCAAATAACTACAGCCAGAAATCTCTTTACCACCATGGCACAACTCCTCTTTTCGGCGCCTCATATCTTAGCGTCAGACAGCAGCGCGTCATGGTCAATGGATCATACTCTTCAAGCGGATTAGTAACACGGGGAGTTCCCCAGGGTTCAGTCCTAGGGCCTCTTCTGTTTTGCCTCTTTATAAATGACCTGCCGCTACATTTGACTAGCACTAGCGACAAAATTTCATGTGATTTATTCGCTGATGACGCCACAATTCACACCCCGGACAAGAGTATTGTTTCTTTAAATGGCCGTTTGCAGCAGGGTTTGAGCGAAATTTCCACTTGGTGCGCAAACAATAAAATGATTTTAAATCCTTCCAAAACGGAATGCATGACGATAGCAAACCGTCAGAAGCACCAGCTCAAGCCACTTACACTCAGCCTGACTATCCATAATGACATCGTTAATCAGGTCACGGAACACCGATTACTTGGTGTAATTGTTGATGACCAGATCAAGTGGCAATCGCACATAAATGTTGTATGTAAAAACTGTTGCTAGAAATGTTTTTATGCTTTCAAAGTTGAAGTACTTTATCGATGTTGATGCCCGCAAGTTTTTTTTTTTACAATGCACATGTCAAATCCCACATCGATTATGCGTCCACGATATGGGATGGCAGCGGTGACATACACTTGAAGAGGCTTAACTCCCTGCATCGGAGAGCAGCGAAACATATCCTGCCTGATTCAGCCCTAACAACTGACGAAAGACTTGAAAAACTGAAAATGCCACCTCTTAGCAAGCATCACCTCTTAAACAAGGGTGTGATTATGTATAAAATCTGGAATGAGATTCACCCAGAATATCTTTGTAAGCTCTTTACCAAGGCAAGTTCAGGTTATTCTACTTCAAGGCGAAACTTTATTACACCTCGCCCAAGGATAGATCTATTTAAAACCAGTGTATCTTTCTCAGGCGCATCTTTCTGGAACACACTGCCTACATGTATAACACACGCTAGCTCCCTCTCCTCTTTCAAGGAATGCCTCCTCAAATACTTGTCTGCTGATACATAATCTACCACAAGTATCCGTATCAAACATGTGCTTATCGTATAATCAGTGCATGCTGCCGTATGGTTTGTCCATACTAATAATAATCGCCTAATTACATAATTCAAGTTTCTATTATAATCCAAATAATTTTTTGCTGTCTGAAGTGAATTTTCACTATGATCCAAATGATTTGCTTCGTATATAGGTCAAGTTATCAGCGCGTGGCTGTGTGTGCGCGCGAGCGAGTGTATGTGTCAGTGTGCGCGCGTTGCGTGTACTTTCTGTTTTTCGTTTGTTTTTGTATGACCGAATGAATGAATGAATTTTGTTTAATGTCTCTTCATGTTTCTCCTAATTTTTCTTTGTGTAATTTGGTGCTATTAGTATTACAATTATTATCCTGTGTTTGTAGAGTAGCAACGGCAAGTATGAAAAATGGCACACGTGCTAATTACTTCATCCGTTGAGAAATAAAGTTTCATTTCATTTCATTTCATCTCTCTCTCTCTCTCTCTCTCTCTCTCTCTCTCTCTCTCTCTCTCTCTCTCTCTCTCTCTCTCTCTCTCTCTCTCTCTCTCTCTCTCCACACACACACACACACACACACACACACACACACACCTGCACGCACGCACGCACGCTCACACACACACAAACAAGCACACACACACACACACACACACACACACACAGAGTAAAAACACACACACACACACACACACACACACACACACACACACAAACACACACATATACCCTCAATCCCAAAAGCTGGCAAATACTGTACGCTGATCGAACTGCTTAGAGCCAAGGTGGAATGTACTTATCGCGCTCAGCCTGTCCAGCAGGACGATCAAATGTTAACCCCTTACCTGCCGGCCAAGGAGAAAAATATACACAACAGCAAGAGATATATATTCTCATGAGAGGGGCTCATGAGAATGTTTATCTCTTGCTATTCCTGCGTCGATGTTGTGTCCCATTGACATATCCGACGCGAATGTCGGTGTCAGTGCGTGGTGCTTTCCGACACGCAATTCTCGATGACTGGCAGCGAAAGGGTTTGATCAAACTCACCCTCAATTTCATTTTTGATCACGTGTCTGGCAAATCTTCTCGATCTTCACTAGCATTTGGTGGTTAAGAGAATTAGATAGAAAAATAATGCTGTTCATTTGATAGAACCCGTCAAAGCGTGTTTTCTCGAACAGTGCCAATGGTTGTGAGCAGTTTGGCCGCAGACGTGAAAGGTCGAAGCAGCTCTAGGCATTGTCTGTGCAGGGAAGTGAATTACCTATCAATCTATTTCTCCCTGGCCTCTCGGTAAATGGGCAATTTCGCGGAACTTAGCTCCCCACGTTGAGGCTAAGATTGCACTCTCTATTGTCAGCAAGTGGGTTTTTTTCACCCGCTTCTCTGCATTTGCATACGAAGAAACTGACACACTAAACCTGAACCCCTTCACTGCCGAGAACAAAGTCAAGACAATCCAACTGCAAGAGGAATAGATCCTCATGAGCCCCCGCGACTGCGGGGGCTCATGAGGATCTATGCCTCTTGCTGAGACCAATTCTTATCCATGTTTCTGGACGGTTTTGGTTTCTGGACATTTGAATGAACAACGATTTCAGAGTGCGCAGGGAAGGGGTTAAAGCACGCCCAACATAACGCGAATTTGAAAAAACAACAACAAAAAACAACTGAACTTTAAATGAACTCGGCCCGCCCAAATAACACGAATTTGAAAAAAAAAACAACAAGAAAAAGACAACTGAGCTTTAAATGAACTCAGCCCGCCCAAATAACACGAATTTGAAGAAGGGAAAAAAAAAATACAACTGAACTTTAAATGACCTCAGCCCTTCTATTCCAGCGGCATGTAAACGAGAACCGCCACCGGCAAATAGATAATTTGGGCATTTGCGGTGATTAGTTGTATCCCCTATGGCCAGGGAGAGCTGGTGTCAATTAAAGGTGATTTGTCCTGGGTAAAATTCATAGTAATGTTCGGCGCTCTTTCAATCATTCGCTTCTAGCCGCATCCGGATACTCGGCTTTAATCCCTGCACTGCCGAGAAAAAGCGAACACAACCCAACTGCAAGAGACAGATCCTCATGAGCCCCCGCGACCGCGGGGGCTCATGAGGATCTATGCCTCTTGCTAAGACCAATTTTTATCCATCTATTTTGTGGCTTGTTGTCATTGAATAAACAAACAGATATGTGCGTACAGTGGCAGGGAAGGGATTAAGCCGGATGCGGTTCACCGTGAATGAGTTAATCATAGGTATAAACACACAGAAAAGAAACCTGTCATGAATAGCCGTAACCCCTTCACCGCCCATGGACCCAGACTGTGCGTCTGAAGTCTGTGTTCGTTCACTGCCGAATCGTTGCCCCAGCCGCCAAAAAGGAGATGAAGACCTACATACTGCGCCTCGGACGAAGAACAGACCTTTCAACCAACATAAAATGACAAAAATATAAAAGAAGATAATTTCGCAGGAACTTTGCTGGCCGATTGTCATAATAGCCCTCCCCCCTCCCCCTCCCCCTCCCATCCCCCCACCCCCACCCTTTCGCTATGTTTTATATAGAGAAATAAATTCTATACTGCACTACAGAATAAACAAACAAAAGAATCTCAGTATTTTTAAAACAAAGCTACCATGTATGGACTTAACACAACACGCAGCTGCGATCGAAAATACGTTTTTGCAATGTGTATTTTTTTACGCAAAACCTTCTTACTGTACCACTAATTTAACTCATTCAAGTCGCCCCGAATCAGTCGCGATGGAAGTGTCGTATAGCGTTGCCAACGGCAACGTTATACCGTCGACACTCCCGACGCTACTAATTCGAGATGCCTTGTATGAGCTGAAAGAAGACAAGATGAGGATTTCATCCCAAAGTCTAACGTATTGTTTGGAGCTCACGTGCGTTTTTCTTTTAGGAACATTCAGAGTTGTTCATATTTTTAAGCTTATCCTTCTGATCCATTTCCCTTCTCTCTAAGCCAACCCCTTATCAACACACATGCCGGTGCATACTAATAAAGACGGACACACAGCGCTTCCCGCTATTAGTACGCTCTGTGGGCTAGAGTAGCGACCGGAATTCTGAAGAAGAAGAATTGCACGAGCAGCAAAATGACGTCACTATAAGCTTCACGTCATGGCATCGCTGGTCTCACGACGCCGTGTACACTGTGACGAATTTGATGTTTCACGTCACTTATCCGAAAGGCACGCAGCCTCTTCCAGAGCTGACTGTTCCACATAGCCTCTTCCAAGGCTGACTGTTTGATGGGAGTAAATAGTGGCTCCAAAACTTGCAAAAATGAATTAATTATTATTGAAAAAGTTGAAGAGGTACAACGCTGGATTACGAACTCATTCAATATCTCCCTTTAATCCTCCCCCCCCCCCCTTCCAGCCCTCCCCGCCTGATCCGCACGGCAATGGCACACAAAAACACAAACGGCAAAATGGAACACACAAACATAGACGACAGACACACGGCCCATCCTACCTGTTATACGTTCCGTAGGCTGGCGCAGCCACAGCCATTTTGCAGAATAAGGTGGAATGGCCCATGCCCATAAAGCCTCTTCTGTGTGAGCATGCATGCATATTCCACCTTTTCCACAATACGTTCGCAAATATACAAAAATTGAGAGATTGTCTTCCTAAAATTTATTTAATGAAGGAGAATATTGTGCAAGTTCATACATATATAAAACACTGACGTGCTGTGATTTGCGTCAATTAGGAACATTGTATAAAACACTGACGCGTTTGGTGCTTTACGTCACCGTCACTGATTCTTTTGATGGAATTAAGGAGTCTTACTTTTGACATTTTTTCCGCATTGAACTTTTATTTTCTAAAAAGTTGAAAAGGTACAAAGCTGGCTAACGAACTCATCTGATTTCTTCCTAAAAATTAGCAATATCCAAAATTTCAAGTGCATGTAATCAAAATTGCGCAATCTACTCTGGGTCAACCCACTTTCTATAAACGGTCTCTTATGTCTTCAATGAGACATCCAATTACGATATGCTCGAAAGAGTCTTAGCCACCGCTTGAATAAAGTATTTCCCAAAGTTTCAAGCTTGTATGTACATCAGTATCTGACATTCTCGTGTCTACATACATACATAGGCGCACGCGCACGCGCGCGCACAAACACACACACACACACACACACACACACACACACACACACACACACACACACATACACACAGACACACACATACGCACATACGGCCGGCTTTCGCGCCAAATGTACGTTCAGCAGCGAGGTTAGTGTGGCTAGACGTGACGTCATTTTTATCTTGTTACTTCTTTGCTAGACCATGAGCCCTCTCCTCCTGTTGTGTCTTTTGCAACATCTACGTAACGCGCTCCGACCAACCCCATCCTAAAGTCTACCATATTTTTCATACGATAAACAATAACGGATACCAGGCTATGTGGAAAGGAGATTACCATGCATGGAAATCTAAATTTCATCCATTTTCCAGCTACACGACCGTTGAGCTGAGAAGTAGTCCCGTGGTGACAAAATGAAATACGACAAAAAGCTTTTTCTGTGTTAACCCCTTCCCTGCCAAGTATACGTACACTATACGTACATTTTTGTTTTTGAAATCTGTGTTCATTCAACGAGCAAAAGCCAATACCGTCCAAGGAATATGGACACAGCTTGGTCTGAGCAAGAGGTATAGATCCTCATGACCGGGGGCTCATGAGGATCTATGCCTCTTGCGGCTGGACCGTGTTCAGTTTCTTTCACTCCGGCAGTGACAGCCGCGCCCAGATAGCCAGAAGGTCATTCTGATACGTTTGAGCGAAAGTGTTGTTTCCTGATGACTAGCTGATCGACTTTGTGTGCCGATTCATCCTTTTGCAGTGCACGGCTGGACTGACACCTGACCACGGCTGACTGATCACTCAGTGACCTGTCCTGTCAAGAAATAGATCAGACGAGCATTATTTAACCCCTTGACTGCTTAAGAGAAAATGTGAACATGGTCCAACTGCAAGAGACATAGATTCCAATGAGCCCCAGCAGTTGCGGGGATCCACGAGGATCTATGTCTCTCGCTGAGACCAATTTGTATCCACGTTCCTTGGTCGGTGGTGACTTTTGGTCGTTGAATAAACAAAGGTTTTCAGAAATGCAATATACGTACAGTAGCAGGGAAGGGGTTAATAGACAATTTAATAGACGAAATCAGAAGTAGGTCAAAATTGCAAATGTTTTGAACGACAAAAAAGTGGATTAAAAACCCGGACAAACATGCGAAATCCACTGTTTCGTCGAAACGCGTGCAATTGTTACCAATACCGACAATTAGCCTCCGTGAGTTCTTGCAGCAGTCAAGGACAACTAGCTTATGCGGAGACCAACACAAATCGTTTTTCAGTACGAAACTGGACAACGCGAATTGTACTAAAAGCCAAATACCGCAGGTTACTGTGGACAAACATTCTCTATGTTTGTGTGACATGAAAAAAAAAGGTTTTGTCATGTTCCTCTTTTTCTAGTTAACTTATTCACTGCCGAGAAAAAGTTAACTCGATCTAACTGCAAGAGGCATAGATCCGCATGAGCCCCCGCGACCGCGGGGGCTCATGAGGATCTATGCCTCTTGCCGAAACCACTGTGTGGCCACGTTCTTTGAACAGTTGTGGCTTTTGCTCGTTCAGTCAAGATATATTTCAAAAACAAAATGCGCGTACATTTGTCAGCGAAGTAGTTTAATGCGATCGACTCTAGGGCGGACTTTAGACGCTAGAATTCGCCTATACAACGTTGTTGTCTTGTATTAACTCTTCTTTTCATAATACACTTGAGAGGTCATACGTGATAGACGTTTTCTACTATGTCCCGTATCGGTGGAACGCCTCTACGCACAAAAAGAAAAGAAGTGAAGAGAAAAGACTTTCGTTAAACAAACATGGGTGCATTTGTGCAACATTATTGTAAGACAACAAAAAAAAAATAATAAAGAGGTACTGCGAACTATTAGCCCTTTATTGCATTCGGTCGTTCACTTCTAAACTTGATCTAATTTCCTATAACGTGATTCAAGCAGGACTGCAATGAAAGGCTGTTGTTTTATAGCAAAAAGGCAGTATTTTCCATTCTGTGAAAAGCGAGATTGTCATTGTATAACAATGGAAAATGTCGCTTTTCTATTTTTTTAAAAAAAATGGCCCCGGACATGCTGGCTTTTGCCTTTAAAAGTCATTCGAGACGAACTGCATCCGGATACGCGGCTGAAGCCGCGTATCCGGATGCAGTTCGTCGCGAATGAGTTCACGACTTAAGTAGATTCGTGCTGACAAAATGACTGAGATACGAGAAAACTCTCGTTCGATACAGTCAATATCCGCCAGTGCTCGCGGCCGGTTATTATGGTACGTTATAGTGCAGACGTTTCACAGAGGGAAGGAATCGAAGTTCTGACAAGAGTTTCGTGCCCCTGACTCGCCAGGCGCTAGGAGCGAGTCAGGGGCACGAAACTCTTGCCGAAACTTCGACCCCTTTCCCCTGTGCACCAGGTGACTGATTGATTGATTGTACATTGCTTAACGTCCCGACAGCAACAAGGCTTTCTCAGGACGTGCCTGCACTGCTTGTGAAAAAAAAAAAAAAAAAAAAAAAAAAAAAACAGAACATTGAATGTATGTCGCCAGCCGGTCAAACACATTAAATAAACCTAACACATGGGCCCAAATAAAGCCAAGACCATTTAGCAACACACATCCAACATCAAGAGCTACAGGCAGTGCAGACAGTAGGGAGAGTTTTAAAAAGGCAAATACAGGTGAATGGACAAAGGGTAGACAGAAACACATGCCCCAGAATAGAGAGATAAACCCACCCTGCGGGGCTGACCAGGGTGACCCTGGGAACTAAAAAATACCTAACCCCACCCAAGTCCCCCAGGGCAGACCCGGGTGGGGTATGTGCACCAGGTGACCGACCTTGTCCTGATGTATCATTTTACTGTATATGGGTGGACGGACACTTGGCCATGGTTAACTGGACATGCAATGACACATGACGCCTAAGAAATAGGTCAAACAAGTATTAGCTTCCGTGAATACCGTCAAACTTTTCAGGACAGATGTTATAATACACTGCTTTTTCAACACAAGTATGGGGGGGGGGGGGGGGGTGTCCAACTTTTTGATTGGGACCTTCATGTTTACCAAAGTATCAAAAAGACGGGGGTGGGTGGGGGGCGGGGGGGGGGGGGGGGGGGGAAGGGGAGCGGGGAGGGTGTTGTCAAAACTCGTCAAAGTATCAAACAGGGAGAGGGGAGGGGAGTACAAAACACCCCAAAAAGGGTCTTTTTTACAGCATTTTAAAGATTTTTGGGTAAGGAGGGGGGACCCCTGGACCCCCCCCCCCCTCCCCAAATCCGACCCTGCCGCGTATCCGTGAACGGCTCGTCTCCAATGAGTTAAAAATCCCAACAAAAAGGTAATGCATGTGTCCGCGCTTTGTACAGCCTTGACCTACTTCTGATTTCCGAGCAGCGTCTATTGCCAGAAAAAAAAATAGAATGACGGAAATGACGTCACAACTACTTTGCCTTCGATACCCTATTGATTTAGGTCACGGTATACATTTAAATTGGGAAGTTGAGGCAGTAAGAGGTCCCGTGTTTTTAAAAATAATTTTTGCCTTGTTTGAAAATTTGCAGTTGGGCTGAATGTGGGAATTTGCTGGAAATTTGTGGTTAGCTGAGAGGAGACATGTTTGGTGCTTTGATTCATACCATCCTGAGCTTATCCAGTGGACATTTGTGGGCCTATGTTGAGTTGCCTTTGGCGTAGTGATTTGAGGGGCACGCTGATTTCAGCTGTGCTTGGGTGTGGGGTTGGTAAGGAACCAGTTTCATAGCCAAGAAATGAGACGGGTCATGTGCTGTTTTTTTTTGGTATTTTATGCATGGCAAATGTGCAGCTGGTGGGCGGTAGTGCTTTTTAGGGAATTGAACAATTAGGGGATGACTGGGATTGACTAAGGCTAAGAGACTGGACAGTACGGAAACACCACTGTGGTCCGTGGCCTGTCAGGTGCACCACATGCCATATGTGACATAGACCGGAAACTGGTTTAGTGTAACCAGATCAATGAGTTTGGATGGTTGCAGTTGGAAAAGTAAAAAAATCATGAAAAATTTGAAATTTTGCCAAAAAATCGCTGTTCATGCAGTTTTATAGGCGTTTTGGCATGTTTTGCATGGCAACACCCTGTTTACCTGCACTGTGAGCTAGGTTTAGTGTGTTTGCTCATTTATTTTTTGTCTTACAGGTAGTCATGAGTCTTTCCTTCGACCATGAGCTGTGACCTTTGACCTTGACCTTGAAAGGGGTGGGGTTTGGGGTGTTCAGTTTGATAAATGCGTAAAAAAAAAATTCACTCTTTCAGTTTTTGAAGTTGTGTGGGGTGGGTGTAGGGTGGGGTGGGCAGGGGTTTGGGTTGGAGGCCGGGAGGGGGGGGGGAGGGGAGGGGGGGGGGTTGGGGGCTTAAGGTCAAAGGTTAAGATAAAAACTACAATGAAACAGTGTTAGCATGTGCATTTCATCAGACAGCTGACCTCAGAGTGAAATAAGCGGCCAAAATAATGTGACCTGCAGAAGTGTTATTTTGCATGGTACTGCTACACTGGTTGCATCTGAGGTGTCATTCTGCTGTAATTGTCATGAGGGATGTCTCTGGTGTCTATTCTAAGCCAAACACAAGCACTTGTGCACTGAGTAAAGCTCATTTGAGTGCATTGTTATGGGACCAGCAGTTGCAGGCACCAGTACAGGGTTTTACAGGAGTGTTGACAAGTTTGGCACACACATGCCTACTACATCTGCAAGATGAGCTGAGGTGTTTTGAGACTCTGACAAGTGTGTTTGATATAAAAATGAACTGTACATAACCATTTTTCTATGCTACCTCCTAAATCAGCAGTCCAGACACTAATTAGTGTATGCGGCGTGTCCCGCGTAGCATAGTTTTGGTTGTTTTGTGTAGTCTTTTTCCTGTGGGATAGCTCAGTAGACTTAATGTTTAAATTGCAGAGCTGTTTCATGACCCCTTTTGCCTAGGGAAAGATTGCCAGCAGCACATAGGGCATGGCAGCTGGTTACAGGCCTCTTCCAGCTTGTTGTCACCAGACAACAGGGTCAATGAGGATGCCTGGGTGTTGTCTTTTGGGCTGCCCTAAGATACACAAGGAAATGGCCTTGGGTCTGAAAGCTCATTTTTCATCAGTGTCAGTGTCATGGTAACTGTTTTAAGTTGTCCAGCCCACCAGAAGTCAGTTTGACTGTATTGCATGCGTGTGTAAACTTGGAAAAACAGAAAAAGTAGGGGGGTAGGCAATGGAAAAATATGAAAAAAACCACTTTCATGTGCCTGTGTCTCAAATGCAACATTTCTGAAGATCAGATATATTACTTGATGTACATGCCAATTTTGGAGGCATTCTGACCATATCTAGGCTGTTTTTCATGGCATCAGATATGCATGATCCAACACGTCAGCAGCGTTGTGAACGCCACATCAAGGCACTTCACATAATGGGCCATAACTTAAAGATGCAGCAACGTTCAAGGGTGTCACTTTGGATTTGACTTAGCTATTGTCTAAGGGTTGCACTGATAGCAGATTGAATGGTGTTCAGGTGGGACAAGTGTCTCTGACAGGTCACGGTATACATTTAAATTGGGAAGTTGAGGCAGTAAGAGGTCCCGTGTTTTTAAAAATAATTTTTGCCTTGTTTGAAAATTTGCAGTTGGGCTGAATGTGGGAATTTGCTGGAAATTTGTGGTTAGCTGAGAGGAGACATGTTTGGTGCTTTGATTCATACCATCCTGAGCTTATCCAGTGGACATTTGTGGGCCTATGTTGAGTTGCCTTTGGCGTAGTGATTTGAGGGGCACGCTGATTTCAGCTGTGCTTGGGTGTGGGGTTGGTAAGGAACCAGTTTCATAGCCAAGAAATGAGACGGGTCATGTGCTGTTTTTTTTGGTATTTTATGCATGGCAAATGTGCAGCTGGTGGGCGGTAGTGCTTTTTAGGGAATTGAACAATTAGGGGATGACTGGGATTGACTAAGGCTAAGAGACTGGACAGTACGGAAACACCACTGTGGTCCGTGGCCTGTCAATGCAAGACGAAGCGATCACGTGATACGCAACTGGGTTCGTCTGCTGCAGCCGCCATTTTATGCAGCAGAGGTGGCCTCGGTAAAGAGTAGCGATCGTGAACTTGGACGGTTTTTACAAGATAAAGACGTCAAAGAACTACATAAACTAGAATTTAAAACGCTGCATTTTTGGAGAGATCGGAGGTCACCTTTAAATTTAATGTCGGCGAAACTGAGGCGATCTCCGTGACTCCAACAGAACAAGTGATTTGGGGAAAATACATACCGAGTACACAGTTCCGTCCTCAGACACTAAATCATTGCACCAGTCCAAAGCAATGATAGCCGATAGACACTAACAAGATCGTGATTTGCATATAATTATAATAACCTCAGTTTATTCATATTTCCCCTTAGCTCAGCAGGTATTGCCCGCAGTCAGACTTAAATCACCTGCAGGATTTGACCGTTGCCGTCACCGACGCGGGTTCAACCCCCCCCCCCCCCCCCCCCCCCGCCCCTTCTCCACGGTGTTATTTGTTTATTTTATTTATTATTTATTTATTTTGTATTATTTCCTTTTTCTTTGTATATTTATCGTGTCTGGTCTTTAGAATGGCTGGCTAGCCTGTCTTATTCTTTCATACTTATTTCTTTTATTTCTCAGTTATTTTCGTTTCCACTGGCACCTAGATATTATTTCAAAACAACAATTTAGCGTTGTCAACTTTTGTCATATTCTTTTATAAGGATGTTTCTTTGTGAAATGAAGAGTTCGGGGAACCCCCTCTCCACTCTATTTAATCGATGTCATACAGCGGTAGAAGGGTTTAAACAACAATTTCTAAAATAAGCGTGTCGTGCCGCAGTTTTGAAAATGTTCATGCATCTTTTATATAGAACATATAGAACCTGTTTTAATTTACAATCGTGTTGTGCATATAGTCAGTCTAGTACATCCATAGTGCCGGATATCTGGTGATGGTCGACTTCTCTCTTCGCTCAACTTTCCTCTTCTTCCCTTGTCTCGTTTCAAGACAAGTCTTTATAGATATCTGACATCACTCAAATAACAATATCTAGTTATACGTAGACGCACGAAAATACGTGTATATTCTAACAATCATGTGTATGTGCGCGCGCGCGCGCGTGTGTGTGTGTGTGTGTGTGTGTGTGTGTGTGTGTGTGTGTGTGTGTGTGGACGCGCGCGCGCGCGAATGCGTGTATGCATGTGTTTGTGTTTAGTGGACTATATATTTTGTATCACTGTGCTTTGATGTCCCTGTTTCATGTACATTTTGTACTTAGTCGTAGTTGTAGCAACGGCAGGTACGAAAAATGACCGTAGTCGCTGACTGTTAATATCTTCACCGTTGTAAAATAAAGATTCATTGATTCATTGATAAACGGAGAGCAGGTGTACGAAAATATCTCACTATTACATATTTGGGGACATTATCTGTTCCTCTGGCCTATTATCACATCCGAAAATTGAGCATCCAGGCACAATTTCGCCAAGTTCTAACTTCGCTGTTACTAGTGGTCACTGTGTCTATTGCACAAAATGGCCGACTGCAGACGACGCGCGCAACGACGCTGGCTGTATGACTTCACTTGCATTCAATCAATTGCGGCCGATGACCTGCAACGTTTTCAAAAGTTCTCTCCTACAGGTGATTCTGTTTTGTATTGTTTATAGTTGTATGAGTGATCTTAGTTTGCGCCGGCCACTAAGCAGGGTACTCCGCTATAGCGGAGCACCCTGCTTAGTGGCTGGCGCCGGACTAAGATCAATCACGCAACTGGCCTCAGGTGCCAAATAGTGTTGACTTTTTATATGTTCGTCAGAACAACGCCGGATATAAAGCACACCGATAACAGTTCAAACAAACAAATAAGCAAACAAACGCATGTTGATGACTTGCATATTATGTAAAAGAAATAAAAATGTTGAACCACAAACACCGAAAACTGGTTTTATTTGGGGGTTTTTAAGTTGTTATTGTTGCTGTTGTTGTTGGTGTTGTCTTTGTTTCGTCGTTGTCGTCGCTGTTGTTGATATTTGTGTTGTTGTTTTTATAACTATTGTTGTCGTTATTATTGTCGTCGTCGTTGTTGTTGTTGTCGTTGTTATTGTTGTTCAATAATCCACATCGTTTTTAGAGACATTTCATTTATTTGACACACGGGCATTACGTATTTTGACTACGTATTATTTTCGCGCCAGTTTATAAAACCATTATATTAACTGAATTACTAAGATTTTAAAGCCGAGGAAAAGAAAAACACATCAATTTGAGGTAACGTGTCTTAAAATGACCACCTCCCCCCCCCCCCCCCCTCCCCACCATCCCTATCACCATCTGCTGACTCCACCTTGTATCAGTCGCAAAGCAATAACCAGACGACAAACATACCTGTTGACTCTGCCAGAAATAAGCAGACGAAAAACAAGCAAACAAAACAAACAACAACAAAAAACAAACACATACACAGATATAGTGCGGTTACGTTTACGCCGAATGACTCCCAACAACGAACGAGAGCAAAGTTACGACCAATGTGTACAGTCTGTTTGAGCAAAGCTTGTTATTTCTAATTAACTTTTCAATAAGACATTTCAGGATAGCATTAAAAACAAAAAGTGATTACCAAACATGGTCGTAATTTATTTTAAAATTTAGTTGGCTTCAAACCCAATGGTTTAGCCACTACCTTTGGCAGATCATGGAGATGACCTACTGACTTAAAAGTTTAAACATGTACCCTGTTCAGGCCTCAGTGACCAATAACCTGCATCACCGATGCTAAAACTGTGATAAGCTGTGCACGGATGAGACGCATCGCAAGACCAAGGCATTGAACATTCAACATGCGTATAGTTTACAGGAGAACATATGTGTCAGTGTGTCTGTGAGGGGCTCGATTAGGATATACTTTAGCAGGTTTAAATGAGTCATGTTAAACATTTCTCAACGAGGGCAACGGCTAAACCATCGTTATTATGACTAAAGGAAAATTAAAATAAATTAGGATCAAGCTTGGCGATCATCCTTTTTCTTGAAGTTGACTTGAAATCAACAGCGTTCAAAAGTTATTTGTAAAAGAAACACGAGGCAAGCTTCGCTCAAACGGACTAAGAGCATAGCCAACACTCCAAAAATCTCCGGGCTCATGATGATCTATGCCTCTTAGAGATTTTTGTAGTGTTGTCTCAGCTTAAGATGGGATCGTATGGTCCGGCATGACTTCGTACTCGTGCGTTGTTGGGAATCGCTCGGCGTAAACGCGACCTCACTATTGTGAATCACCGCGCCTCTGTCAGTGACATTTTTCATTGTCAGCTTAGTCGGTTAGAAAGTATGTACGGTATGCAGCCAACGACTCATTAGGATACTCAGTCTTGGCCTTGACCGCTTGGTCGGTCGCACCCCCACAGTCAGCACAACGCCCTCGGGTCCAAGTCGGCCGCAGTTGGCCCGCGCCGCGCACTGTCGGTTGTTGTTGTTTTTTGTTTGTTTGTTTGTTTGTTTGTTCGTTTGTTTTTTGCACTGTCGTGCGCGAGCCAACTGCGGTCGACTTCGACCCGAAAACCTTGTGCTGACTGCCTACAGCGGCCGGCATTGTTGCCTTTCAGCACGCCCGAACTACAATACACAGTACAGTACAGGGCGTACATGTGTTGTTTTTCACGACTCAGGTATAAACAACACTTTATATCCGCGTGTGGTGCCACCTCTAACAAGTACGAGGGGTCAAGTGTAAACATATTCTTCAGCTTTTTTGTTTGTAAACAATGCATATTTAGCCTAAATAATGGATTGTTCCGAGGGAAACAAGTCGAAAAATGAACTCCACTGTTGAACGTGCTTAATCATGCACACACACACACACACACACACACACACACACACACACACACACACACACACACACACACACACACACACACATGATATACTTATAATAATGATTGATACATCTGATCATGCCGTTTATTATGAATGCGAGCAACACAAAACCTGTTGCCTGGTACAGTCGTAAAGAAGAGCGTGTTGTGAGACTGTTAGCGAGGGTGGGGCGCAACCACACGGGACTGCTGCCATTCAGGACAACACAACACTGGGCGTAATTATACAAGGTTCCTCAGCCCATCTAGTGTCTTCTGCAAGAGACATAGATTCTCATGAGCCCCTGCAGATGCATCTCTTGCCTAAAAAATATCAGTATATAGCCCATTTGCAGAAATTTATGTCTGTGTTTCTATTTTGAAAACTGTGTTCTACACGTGTTTCCGTCTTCTCTGGGTATTTATTTTCTTGTTTTTTTTTTATTATTTATTTATTTGTTGTTGTTGTTGTTGTTGTTGTTGTTGTTGTTGTTGTTGCAACTGTTCATACTACCGAAGTCCCATCCTGAGCTACACGGAGTCATGAAGAGAGCTGTCCCGAACCCTGTGGCTGTCTGTAGGAATCATCGCGACAAAAACCGCTACAGACAGCCAAAGGGTTAATCCTTAATAGTGATATTAACCCCTTTAGTGCTAGTGGAGGCAGACTGTGCTATTTTGAAACCCTTAGAGATTCATATCAAAGATTCCCAGCCGCCAAAACAACACGGATACAAACCGGTGTCAGAAAGAGGCACAGATCTTCACGAACCCCCGCAACTGCAGGTGCTCATGAGAATCTAAATCTCTTGCAGTTGGGTGGTGTTCAGTTTTTCTCAGCATTGAAGAGGATAATTAATGGTCTTTTGTTTGTTTGGTTTTTTTTTTTTTTTTTTTTTTTTACGGCGCTGGGTGTAATTGACTTTTTTCTTGGTAGTTTTACTGTTAGAATAGCTCTGATGCTTTGATGTTGATCTGTGGTTTTGGACCTTAGGGCCCTGACCCGTACGGTCGAAAATCACGGAGCAAGCAGACGACTACAGAAAATCAATGAAACAATCTTACGGACATATCAGTTAGCAGACCTTTCCGTTCCAGCAATGATTCTTTTTTTTATTATTTTTTTTTTTAGCACTTCACAAGCAAGAAGTAATTAGACCAAAAACAGCATGCAGGAACATTACCTGATTGGTCTGCTGTGTGACGGCAATAAACAATAGGTCCATTATTGCGAAAAGCAAAAATGTCAATGTAATGCAAGGAAATTATCGCTTTTCACAACGTACGGACTTACTGTCTTTTTCTTTGCAGGTCATTGCAGCTGCCCCATGGTTTTCTTGCGGGTTCCCGGAGATTATCGTGTGGGCTTCAGAATTGCTAGTCACATTTACGCAATGAGCATCATGAACTAGAGGTGTGCTGGCCTGTGATTTTGGACCTTACGGCTGAAAACAGTAAGGTCCAAAATCACAGACTAACACGTGAATAGAAAATCATTAGGAACTCTCACGAGATGTCTGGACAAAAACAGGAAAAGAAATTGCGTTCGTAAGAAAGGGGAATTGATAACAGAGAAGAAGAAAAAAGAAAAAAATGAAAAATACACGACATCGAGTGTAATTAGTTTATTAGCTTTGCTCTGTGAAGGCAGAAGACAGTATAGGTTTGGCGGAAAACTCAGTTATCGTGTGGGTCTGATGAGACCGCATGGCGAGTAAGTTTTGTTTGTGGTTTTCAGTGGTTGTTAGAAAGGTCTTTTTTTTTTTCCTCTCACGATTTTCTTTATATAATATATCTAGTATTGATCTGTTTTGGGCATTTATAGATCTATACATATAGTACATAAACATAAAACATATATCTACAATACCACCACACACAGCTAACACTTTAAACATTAGATTACAGACAATCGGGATCATAGTGCATATTGTTACAGAAGAATAGCATCCCCATTACAATAGTAAGGGTTAATGTAGCAGCCAGTCATTTGTAAATCTAAATATCTGCCCTGCAATAGCATAGCTGTACCTCTCAACTATATATCTTTGCTTTAGGGTTCTTCTTAACTCATTAAGCCCGACGGCTGTATTTTCCAAATTTTGGATGCGTCATATAATGAGTATGCACCAGTTGCAGGAGATGGATCGACCATGATAATTCAAGGGAAGTGCCAGATTAGCTTGGCGCCGACAGGCGCCAAGCTAATCTGGCACTACCCTTGAATTATCATGGTCGACCCATCTCCTGCTGTAGTGCGTCAGAGCTGAATGGGTTACGACAGCAATGCTTGGCAATATAAGTTATTGGTCGCAAGGGTTTGCTACACGGACCCTTGTAGGTCTGAGAGAGGTCAAAGGAACAATTGTATCCTGAAGGCCGAAGGTTTAAAGTTTCCGTATAAGAAATCAAGAAGACATCTTCCGACCTGGATCACGCCAGACATGACTGACGTCAAAGGAATAAACATTTATACATAATAGACTGATGACGTAATTTAAAACATTTCGTGACGTTGCCGTCTCCAGTACTTAGTGTGCTTGTTGTTTCAAACAGCACTTTGCAACTTTTTACTTTACAACGTTTTGGTGATCTTTTATAGAACAAAACTCGCATCCAAAATGCGTCACAAAGAGGACTACAAAAAGTCCGCCATTTGTCGTTACAAGGGTTTTTGTATCACGGTCACATGGTACGATTCACGCCAAAGTGACTGGTCGTGTGACGTAGGGATGAAAACAAAGTATTTTGCAACTCATACATGTAAATGTGGTATTTAGCTAGTATAACTATGAGGTCAAAAACTGTATCAGTCATCACATGCTCACGTGTTCCAAAATTACTAATATTCCCGAAAAATTAAGAGCTTCACAGTGAATACAAGTGTGGCACAACCATTCTTGCACTAAAGGCTCGTTTTGGTGACAAGCAAGATTTTCATTGTAATACACTGAAAATGTAATAAACGAAACCAGAAGGTTAGTTAGTTAGTTATTGGGGTTTAACGCCGAGCATGCGACTAAGGCCATCTCACGGCGGGGAAAACAGAAGGGTTAGCCGTTGATTGTCAGTGCTTTTAAATTAGAAGAAACTACCAAGTAAGTAGGAAAAAGCACTGTCAGGGGAGAGAATTGTGGCAAGCAACACTGGTTGTCTCCCTCGATCCGCTACTTCATTACAATCTAGACCCCTTCTACGGGGACCTAGATCTAAATTTCCACGCATCATCAAGGTGCTGAAAATCCAGTGAATACATGAATAAATCTGTTCTATATATATTTTTTGTGCTTTGACCAACTAGATCAATGATTATTGGTCGATAATGCACAATTCTCTCCCCTGACAGTGCTTTTTCCTTCTTAATTGGTAGTTTTTTCTTTTTTTTTTTTTTTTCTTTTTTTTTTCACGAACATGGGTTTACTGTCTTTTTTCCTTCACACGGCACAGTCAGTTTTCTTGTGCTCTGTTCATGACGTCTGGGGTCAGCAACGTCTAGTCGCTTTCATGCATCATTACACTGGTTGTCTCCCTCGATTCGCTACCGCTTACAGCGGTAGCGAATCGAGGGAGACAACCAGTGTGGCACCAAGAACAATAGTGTGCTGATCTGTCACTTTCTGCTGATCTGTCACAGCAGCAAGGCTTAAAATCACAGACCAGCACACATCGGAAAGTTCGCATTATGGAAAGGGAGCCGGATAGCTCATGTGTTAGAGCGTTCAACTATTGTCCGTAAAAAGTCGGATTTGAATCCAAGCTGGGGTTCAGTTTTGTTCAGATCCTATTCGGTGCTCGGTCTTTGAAACCACCTTCGTGGTAGACACAAGACGTGAACCCTAAACGTTTAAAGGGTCGGGTCCTGTGAAGGTGTACCTTCAGTTTAGTCGCAGAGCTTTCACTCTGAAGGCTAGGATTCAAATGACTCATCCGGACTGCGCGCGTGTTTATATAGGCCGTCAGACGGTTTAAGGTTTAAGCGTTTCGGTGTCGGTGCCAATTTTTGTCGAGGTGATTTCTACAAGAACACCTCGAGCAAAGTCGCCGCCGACATCCAACGGGTTAATTAACGATCCTCTCTTACGAAGATGTCGGTCAACGCAAGAAGAGAAGTCACACAAACAGCACAGAATCCATTAGTGTATCCGTTTTCTTTTGGTTTGTACCTACGGTCTGGGTTAGAAACCACAGTTCGGAAACGATCAGTCACCTTGGTGCATTGCGCATTAACAAACTGATGGTATTCGCTTGCAACCTCGTACTGACATTTTCTCCACGTATTGATTTAACTCATTCAGCCCGACGCACGTATTTCTCAAATGTTGGAGGCGTCATCTAACGACTATGCACCTGTTGCAGGAGATAGATCGACCATGATAATTCAAGGGTAGTGCCAGATTAGCTTGGCGCCGACAGGCGCCAAGCTAATCTGTCACTACCTTTGAATTATCATGGTCGACCCATCTCCTGCTGTAGTGCGTCAGGGCTGCATGGGTTTTTTAAAAAAAAAACCCAAAAAACATGCAGAAGGAATTCTTGACGGTACGCGAAATATTTGAACACGGAGACCACTTCAAGCATTCACGCGTTTATTTTCGATATTCTTGAAAAGGTTTTGTCTACAGAGCTCTTTGACAGCAACATGCAATCTCAGTCTCACGCTCGCAAAATGTCAGCATCACCTAGCGGCAAAAGACAACATGACTGTTTTTGTGACGGAAGAGCGAGGTTTTCATTGTCAACACAATGGGCATCTTGCTTTCTACATAACAGACCTACTGTCTTTTGCCTTGTAGCCTGTTAGGAGCTAAATCTCAATTAATGAACTAACTGGCCTTCACAGAGCGGTATTACAAACCGAGTTTTTGGCGTAAATCCTTCGACATTATCATCAAAGTGTTCTTATGGACACGCGAGCCATAGACAGACACACACGCAAAGCTAGCCGACAATAAAATTCCCGCAATGCGGAAACAGGAAGTGATGTCACAGAAAACAAAATGGAGTACACTTTTTGTGGTCGTAGCTGGGCACCTGACCTTAGAATCCTGGCGTCAGTTTCTTCTCTTTCTTTCTTTGACTGACGACTTGACAGTGGTGCTTTGTCTCTTTCTGTGCCCGCGCCAACATTGAGCCGGGTGAGAGGCCGACCGTGAGAGCTTTACGGGTTGTGCTTGAATAGCTTGGGTCACGTCCTGGAAATAATCTTTACCCAGTGAGCAAAAAGTCATCGGGCCGACGTCGGCCGCAATCGGCCCGCTCACGGCCGTGCGCGGGCAGATTGCGGCCGACGTCGGCCCGATGGCCTTACTGAATTGCTTATCCGCACAAACAGCGGTTTAGGGGTCCGACCAACTGAGTAGGTAAGCTCAATGGGCAGTACGCCTGGACACGAGCCAAGATAATTAGGTTTTACCTTGAGGTGTTATGGGCACGGTCAACCCATTATGCCTGAAAAGGCGCCGAGTTGATCTGCATGCAGACACCACTATTAGCTTGTCATGGCTGATTTTTTTTTTCTCTCCACAAAGCATTATGTGCACATGCAGGGCCGGCGAGAATTGTATAGTTCATATGAAGCTTTGGTAGCACATTCTGGCTAACCATTTCACTGGCAAAAAAACAAGTACAAGAAACATAGATCCTCAAGAGCCCCCGCATTCGCGGGGGCTCTTGAGGATCTATGTCTCTTTGGTTGTTGAATTGACCGCAAGATTTCAGACACAAAATTTGCCTCTACTTGCAATGAAGGGCTTGCAGCCGTAAAAACATACTTTGTATACGAGCACTCCCAGAGAGAGAGAGAGAGAGAGAGAGAGAGAGAGAGAGAGAGAGAGAGAGAGAGAGAGAGAGAGAGAGAGAGAGAGAGAGAGAGAGAGAGAGAGAGAGAGAGAGAGAGAGATTAGAAAGAGAAAGAGAGAAAGAGCTTTCGATCTGCAAGAGGCACAGATCTTCATGGACTCCTGCCCTACAATAGTATTACCAGCACCGACGCAGTGAAATTATAGATCACTTCGTTAAGTGGGCATCCGACTTTTAATCTACAGAGTCTTCTATCTACGATGGATAGGAACGCTCGTATATTACGTTAAACCATGAGTGGTGATGATTTACGAGCCGAGACTTGCTTTTGACACACACGTTCTGGCTCCGAGGCTCTGCCGAAGACGTATAACTATGGTCAAAAGCAAGTCGAGGCTCGAAAATCATCAGCAGCCACGGATTAGCCCCGGTCTGATTGCAGGGTCATGGGCCATCCCGGAATGTACGGCATGGTCGCGGAACACGATGCCGAAACTTTTGACGTCATCCGACACACAGTCGACACAAATTGTACTCAGGTTATTACCATGCAGAAAAGTCGTGTAAACATCAGAGAAATCTTCGACTATAGTAGGAAAAAGAGACAAAAAGTCTTTTTGGTGTGTGTGAAAAGCGAGATTTTCATTGTAATACAATAACAAATCTCGCTTTTCACATTAATGGACCTGCTACCTTTTCCCTTCACAGGGCAGGTCATTTGACTGGACGGGCGACAATTCTATCTTGTCTACTTCTGTTTCTAATTAACCCCTTCCCTGCCACTGGGCGAATATTTTTGTTTCTGAAATCTTCGTTTATTCGACAAACAAAACAACGTCCAAGACACATGGATACAAACTGGTCTCAGCAAGAAACATAGATCCTCATGAGGCCCCGCGATTAGCGGGGGCTCATGAGGATCTATGTCTCTTGCAGGTGGATCGTGTTCACTTTTCTAACCCCTTCACTGCCGAGAAAAGGTGCAACGCCTTTCCAATTAGTCGCTAAGCGTGAGACATATCATGGTTGACGCTGAACCAGTGACAAATAGTTTAGACAATAGGATGAAAGGTCACAGACGTTCTGCCCTAGCAAAGCAGCAGACAGTAAGTAATTTTTGTGTTAAACGCGAGGTTTGCTACGTTGTACAACGAAAATTCGCTCTCCACAGAAATGGACTTTTTTTCTTTTCTTTCTCTTTTTTTTTAACAGGGCAGCATTGTGTTTACACAGAGGAGTGCTGCGGTTACTTGGCACAATCGACCACGTCCACTATTGAGAAAAGCGAGATTTTTTATTGATACACAAAGAAAATCTAGCTTTTCTCCCCCCAAAAAAAATGGACATAGTGACTTTTGCTAAATAACGACAGAACGGCCTTCTGTCGTCTGTTGCACAGTCACCTTCAGAACCCTGTCTCCCTTTCAAAGGTCAGCCTCGTCCGTCCGGCAGCGAGGCACATCTTTGAACCCGTTCACATTTGATCACCACCCAGCTGCAAGAGGTATAGATCCTCATGAGCCCCCGCAGGTGCGGGGGCTCATGAGGATCTATGCCTCTTGCTGACACCACTTTGATGCACATGCGGAGATTTTTGTCTTGAATTAACGAATATTGCAGAAACACAGTCTGGGTCAACTCGCACTATTCTGAATAATTCATTACTTCAGCAATTTTGGAGGCTTATTCACAGACTGTGTATTAGCTGCTGGAGATGAATCGACCACGATATTTCCAGGTATTGTCAGATTAGCTTGACACCTGGGCAGCACTAACCTACACATGTACAAGGTTCACTATTGTGAGTGGTACAAAGCATGGGTACACACATTAACTTCGAGGCTAACAAATCGCCAAGAGACACAATTTGCCTTGTTGTTATGTCAGAAGGTTGTAATAAACGAAGTAATTTACATAGAAATGGTGCTGTAGGGATCTCTGAAAAAGTGGTGTTATATCCGACCTTTGTTAAATCCGACTTGTCATAAGCGAAGTAGACTGCGGTACTTTGGGTTGTCAGCGGACCACTCTTTTTTCTTCAACATCATTGGCATTTTTCAGTGCCATACTAATAATAAATATCATTCAGCATTGCGGATAGCAACCAACAAGATTCATAAACAGTGTAAATGATGTTACGGTAGACGTTCTGTCCATGTAGTGTATTGCATCGTTACTGCAGGGACTATCCAGACGAGCAAAAGAAATGCGACACTACTGGAATCATTGGAAACACTTTAGTGTTTCCAGTAATTCCAGTGGTGTCGCATTTCTTTTACATTTTTGTTTACCACGGCAGACATGCACTTTAAGTCTTGACTTGTACGACATTTTTAGCTAAAAATATTTAATATATATTATTTACATACTATCCTGTTTTAAGACCGCCCTCTTAGCAACAAACTTAAGCTTAGCACTGACAAAACCGAAGTCATGCCTGTTGGCTCTCAGTCTCGCCTTAGTCTGATTGACGGCGAGTTCGCAAACATTGGTGGCTGCAGCTTTCCCTTCCAGAACTGTGTCAAATATGTGGGTGTGAAGATTGATTCGACGCTCTCCATGCATGATCATATCAGTAGCGTCTGCCGAGCTGGTTTCCTTGAGCTGCGCAGAATTTTTTCCCTCAGATCGTATCTCACAGAAAGTGCGGCGTCAAGACTTGTAAATGCATTCATTACGTCCAGGCTCGATTATTGCAATTCCGGCTGTACTGGCAGTGAGGTTTACCGGCAGATCAGATTTCACGCTTGCAGATGATTCAAAACAATGCGGCGCGTCTCATCTTGAAGAAACGAAAGAGAGACCACGTTACGCCTCTACTGAAGCAGCTGCACTGGCTGCCCGTAAAATTCCGCTGCCAGAGTACAAAATTGCAAATTTCGCCTATCGGCATTTTGACGGATCTCTCCCGCCGTACCTTTCTGCCAAGCTGTCTGTTTATCAGCCATCACGCACCCTCCGTTGCTCCAGTGTAAAACTTTTTAAAAATCCCGAAGCTTAACATGAAAATTGTCGGGGAGCGTTCTTTCACCTTTTCAGCCCCAAGTGTGTGGAACTCGCTGCCAACTGAAATAATAATAATACCATAAATAATAATACCGTTATTATATAGGCGCTTTTTCTCAATTTTTGGGCGAATCGACTCAAAGCGCCGCGAACTGAAACCCAACACGCACACTCACGTAACAGACACGGATTTACACCATTTAAGACAAACACAGTACAAGACAGACGACTGAAGGGCCAGTTCAGCTAGTGAAGTTACAGAGATTTTTGATCGCTTGTATTTGAAATTTGTAAAGTGGCCTGAAACCGGTACCAAAGTGTGGGGGGTGGGGGGGGGGGGGTGGATGGAAGAACCGTAGTACCCGGAGAAAGAACGCCCGACGGAAATGCGGAATCTGCCCACATTGTCACAGTTCAAAGCTCACTTAAAGACTTTTCCTTTCTGTCGGACATACATTTAGCTCATCTTTAGCTAACTGTTGACTGCCTTTTATTCTGATCCTAGAGGAAGTGAATGTAAGGTGTTGGGAAGAGATAGGCACATGGGTGGTTTAAAGTAGTGTATAATCGTGCGTGTGTCTGAGAGAGAGGGTGTGCTGTTGTGCATGCGCAGTGAGTCCAGTGTTTTCCTGGAGAACAGCGCTATACAAGAACTATGTATTATTATTTATTATTTAGTCTGGCTGGCTAGACTTTTACCATTCCCTTTAGCGTTGAGCCCAAATAACTAACTAACTAATTGAACAAGGCGCATGCCTATAGTTATACATAGTACAGTCTACTCCGCTTATAACAAGGCCGTCGGATATAACAATAGTCGGATATAACACCACTTTTTCAGAGGTCCCGACAGCACCATTTCTATGTAAATTACTTCGCTTATAACAAACTTCGGACATAACAGCAAACATTGGGTTCCCGGGCGATTCGTTATATCCGAAGAGCACTTGTGTATATAAATACGTTCAGTACAGCCAGAAGTAGTCGTGGTCTCGCCTTGTAATGCCAGGTGTCATGGAGGCCAGGCTAAGTCCTTGTGAAGACTCCAATAGTCAAAATGTCCTCGGGCCGAAATTGAACTCCCGTTGACCCTGGGCACGGCGACAGCCGTGCGCGGGCCAACGGAGGCCAATTTCGCCCCGAGGACCCTTTGCTTACTGAGCGTATCTCGACTTAGAGCAGTTGCACTATAGCAGTGTTACAGTCCACTCAACAGGCCGCGTGCAGGCGATATGGACTTTATGTATGAAAATTGCCTGCTGTTCAGAATTTATAACTGACCTCATGCGGACAGCCGCTTATGGGCCACGGCAAGCCGATGTCGGCCCGAGAACCGTTTGTATACTGGGAGACGAGGTCAATCGCAAAGCAAGATTTTTCTTATCAGTATATGCACGTGTACAGCATTATGATATGTATGACTTACGTGGGTGCTTGCTTGTTTAAAATTTATGGCTGACCTCATGAGGGGGCACATTACATGTCGCATTCATTGGTCAACATATCCCGCTATATATAATCATAATTTATGAGTGGCTGATGAGTGCATCGTTGGATTGGTCAGAATGAACTTAGGGCGATTATATCGTTAGTATACAGTATATACGAGGACATGCTTTACATGATTTATGTCGCCCGTGGAATATGAGTGTGGTATACGGTTAGTTGTCTTACGCCCAGTCAGTGTTACAATAGATTGGAAGAGTATATAAAGTTATGCCTGCCTCCGGGTACGACCGATAAATCACTCGACGGCTCAGTTCGACCGATAAAATGATAGCTTTGTAATGCTCGCATTTTATCGGTCGAACTGAGCACGAGTGATTTATTTTGCACAGCAAGAAACTGACATGCAATACTTTTTGACTGCCGTATTGAAAATATGGTAGATTTTGAAATGGGGCTGGCCTCAGCCCGTTCAACACCTAGTACACGATAACAAAGGCCGCGGGCAGGCGTCACATTGTAAAAGTGTAGTAGCAAGATAATATTACGTAAAGTCTAGCTACGCTAGCATTGGTGTTGAACGCAGATCTAGCGCCAAAGCGCCGTGTGTGTGTGTGTGTGTGTGTGTGTGTGTGTGTGTGTGTGTGTGTGTGTGTGTGTGTGTGTGTGTGTGTGTGTGTGCGTGTGCGTGTGCGTGTGTGTGCACCTGTGTGTGTGTGTGTGTGTGTGTGTGTGTGTGTGTGTGTGTGTGTGTGTGTGTGTGTGTGTGTGTGTGTGTGTGTGTGTGTGTGTGTGTGTGTGTGAGCAACTAGAGCCAGCGTTTGTGGATGGACAAGCTTGAAACTTTATGATATTGTCTTTAAAAGAATTTCTCTAGGAAGTTTTTGGGATTTTTTTATAATTAGTTTACAGAATTATTGAGAAAATGACCACTTCAAAAAAATCGGTTGATCCGCATTGGAGTCCGTATTTTTTCTTATTCTAACTAGATATTTTGCATATAGCTAGATTATAGGAAGAAAATCGAATGAGTTCAATAGTCAGCATTGTACCTCTTCAACTTTTTGAATGATAATTAATTCATTTTTGAAAAATTTCAAACCACGTTTCACCCACCAAATAGTCAGCCCTGGAAGATGCTGCGTGGCACCCTTCCGTGCCTTTCAAGACTCAGACAATGACAGTGACGTAACAGCGCTAAACACGTCAGTGTTATACAATGTTCCTAACAGACGCAAAGCACGAAAAGTCTTAGTATTATAAATGTGTATAATTCTCTCCCTTTCTGATCTCATTTTAGAAGACAGTCTCTCTATATTTGTTATGATGTCTGCGAACGTATTGTGGAAAACGTGGGAAAATACATGCAGTATAGAAAAGGCATTGGACATCGGTCAACAGAACGTGTAACTGGTGCCATGTGTGTCAGTGTTTGTGCGGATCGTGGGGGTGGGAGGGGGGTGGTAGTAGGGTGGAGAAAGATGAATCAGAAGGATAAGCATAGTAACAATTCTGAATGTTCCTAAAGAAATCGCATGTGAGTTCAAAACAATACGGTAGACTTTGGGATGAAAGCTTCATTTTGTTTTTCTTTTTTACTCGACTTTTAAGTCCCTTCTATCTATAGAAGGGACATTTTAGGATGGGTCGCGGTGGGGCGAATGTATTAGCATGTCCATGATGTCATAGGCCTAAACCTCTGACAACTGAAGTAACAAGATAAAAATTACGTCATATCTAGTTACGCTAACCTCGCTGCTCAACGTACATTTGGCGCGGAAGTCCGTATGTGTGTGTGCGTGTGTGTGTGTGTGTGTGTGTGTGTGTGTGTGTGTGTGTGTGTGTGTGTGTGTGTGTGTGTGTGTGTGTGTGCGCGCGCGCGCGCGCGTGTGCGTATGTATGTAGACACGAGAATCTCATATATTGCTGTACGTACAAGCCTGAAACTTTTCGAAATTCTTTATTTAAGAATGGCTAAGAGAGCCTCCGAGCATATTGTTATTGGACGTCTCATTTAAGACGTAAAAGACGGTTTATAGAAAGTCGGTTGACCCAGATTAGAGTCTGTATTTTTTGTCATATTTACTTGAAATTTTGGATACAGCTAGTGTAACGCACGCAGACTTCCCCCAGTCGCACGTACAGACTCGCACAACAGAAGCATACACCGCCACCGACTCAGATGGGCGCATTCACGCGGTAATACGGGCTTTCTTTCTAACGTAGATTTTATAACAAATAAACAATAAAAGAACGCTCACCCAAAACTATCAAAACTATGTACCTTCCCACTACAACACATCAAACCACATACACATGCACAATGTCAAGGCCAGGCTAGGTATTAGTCTCTCACAATCCAACCTGCTTGGTGTTCTCGCCTGGTTACATCAGTCCTTTCACGTCTAGGCGTGCAAGTCCTTTCTCGTACGCACCCGAGTCGTCCTGTCTCTCGTACCGTGGACGTCTCGTAAATCGCTCTGAAGCGCAGTCTTTACTGTGACCCGGGTGTCTCGGCACCGGTCGCTCACTCCCTGAGTGAAGAGATGTAGAGATGACCTCACAATAGGTCCCTGGTGACTGACGTCTCGGCGTCCGTCGCTCCACTCTCGACAAGCACTCTAAGTAAATAATAAGGTCCCAAAACATAACACTTGCTAAACACACACATATTGGATATGAGATACATTACGTAACCTGGCTGATACAAATAACTCAAACGTTCATTCACACACACACGTGCTTCATAACCCGACTACTTTCGTTACGCCCCATGTTTCTGTCACTATCTTGAAACAGACTAAAACCTAGCACTCTCGCTATACGTTCTTTCATACACTGGAAAAGACTATACTTAACCTCGTACTACCTTCATAACGACTTAGGCATACACACCTCACATTCCTTAGTTATCCATCTCGGTAAATGACTACTAGAAAACACCGGTTGCCTCAATGAATTCCAAACCAACATAACTGAACCAAACCAGTCAACACTACACAACCGAATTAACTCCTACTAATGCATACTATCCTTAACGCAGTAACCATCAATAATACGTAAAGAAACATACCTGAATTCTAGGTTTCAGAGTCTTGGAATACGAGCTAAGGTATCTCACACGTCTATCCACACTGACAGTAAAGCCCCGTACTGACGTTTCTACAGCTTTGTTCGCCTAAACTCACTAATACTCCCCGTGCTAAACGTTTCTTAAAGATTCCACGTGGGCCACCTGCCTCAAGGAATAGTTGTCACAAGACAAACCGCTAACAAAACTGTACCGTATTAAACCTACTGTGTGAACCCTATGCGTGAGCATAGAGTTTCATCACAGCTAGTTTGGAGAAAGACATTGGATGAGTTCTTTAGCCAGCTTTGTACCCTTTCAACTTCTTCAGTAAAAATGAATTATTTTCAGACAAAATAAAACTGTAAACATCTTTGACTTCTGGAGAAAGTCAGACAGTGGCGGTGACGTAAAAGAAGCAAATCCGTCACCACTCAGACATTGACGCAATACTCTAAATATGACGTAATTCTCTCTCTCTCTCTCTCTCTCTCTCTCTCTCTCTCTCTCTCTCTCTCTCTCTCTCTCTCTCTCTCTCTCTCTCTCTCTCTCTCTCTCTCTCTCTCTCTTATATATATATATTTTATATTTTGCTGTATCGTCTTATGTATTTTTATGTGTAGAGTAGCAGGACAGTTTGGAAGATAGGCATTGCTATGCCTAAAACTTGTTATCCTGAATAAAAACGTTTCATCATCATCATCATCTCTCTCTCTGTGTATGCGTGTTCTATGTTTGTTGGAGTGAGCCGTGTTGATTTTTATGATGATAACAATAGCGGTTTTATGTACAAACTCCTATATACTCTTTATATTTGTTATAGTATAGCTTTAAGTGATAGAATGTATGTGTACATGATATACATGTGTGTGTGTGTGTGCGTGCGTGCGTGCGTGCGTGCGTGCGTGCGTGTGTGTGTGTGTGTGTGTGTGTGTGTGTGTGTGTGTGTGTGTGTGTGTGTGTGTGTGTGTGTGTGTGTGTGTGTGTGTGTGTGTGTGTGGAGAGTTGTGGCTTGGCGCCTGTAGGCTACAAGCTAATCTAACACAAACCTGTGCACGCGGAAATTGCACACCGGCGCGCGTGTGTGTGTGGGTAAGAGAGTGATTTTATGTACGTTATTTTGTTTTGTAGTGTGTACCTTTACAAGGCAGCTGTCTCCTTTGAGGACTCTCACAGAGCTAGCCTTAAGGACAAGCGGCTCAGGAGAAAAAACAGAGATGCCGCAGCTCAGAACCCCGGCCATACCTTCCCCTGCAGCCACTGCGGTCGAACCTGCCTGTCTCGGATTGGCCTCCGCAGCCACGAACAAGCCTGCAGACGTCGTGGGCAACTCCTATAAAATCTTCGTTCGCGAAGTCAAGCCAAGAGAGAGAGAGTGTGTACCAAGGACAAGAATGAAAACAGCTCTGAGCATCTATTCTTTTATCTTTGGAAAATAAAGTTTCATTTCATTTCATTTCATTTTTCTCTCACGCACACATGCGCGCCGCATCTCCAAGAGGCGTAGATCCTCATGCGCCCGGAGAGCACATGAGGATCTGTGCCTCTTGGAGATGTTTGGAGCGCACACACGCACACGCATACACATATCGACGCGTTTTCAGAAGAGCATGTAGGTGTACTTAGTATATCATGTAGCTACTTTTTGAATAATAATTAATTCATTTTTGCAAGTTTGGAATCCACTATATACTCTCATCAAACAGGCAGCCCTGGAAGGGGCTGTGTGGAACAAAACAGTCAGCCCTGTCCAAATAGACTTTCGTATGAGTGACGTGAAACATCAATCTCGTCACTGTGTATACGGCGTGAGACTGGCGATGCCATGACGTCAAGCTTATGCTGATGTCATATTGCTGCTCGTGCTATTCTTCTTCAGAAATCCTGTCGCTACTCCAGCCCACAGAGCGTGCTAATGGCGGGAAGCGCCGTGTGTCCGTCTTTATTTGTGTGTGCCGGCATGTGTGTTGATCAGAGGTTGGCTTAGCGAGGAAGGAAATGGATCAGAAAGATAAACTTAAAAATATGAGCAACTGTGAATGTTCCTAAAAGAAAAATGCATGTGAGCTCCAGACAATACGGTAAACTTTGGGATGAAATTATCATCTTGTTCAATAGGAGATATTTCAAAATCAGAATAAGGTCAAAGACAAATGGTAGAGACCCTTGACAACGAGGACAGCTCATATTTATTTGTGGGTTGTGGTTCATTCCATCTTGTTTGACTTCAGGATTTTAGCCTCAGAATCGACATATTCTTTTCTCTTCGAAGTGGTGCGGTGCCTCATTTGGGTTGCTTTTACATACTCAGTAGCTGATCGTCATGCAAAATTGCAACGAAAACAGTCAAAAGTACGGCGGCGACCGTACAGCCCCTATCACGACACGAGAACAGAGACAGCCTTTGTGACTCAAGTCATGGTCCAGAAAAGCGTGCGAGTTGTGTAAATTTTATTAACCAGCACAGTATTTAGAAATACACACATACACACGTCCACATACAGTCGCATCACTTTTATTTTCTTATGAAACAGTAGACAGTGTGGCATAGCCTCCATGTGCTAGGCACTCTAGGACTGTTATGGTCGATCCGTCTCTTGAACTGTAATATAGTTTACACAGGACACGGGATTACAATTTTACAGCTTAAAATGTTCAAGCCACTAAGCTCACCATTAATTTCAGTCTTACGTGTTCTATCAGTACGGCCCCGGTTATCTACTGTTGTTTACGCACCGGTGCCTGCAAGGACAAGGGGGTTGTGTCATGTTACACCAGCTAAAGGACACAATAATTTATGCAAACAGTGCACAGCCAAACCCTTGCTACAACATACACTTCTTTTGCGCCGGAGAGCTGTTTTAGTGTTTTATAAACATCCACTCCCCCCCCCCCACCCCCCAATTCTCTCTTCTTTCCTGGATTTATGACCATGCCCTTCAACACTGTGACAACAACCTCTTATAGCATCCTCATTTTGAGAAACAGCTAAAACAAATCTAGGTCAGCAAGGGACATTGATTCTCATGCACCCCTGCAACTGCAGGAGCTCATGAGGATCTGTGCCTCTTGCAGATGGAACATATTAAATGGGGACCTTTCCACACAAAGCACAAAATCCTCGGGCCAATGCCATTCGCAACTGTGCGCGGGCCAACAGCGACTGATATCGGCACGAGGATTTTGTGCTTGTTGTGTGTCGGGTGACAGTTGCCGGCTGTAAACATTATTTTGCTTTCTTTAATGTTCTATTCGCCCCAGGCCTGTGTGTGTGCTGTTGGGGCTTTCTGTTACTGGCAGAGTTTGTTGTGTTTACCAGCAGTGCTCCGCATCATGTGTCTTAGTCGGATACATGCTCTCCCTCTCTATTGTTTGTGTGTGTGTGTGTGTCAGTAGAGAGTGTTTGTGCCTGTGTGCTTTTATTTTACTTTCGTGTGAAACTGTTATTAAATAATTTTTGGAGTTTGTGATAGTGTTTAATGGTAGTTCGTAGCTTAATGGTAGTATCGGCAAGTTTGAAAATTGGTCTTTTAACCAAATACTTTTACCGTTATAAAATAAAGGTTCATTGTTCATTGCGCTCTCTCTCTCTCTCTCTCTCTCTCTCTCTCTCTCTCTCTCTCTCTCTCTCTCTCTCTCTCTCTCTCTCTCTCTCTCTCTCTCTCTCTCTCTCTCTCTCTCTCTCTCTCTGAAGGTTGTCATGACGACGCCATCGATGGTGATGTTAATATCAGTGGCGTAGGAACCCTGGCGACAGGTATGGGACGAACATTATGTGCACAGATAGAAAGGATCGAGTATCTTTCGGCTATACCTCAAGTGTTTGTTTTTTCCCCCCTGTGGGTCATACCTTCTTTTGCCCTCGGCAAATTGCCAGTGGTACTTGTGTCAAGATCATTGTAAAATTCAACGTCAAATATCTCCAGCCGTCAAAAGAACACGGCTGCAAAGAGGCATAGATCTTCGTGAGCCTACGAAACTGTGGGCTCATAAAGATCTCTATACCTCTTGCACTTGGGTGCGGTCCTACGTCACGTTGGCGCAGTCTAGATCGATTTCAGGTTATTTTGAGCCAGCCCAGGTCGACCCTAGTTTACTTCCGTGTGGTCCAGATCGGTCCTAACCCAGTGCGCAAAGACCATCGGGCCGACGTCGGCCGCCGTTGGCCCGCGCACGAACGTGCGCGGGCCAACGACGGCCGACGTCGGCCCGATGGCCTTTTGAGCAATGGGAAGTGACTTTGGCGTAGTTCAGGTCGGACCCAGGTCACTTTGGCGTAGCCCAGATCGGTGCAAGGTCACGTCCGGGTAGTCCAGATCGGACCTACGTTAATTTGGCGTAGTCCACTTTGACTCTAGGTCACGTTGGCGTAGTCCAGATCGGATTGTCACTTTGGCCTACTCCAGATCGACTCTGTGTCATTGCAGCGTAGTCTAGTTCGACCCTAGATCACGTTGACGTGGTCCAGATCGGATTAAGTCACTTTGGCCTACTCCAGCTCGACTATGTGTCATTGTAGCGTGGTCCAGTTTGACCCTAGATCACGTTGGCGTAGTCCAGATCGACTTTAGGTCACTTTAGCGTAGTTTAGTTCGGTCCTAGCTAGGTCACTTTGGCGAAGTCCAGATAAGTCCCTCTGGAGCCAGTTGCATGAGAGCTTCGTCCTGCACCAGCTAAAAAGCAAGGTGCGGCGCTGTAGCGGCGCACCTTGCTTAGTGGCTGTTGCAGGACTAAGCTCGCTCATGCAAATGACCGCAGGTCCTTTCTTAGTGTGGCAATGTTGCGTCAGAAGAACAAGGCCACCTCGACCCGGCCGCCGCCATTTTGTTCATCAGAAATTAAAGACATCTGTCACGGTAAGATACATTTTGGTGCAATCAACGTGTCGCGTGAAGATAGTGAAAAACACATACATGACCACTTTAGCTCAAACGGCTCTGATCGATCATAATAATAGGCTTATGTGGTCATCAATGTTGACCATGAAAGCCATTTCCTGATGTGCTACAGGGGAACCCTCCGGGGGAAAACCCGAGAGTAGTTATGGGACCAGAGATATAATAATCACTCGCTAATTATCTCCCTTAGGCGCACACTTATTTTCCACGATGTAAAGAACGAAGTATTATTGCTACTCGGCATCGACCTCGATGCTATGCCAAGGGTGGTGCCAGAATAGCTTGGCGCCTAGAGGCGCCCAGCTATTTTGGAACCACCCTTGTACTTTCATAGTTTTATGGTCGATTATGGTGGAACAGTCTTCAACAAACAACTCCCAACCTTATCAGAACGTTGCCTTCGACCTAGCTGAAATACATTTAATATGCTTCCCTACAGTCGAAATTGTCCTTATGTGGGACAAAAACTTCAAAAAAATAAAATAAACAACAACAACAAAAAACAAACAAAGAAAAAAAGACTTTGCCCGTCTTGACCTTAATATATGTGTTAATAATATATAATTATATATGTATGTGTTAGTTGAAGACGCTTTCAAACTGAAAGAATAAAACAACAGTTTACTACATTTGCTGGTAGTTCCCTTTTCTTTCTTGTTTCCTTAGATGTTGCTGTTTTCGAGTTTGGGTGAGGGTATTATTTGTTTCTTTTGTTGGTTGGTTGGTTGTACATTGCTTAACGTCCCGACAGCAACAAGACTTTCTCAGGACGTGCCTGCACTGCCTGTGAAAAAAAAACTAAACGGAATATTGAAAGTATGTCGCCAGCCGGTCTAATACGCTAAGACCATTTAGCATCACATCCAATATCAAGAGCTACAGACAGCGCATACATTAGGCAGAGTTTAAAAAAGGAAAATACAGGTGAATGGACCAAGGGTAGACAGAAACACATGCCCCAGAACAGAGGGGAAAACCCACCCTGTGGGGCTGACCAGGGTGACTCTGGAAACTAAAAAGTAGTTAACCCCACCAAAGTCCCCCAGCGCAGACCCGGGTATGGGAGTTTTTTGTGAGTGTGTGAGTGTGTGTGTGTGTGTGTGTGTACGTGTGTGTACGTGTGTGTGTGTGTGTGTGTGTGTGTGTGTGTGTGTGTGTGTGTGTGTGTGTGTGTGTGTGTGTGTGTGTGTGTGTGTGAGTGTGTGTGTGTTTTAAGGGAACAATAAAAAAGCCAAAACACGTATTTTGTCAACAGGATGTAATGATTACTCCCATGTTGTCCCGATTATTGGACACACAGATGCGTCTGCTGTTATCAATGATTTCAGTTTATATTTTATTTGAGAAAACAAGGAATATTATTCACTAAATTAAAATAAAAACGAAAAAGGCGGGGAAAGATATACAATGTCTAATAATCATCTCCCTTGACTCCTTCAATGCCAGTGGTCGTAATTATGTTTCTGAAATCTTTGTTAATTCAACGCGAAAAAGCGAAAAGTGGTGTCAGCAAGAGGCATAGATACGCAACTGCTGGGGCTCATGAGGATCTATGTCTCTTGCAGCTGAATCGTGTCCACTTTTCATCGGGAGTGAATGATCTAAAATCGTGTCTACCTTATAGCTGCTTTCTTATAGCTGCTTACGGACGCTAGCACTACGTGGTGATGCGCTACGATCGATAGCACTATATGTCCGTAGCACTATGTGTCCGTAAAACTACGATCGCCAGCATACGTGTCTATAGCACTACGTCGGTGCCGCCGTAACAGTCGCAACAGTAGCAAACGTAGTCGGCCGCAGTGCTAACGAGAAACAGTTCCATTGACACGTAGTTCTATCGGCCGTAGCTCTACCGACGCGTAGTGCTCGTACTGCGTAGTGCATACCGGTATTCAGCCGTTTGACCATGCAGTTAGAGAGAGGAAAATAGGAAATCAGCCTTTGTCTATCTGCAAGAGGCACATATTCTCATGAGTTCCTGCTGGAGCAGGAGCTCATGAGAATATATGCCTCTTGCTGTCAAGGAGTTGGAATCGTGTACGTCATCAGCGTGAGGTACTCAAGAGTTGGACGCTGTGGCCGTTCCTTTTACCTGCATACACGGCAGATGATACCACAATAAGATTTAATTAAGGACAGAGCCATCCCTAAGGGATCTGCTTATTACTCCGTAGCCAATAATGACGGCTCTCAGCCCCCAGGGTTTTCTCGTATTTTATTTAATTGTGTGTGTGGTGTGTGTGTGTGTGTGTGTGTGTGTGTGTGTGTGTGTGTGTGTGTGTGTGTGTGTGTGTGTGTGTGTGTTTGTGTGTGTGTGTGTGTGTTTGTAATTGTGTGTGTGTGTTTGTCTGTGTGTGTATGTGTGTGCGTGCGCGCGCGCGCGCGCGCGTGTGTGTGTGTGTGTGTGTGTGTGTGTGTGTGTGTGTGTGTGTGTGTGTGTGTGTGTGTGTGTGTGTGTGCGTTGCTTGTGTGTATGTGCGCGTGTGTATGTGTATGTGCCTATTTCTCTATTTCTTTTTGTCTCATTTTTTCATTGTTTGCATTGAATTCCTTGTCTTTTTTACGAACACTAAAATTAACCGTATTAAATACGACAGCGGTTGACGCAAATGGCATAAAACAAATAAATCTCGTCATGTTTTATGTTTTTATTTACGCCTTTCTTAAAAGTGAACGAAAGTCCGATCGTGCACCCTAACGCTTTCAATGTGATGCTACAAATTCCTGATTCGGAAACCCGCGTCCGATGGCGTACTTGGATGAGCTGTCGAATGAGGTCTAACAGCGAAAAAAGTAAAGCAACATTTTTCCTCGTTAACTCATTCTACCCCAGACACACCACAACAAGATAAGGATCGACCATGAGAGTTCAAGGGTGATGCCAGAATAGCTTGGCGCCTATGGGCGCCAAGCTATTCTGGCATCACCCTTGAACTATCATGGTCGATCTGTGTCCTGCACTAGAATGCAGTCGTCAGAGGCCAACGGCAACATTTGGCGATTTCGGTGTTGGGGTAGAATGAGTTAACTAGAGGGCATTTCCAGATTTTTGCCGCACAGAAAGCAATGAGACCACAAGGGCAGGAATCCACGGGTTATGTGCCCCTGTTCGGCTCACGAGCGTCAATATACCTATTGACTTTCGGAGACCTTGTCAGCGGACATAACGCCTAAGATTTCCTAAACCTGTGATGTGCAGACGCAGCAGTTTTATAGCTAGCAGTGATCTTCTTTGGCTGTCAGTGGACGCAGATTGTGTTATGGAAATCGTAAATTCAACGTCAAAGATCTTTAGCTGTCAAGGGGACATGGATACAAAGTTGTTTGAACAAACAGCATAGATCCTCATGAGCCCCCGCAATTGCGGGGACTCATGAGGATCTATGCCTCTTGCAGTTTGACGGTGTTCAGTTTTTCTCGTCATTGAACGGGTTAAATCTGTGGCTGTCGCCAGCGCTTTTTGTCAAGCTGATTTCTACAGGAATCACCTCGACACATAACGCTACCGACAGCAAGAGACGTAGATACCGTTCAGTCATTCGTTCACCTATACCTTAGTCTTGGGGATGTTTGGAGAGTTGCCTATGCTTATGGTGCAATCTGGTTATCGACATTACATTTCGCTTTCGTACGTTGTTGGGAGTTGTTCGTCGCAAACGAAACCTCATAATAAACCTGTGTCAAGTCATCACACCTTGGCCAATCTTTATCACCAGAGTAGCTTCATAGAATCAATCGCCTGCTGTCATTGTGCTTGTGCCGAACAAGACGATACGTCAAGTTGTTGATGGATGAGTGTACTAAGCTGGTCACTGCGGTACCATTATGGAACACATATGTACATAATATATTCATCTACTGAGACACGTGTTGTCTGTATGTGGAAACCACTTTGACCTGAACAGCTAGGCGTGCCCAACCGACGGGTCATTTTTATTGGCCCACATAAATATCACATGGCTATTGTTTATGGCGAAATACATCACATGATCATTTTTATGGGCCAACCTAAATCAAATGCGAAGCGTAGACCTTCCGGGCTGACTTTGGCCTGGGTGACCAAATGCCAGCGGATCTCATAAGGTTTTACAATGACTTCCTCTATCGACCACTGAATTAAATATCAGAGCCGTCTTCGGTGGTTTGTTTATGGTCATAAGTCATGAAAAAGAAAAACAATTTGAGGATTTCGTCCCAAAGTCTAACGTAATGTTTGGAGCTCACGCGCGTTTTTCTTTTAGGAACATTCAGAGTTGTTCCTAATTTTACGCTTATCCTTCTGATCTATTTCCCTCCTCAGGGCCGGACCCAGGGTGGGGTTACCTGGGTTCCGGAACCCCCCCTCCCAACTAAAAAAAAAAAAAAAAAAAAAAAAAAAACAGTGAATTTTTTTTATGCAAAGGGAGTTCCAAAGTTTTTGTTGTTTTTTTTAATTGTTTTTAAAACATTGCAGTTTTTAGTCACTTTTGATCCAAGGCACAAAGAGTTATTTATAGACAATTCAACGGAAATCCATTTCAAGGGATCCGTTTAAACGTCCAAACGTTTTCCCGTTGAAACGACCAAGTAACCCAACCCCTAACCCTATTATTAGTAAATGCAGCCATATTTTCTTGTACTGGCCGCAAGCCTCTTCCAGCGCCTTCACCTTGATACAGCCCTAATCCCCCAAAAACGACTTTTTAGAAAGATTAATTAAGACGCTAAGTTGATAATTATGATAATTCGTTGTAACGAACATCCGTTAAAACGACCATCATTGAATCGTCCAAAAACATCGTTGAAATGGATTTCCGTTGAATCAACCAGGTACCCAAAAGAGTTGCTCTCCTTCAGTGCACGTCTTTCCGAGAAAGATCAGTGAAAAGACGTCTGACGTCATTAAGGTTTGTGGGGGGAAGTTTAAATCTAGATCTATTTTCTTTGGTAACACTTCACTTTTGCTGTCTCCTCGAAAATGCCGAAACTGAAAAAAACAGATGCTGATGGCAGTAGGCGACTGTCATGCTGGTTTTCATCAAGCTCCATTTCAGAAGGTGGGTACATTTTTAAATCCAATTTTGTCTCATAAAAGAAATGTAGTCAGTAGAACTAGGTAAAATTCACCCATTCCGAATTCAATTCAAATGAGCACGTGGCGATGGCGCCGGTACTTCCTTCCTGTGAGTGTAGCCTACGCTGTAGGAGCTGATACTAGCTGCATATAATGAATATCATAGATATAAAACAGCCCCACTTATTAAAATACCAAAACAGGTAACAATTAAAGTAATGCATAGCCTAAAATTTATTTCACAAAGTATTATGATATATAACTTTAAAAATGTCAATTTAAAAAATAAAGATATCGGCATCAATGATCAATATTGCTTTTATATTTATAAAAAAAATCTTTGGACGGCAAAATATCGTTTTCAATAACAAAACCAAGGGCTAAGTTATAAGGTATCGTTATCACTAGTGCAGCTTACTAGCTATGTATTGTGACGTAAATCTCTTCGGAGAGCAAAACAGAACCGTCTTGATGGCTGACTATGGAAACCATAGCCTATCTGACGCCACTTGTTGACAGCGTCGCCATCAATTGTGACGGCAACATAGCCTTTCCGGGTGCGAAACCGTCATGACGACTTCGGTTTCTGGAACGACAAGAAGCCATCATGACGGCATCCCAACCACTGCCTTTTTTACATAATAAAATGGAAAATAAAAATGTGCTGAAATTTTGCCAACTGCTGAAAATCAGCAAATTTGTTAACAGTTCCTATGCCTGTGAACAACGTGCTACAAAATAAGATTATTCACCCTTAGGCCTTTTGTTGATGAAATTTAAAATAAGCTAAGAACTAGTCAGAAAACCACTGTTTTTCTTTTTTTTATATTAAATTATTATTATAAAATTGTAGTAGACGTGTTAACACCTGCAATGCATAATCATATATAAGATGTTGAAAAGACGGTTCTATTTTATTTTACATTTTTGTTGTTGCTTTTAGGATAAAATTTCATGTTTTAATTTTTATGTTATGTCTTTGTTTTTTCTTTTTTTTTCTTCTTGTTTGTTGTTGTTGAGTAAATTGTAAAGCGCTTAGAGCTGTTTACAGGTAAGCGCTATATAAGAAAACTTTTAATAATAATAATAATAATAATAATAATAATAATAATAATAATAATAATAATAATAATAATAATAAAAGTTGTTTTTCTAAACGGCAGATGATGCAGTTCCTCGAAAGAGACAAAAATCAACCCAAAGTGAGACCACTGGCAGTGGAGTTCGAAACAGTGACATGGGAACAAGTAAAAGCAGTGTTGGTGAGTAATTTACTGCCCCCCCCCCCCCCGCCCCCACCCCCTCTCCACAAAAAAAAAAAATTAAATACAACCTGAAATTGATACGTGATTGAGTGTTTCAATTTAATAATTAATATTAAACAAAATGACTGGTGGGTTCCATTGGCTATCATTAGCCTGAAGAAGACTCTACGAGTCATAAGGTAGCAAAGATTTTGTCCATCATTTGGGGGGAGGGGTCTAAAAAGAAAAGCTGTTATTTCAGATCATAAATATATATCTAAGCTTGACTGAAGTGTGTAAACGAAGACATATATATGCTTTAAATGTAATTATCTTGTTGCAGGTCTCTCTCTCTCTCTCTCTCTCTCTCTCTCTCTCTCTCTCTCTCTCTCTCTCTCTCTATGATCTCTCTCTCTCTCTCTCTCTCTCTCTCTCTGATCTCTCTCTCTCTCTCTCTCTCTCTCTCTCTCCTCTCTCTCTCTCTCTCTCTCTCTCTCTCTCTCTCTCTCTCTCTCTCTCTCTCTCTCTCTCTCTCTCTCTCTCTCTCTCACAGTTACACACACAATCGTTTTAGTATTTCAGACTTCTCATAGACCCAACTTTTATTTGTATTTCAGACTCCTCCTCAAGCATTGATCAGCCTGCCGGGGGCCTGCTTTCTGAATCCTCTGCCATGCCAATGACCAACCAGCCTGATGTGAGCCTGCTTTCTGACTCCTCTTCAGATTTCTCCTCTCAGATCACCAGCAACAAAAATATCGATTTTGGTGAAGTCAATTTCATGAAACACACGCGAGTCGTTTCACTGTCAAACAGTGACAAGGAGCATCTTCTAAGGCAACACTGGAGACCATCACCTGGTTTTCAGTTTCCAACAACAGTGATAAACAACAAGAACCGAAAATTTCAGCATGAGTGGTTGCAAAAGTACTCCTGGCTTGTGTATTCTCCTTTCGAGGATGGGGCTTACTGCAAGTATTGCCTATTATTTGCAAAGTCTACTGAAAACCTGGGCAAGTTTGTGAAGACGCCATGCAAGAACTGGAATAAAGCCTGTGGTCAGATCAAAAAGCACTCGTTATCACAACACCACAAAGATGCAATGGCAAATGGAGAGCAGTTTTTGACAATCATGGATAAACCAGAGCAGAGCATCGCCAGTGAAATCAATCAGAAAAATGCAGAAAACATCGCTGCAAATCGACAAGTTCTGACAAGCCTCTTCAGGATTGTTGAAGTGTGTGGAAGACAGGAGTTAGCTCTGAGGGGCAACTGTGATGATGGCATTCTTCAGAGTGAGAACAGAAGCAATTTCAATGCCCTTTTGAATCTGTGCATCAATGCAGGAGATGAAACTCTCCGGAAACTTCTAGATACATGCGATAAGAAGGCCATATACATTTCAAAAAGTACACAAAACAGACTGATAGAGGTTCTTGGTGATCAGATCCGCAACAAGATTCTTGCAGAAATTATTGCAGCAAAACAGTTTACCGTGCTTGCTGACGAAGTCACAGACAGCTCAAATTGGGAACAACTTTCAATTATATTGAGATTCGTCGATGGAAGTCTGAAAGTTCGTGAAGAGTTCCTGGCCTTTGTCCAGTGCAGAGATACCACAGGTGAAACACTTTACAACAAGATTGTTGAGTGTCTGGCCTTGTGGGAGCTTGATTTCAACAATGTTAGAGGACAAGGTTATGACGGGGCCGCAAACATGGCAGGAAAGTTTAAAGGAGTGCAGGCACGTTTTCAAGCAAGGAACAACAAAGCACTGTACTTTCACTGTGCTTCCCATAGCTTGAGTCTGCATTGTAAAAGCATGCGGCTTGCCTGCAGTGAAAAACATGATGGGAGCACTGAGGGAACTGTCACTGTTTTTCTCAAACTCTCCAAAGAGACAAAGAAAACTTGAAGATACCATCGAAGCATCTCAGCCTGACACGACAAAGACAAAGCTTGTTGATCTGTGCAGAACAAGATGGGTAGAAAAACATGAAGCACTGGAGGTTTACACATCTCTCTTCCTGGTTGTTCACGACTGTTTGGGACAAATGTGTGAAGACAGTGACATTTGGGACAGTGAGACATTGACCAAGGCAACTGGCTTTCTCCACACCTTGAGCAGCAGTGTTTTCCTCGTTGCATTCGTTGTCGTCCGCAATTGTTTGCGTTACTTAAAACCCTTGACAGTGAAGCTCCAGAAAAGAACAAAAGATGTTGTCGATGCCTACAGGGAAATCAAAGAGGTCAGTAACTGCATGTCTTCTATTAGAAGAGATGTCGACACAGCGTTCGTTGCCTGGTTTGGTGAAGTCAGCAAAATGGCAAATGCTTTGACAACTGATGTTGTTGTTCCTCGTCAAGCATCCCGCCAGACACTCCGTGACAACCAACCTGCGGCCACTCCAGAAGAATATTTCAAGATTAGCATTGACATTCCTTTCTTGGAACACCTGTCAACCGAATTGAACTCGAGGTTCAAAAATGCTGACCTAGCAGTTGATGGTCTCTGTCTGGTGCCAAGCACTTTAATAGACAACCAGGATGGTTTCATGCAGGTTCCAGAAGGGGTGAAGACACTGGCAATGTTGTGGGAGTCTGACCTACCAGACAACGCTACCCTTGATGCAGAATACCAACGGTGGGTTTGCAAATGGCGAAGTGCTGCTGAGAATGTGACAGCTATCATCCCATCCACGGCATCAGAAGCACTGAAACACTGTGACAGGGATTTTTATCCCAACCTGTTCATCATGCTAAAGAACCTTTGCATCCTGCCTGTCACTACTGCCGAGTGTGAGCGTTCAAACAGTCAGTTGCGCAACCTGAAAAACTACCTGCGCTCTACAATGGGGCAACAGAGACTCAATGCACTTGCTTTACTGAAAGTGCACAGGGATGTTGATATTGACTTCAAAGAGGCAGTGAACTGTTTTGCCAGAAGATACAATTCACAAATGGTACTAATGTCGAGGAACCTAGTGCAGCAAGACTGAAAGTGAAAGCAGGGCCCTGATGTTCATAAACTACAAGGTAAAGCTTTATACCGTTAACGATCAACGAAAAGTAGTGAATAATAATAGTATACAAAACATCTCTGTTGATAAATAAATGTGTGTGTGTGTGTGTGTGTGTGTGTGTGTGTGTGTGTGTGTGTGTGTGTGTGTGTGTGTGTGTGTGTGTGTGTGTGTGTGTGTGTGTGTGGGTGGGTGTTTTTTTAAGGGAGGGGCAGGTGATAATTTTTGTACCCCAGAGTTTGTCAGTTCGATTGTTCAAAAAGCTCAAAGTCCCCAGACCATCACAAATGGCTTTTTCAAGGCTCAGATTGCACCAGATTGCACCATTTTGCATCCTTGAAAAAAAAAATTCCGGGGGGGCATGCCCCCGGACCCCCCTAGAAGGCTCGGCGCTTCGCGCCTTCGCTTTATACTGAATCTGTAACCCCCCCATCGACTTTTCCCAGGTCCGGCCCTGCTCCTCTCTAAGCCAACCTCTGATCAACACACGCCGGCGCACACAAATAAAGACGGAGACACGACGCTTCCCGCCATAAGTACGCTCCGTGGGCTGGAGTGGTGACATGAATACTGAAGAAGAAGAATAGCACGAGCAGCAAAATGACGTCACTATAAGCCACGTCATGGCATCGATGGTCTCACGACGCCATGTACACTGTGAGGAATTCGATATTTCACGTCGCCTAATCCGAAAGGCACGCTCTTCCAGAGCTGACTGTTTTGTTCCACACAGCCTCTTCCAAGGCTGACTGTTTGATGGGAGTAAATAGTGGCTCCAAAACTGGCAAAACTCATGAATTAATTATTATTGAAAAAGTTAAAGAGGTACAAAAGTACGCTGGATTACTTTATCTCCCTTTCATCTCCCACCCCACCCTTCTCCTTCCCCCCGCCTGATCCGCACATCAATGGCATACACAAACAAAAACGGCAGAATGGCACACACAAACACAGACAGCATACACACGGCACTTATACGTTCTGTAGGATGGCGCAGCCACAGCCATTCTGAAGAATAAGGTGGAATGGCCCATGCCCACAAAGCCTCTTCTGTATGAGCATACATGCATATTCCACCTTTTCCACAATACGTTCGCAAATATCATACAAAATAATGAAGTAGAACATCGTGCCAGCTCATACACATGTAAAACACTTGCGTCAATTAGGAACACTGTATAAAACACTGACGCGTTTGGTGCTTTTACGTCACCCTCACTGTTTGATTCTTCTGATGAAATCAAGAAGTCTTACTTTTGACATTTTTGTCACGACACGCCTGACGGAGTCAGGGCGCCGTGGACAATGTGAGTGCAGACACTCGAGAAAACCCACCCACTCTAAATAAATAACGCAACGCCAGCGATAAACAACAAACAAATCCTTTATTACCTACCCTTACTCTAACCCCCACCCCAACCCACTAACGCCCCACACACTCACACATACCCACGCATGCACTCATAACGTATTAACACATAAAAAAGATTAACAGATAAAAAATGACTAACAAGTGAAAATGACTAACAGACGAAAATGACTAACAGGTGAATATGACTAACAGGTGAAAATGACTAATAGGTGAAAATGACTAACAGACGAAAATGACTAACAGGTGAAAATGACTAATATGGCCAACGGCTATACAAGGCGGGTAACTTTGTCTCTGTACAGTGTCCTCGGTCCCACACTAGACAGGGTGGCTCGTAACGTAAGAGTACTACCCCTACACCACAGAGCACCGTAGCCGCGCTTGCCCACGCACGCCTGTGACCGACGCGCAGAACGTAGGATCCGCCCGCTGTAGCCCAACGTCAAAGTACTTGTCCAACAGGACTGGCTAGCGAAGGCGTTCCCGCTCCCGATGATGCGTCACCGTTGGTCATGGAAGATGAGATCGAAGAATGAAATCTTCGAAGCCACCCTTCGAAGCCAGTCTTCGAAGCCAATGATCGAAGCCAGTGCACTGGAAAAGGGCGCATTGTCAGTCAAAGTGCCAACACAGTTAATTCTGGCTTAACACGCATCTACCCACAAACCACGTGAGTTGTGTCTCGTCTCACCCTAATACCCGCCTTGGCCATATTAAATATACAATCATGGATAAAAAGGATTCCTATGTACATTCAACATTCACCAGGTCTGCACTATTCCATTACACTAACATTAAGCTAGCACAACCACTTTTGTATAATAACATTGCCACTGCTAAAACCAACATTATCAAAATATCCACATGTACATACAATATGAAATAATCACCAGCAACCACCCAACGTGACAATCTTATTACATTATATCTAGGACTTAATACAAATATATTTGAAAGGATGCCCACTTTAATTCATTTTACAACATGGCCCTTTAAATATACTCACTCGGCGACAGCCGAACATAAACGACTAAATCCGACACCCACCACACTACAACCCAACCTAAAAAACATGGTTAAAGACTCGATTAAAACATCACTAAAAAACTAGACGAACATACCCTTCCGAACCTATGTACACATTCAAACACCCGAGAGCACAGCAGCTAACTGAGGAAAATGGCATGAGTAAATACCTGTCACTGGTGAGTCCTCCGGCAGGACGGGACAAACAAGACGAAGACGAGCCGGAGGGGTCTTCTGCTGAGCAGCAGCTGTGGTCGCTAGTCTCTCGGACACCCACACCCAGGAACACTGGCCGTGGTCTTGCAGGGAGGGTAAAACAACCCTCACACAGCTTGTCAAGGGCTCCAAACGAGGCCGCACCCTGACCCAGACTCTCACTTCGCTGGCTAACTCCGCTGACTGACTGTAATAACCTTCTGCTACCTTGCAGTTTAACTTTACTTCTGAACACTGTTCGGTTAAAGCTACTTGGCTAAAGCGTGCCACCGCTGTACTCGCTCACTGCTAAGCCTGCTGCACGGGCTTTACGATTACGCTCACACTACATTTATTAACTTCCCTAAACTAAGGCTATTTACAGAAGTCGGCGACCTACATTTATTAACAAAAAAACGACTTGGCGAAAAAATGAAACAACATGTCACATCCGTTACGTGACAATTTTTTCCGCATTGAATTTTTATTTTCGAAAACGTTGAAAAAGCTGGCTAACGAACTCATCCAATGTCTTTCTACAAATTAGCCATATCCAAAATTTCAAGTGCATATACTCAAAATTGCTGACTCTAATCTGGGTCAACCGACTTTCTATAAACGGTCTTTTATGTCTTCGATAAGACATCCAATTACAATATGCTCGGAGGCTCTTAGCCACCCACTTAATAAAGTATTTTGCCAAGTTTCAAGCGTGTCTACTGTGTACAGTAATATCGGATATTCTCGTGTTTACATACACACACACACACACACACACACACACACACACACACACACACACACACACACACACACACACACACACACACACGGCACTTCGCGCCAAATCGACGTTCAACAGCAAGGTTAGAGCGGCTAAACGTGACGTCATTTTTATCTTGTTACTTCTTTGCCTGACCATGAGCCCCGCCCGCCTTTTTATGTCCTTTGCATTCTACGGAACGCGCTTCGACCAATCCCGTCCTAAAGTCTACCGTATTTTCAATAGACAAAAATTACATGACTTTAACTTCTTCCCTGCCAACGGACGTACATTTCGTTTCTGAAATCTGTGTTCACTGAACGACCAAAAGTAACAACTGTCTAAAGAACACGGGCACAGAGGCATAGATCCTCATGAGCCCCCCGCAGTCGCAGGGGCTCATGAGAATATATACCTCTTGCAGCTCGATTGCGTTCACTTTTTCTCGACACTCAAGGAGTTAACCCTTGTCACGACACGCCTGACAGAGTCAGGGCGCCGTGGACAATGTAAGCGCTAACGCTCGAGAAGCCCACCCACTCTAAATAAATCACACAACGCCAGTGATAAACAACAACAAATCTTTTATTACCTACCCTTACTCTAACCCCCACCCCAACCCGCTAACGCCCCACACCCTCACACATACCCACACATACACTCATATAACGTATTAACACATGAAAAAGATCAACAGATAACAATGACTAACAGGTGAAAATGACTAACAGGCGAAAGTGACTAACAGGTGAAAATGACTAACAGGTGAAAATGACTAACAGGTGAAAATCGGCAATGGCTATACAAGGCGGGTACTTTGTCTCTGTACAGTGTCCTCTGTCCCACACTAGACAGGGTGGCTCGTAACGTAAGAGTACTACCCCTACACCGCAGAGCACCGTAGCCGCGCTTGCCCACGCACGCCTGTGACCGACGCGCAGAACGTAGAATCAGCCTGCCGTAGCCCAACGTCAAAGTGCTTGTCCAACAGGACTGGCTAGCGAAGGCGTTCCGACTCCCGATGATGCGTCACCGTTGGTCATGGAAGATGAAGAGATCGAAGAACGACGAAATCTTCGAAGTGCACTGTCACTGGTGAGTCCTCCGGCAGGACGAGACAAACAAGACGAACACGAACCGGAGGGGTCTTCTGTTGAGTAGCAGCCGTGGTCACTAGTCTCTCGGACACCCACACCCAGGAACACTGGCCGTGGTCTTGCAGGGAGGGTAACACAACCCTCACACAGCTTGTCAAGGGCTCCAAACGAGGCCGCACCCTGACCCAGACTTTCACTGCGCTAGCTAACTCCGCTGACTGACTGTACTATCCCTCTGCTACCTCGCAGTTTAACTTTACTCTGAACACTCCTCGGTTAAAGCTACTTGACGAAAGCGTGCAACCGCTGTGATCGCTCACCGTTAAGCTAGCTGCACGGGCTTTACGCTTACGTTCACAATACATCCATCAACTTTCCCAACCCAAGGCTATTTACAGAGGTCGGCGGCCTCAATTTATTACCAAAAAAACGACTTGGGGAAAAATAGAAAACAACATGTGACATCCGTTACGTGACTATTGACTTACTTGCAATCAATCGCAGACGCCGGACATAGGCCACTGTCAACCATAATCATAATCATGATAGATAGGATAACTGTATTAACTCATTCTTCCAGCGACACACCACAGCAGGCTATGGCTCCGCAATGATTGTTCAAGGGTGGTGGCAGAATAGCTTGGCGCCTATAGGCGTCAAGCTATTCTGCCACCACCCTTGAACTATCATGGTCGATCTGTCTCTTGCATTGTAATGCAGTCCTCAGAGGATAACTCCAAAATGTGGGTATTTCGTACCTCGGGCACAATGAGTTAAGCACTCAGCCAGGCAGCTGTGTCTTGCCGGTGCGCCGTAAGTCGTTACTAGTGCTTGTCCAACCTGCTTCCGGGACATGGCCAACAGCACCCTTCAAGAGCCTTCAGGAGAGTTTCTCGGAGACTAAGATGTGGATGACTTCAAACAAATTACAGTTGAATGACGGAAACACTGAGGCCATGATCATTGCTTCTCCGAGGTTGACGAAGACGCTGACACTCCCCCAGTCATTACAAATCTGTGATGCCACTGTCCCCTTTTCTCCCCATGTATAAAATCTGGGTGTCACACTTGATAGTAACCTGTCCATGCGCCTTCATGTGAACAACGTTTGCAGATCCGCCTAAACTGAACTGCGACGTATTGCTTCAGTCCGCCACCATCTGACACCTGAAGCATCTAATGTACTTGTCTGCGCATTTGTTTTGTCTAAATTAGACAATTGCAATGCTCTTTTGGCTGGCTGTTTCCAGTATCTTATTGGCAAACTCCAGAAAATTCAAACTCAGCTGCTAGGTTGATTCCTAGAGTCCCTAGATCGGATCATATCACACCCCATCTATCTGCTTTTCACTGGTTATCTGTATCAGCTAGGATTCAGTATAAAATTTCTTGCATGACTCACAGTTGTATTACCTGTTCCTGCCCACACTACCTTGCCTCTCTTCTCCAACTGTATACGCCCTCAAGACAGAATTTGCGCTCTGCTGCCGACTCTCGAGTCTTACGTATCCCTCTCGTCAAAACAAAGTCGTTCGGTGAGGGGTCATTCAGGTACCAGAGCCCAGTTGTTTGGAATGACCTCCCACGCGAACTGAGATACCTGGATTCGAGAGAGGCATTCAGGCGAGCCCAAAAGACCCATCTTTTTTCTGTCTGCTACGAATGATTTTGTCACAGACCTGTCATGTTGAAGTCATCTCTATCTCTATTAGAAGTAGTGTGTGTATGTATGTGTGTGTGTGTGTGTGTGTGTGTGTGTGTGTGTGTGTGTGTGTGTGTGTGTGTGTGTGTGTGTGTGTGTGTGTGTGTGTGTGTGTGTGTGTGTGTGTGTGAGTGAGTGAGTGCGCGCACGTGCGTGAATGAGTGCGAGTATGAGTACATAAGCGTAGCATTTTTGAATGGTGACTTTATAGATTGTTTATAGAGTGCGTTGTATTTTGTTTTTAATACTTTTGTACTAAATTGCGTTTTTGTAATTAGTTATTTTTCTACAGTTAGTTTTTGTTAAGCGCCTACAGCTCTAATCTGAGGCTAGGCACTATACAAGTACTCATTATTATTATCAGCACCCGACTGTAAGAGGCACAGATCCTGATAGACGCGTATAGACA
>BTPG01000007.1:64210050-64252550 GCA_036245525.1 Semisulcospira habei
CGCCAAAATGAGCTTACCCTCTTTTGCTTTCACGGGGCAGAGAAGGTCACAACCTGGGAGTTGTGTACACACAAACACCAAACAAGACATGGTATCTGTCATTGCGCTTACTAGTAAAAGGTTTTAAATGGATATTCTGAGACAACTCTATTTGTGTACACCTATGCAGGTCAACCAGCCAGTGTCCCTAGCAGCTACCGAGGTCGTGTTGTTAGAAGGTTGCATCACTGTAAACCTGTTCAGTTCCAGTTGACCCGTACTGTGTTACAGCAATCTTCGTTTAATTAAGTCGAACGCCACCCAACCGCATTTAAGAAGCATAGATCCTCATGGGCCCCCGCAGTCGCGGGGGCTCATGAGGATCTATGCCTCTTGCTGAAACCACTTTGTATCCATGCCCCTTAGTAGACAACTGCGGATCTTTGACGTTGAGTTTACGATGATTTCAAAAACATAATCTGCGTCCACTGGAAGCGAAGGAGTTTCGTTAAAGTCGCCTCAGTGAAAGCAACTCTCGCGTCTGATGTAAGAACCGCAGTCAACGGACTTAAAGGCACACTACCGCCGTAAATGTTCAAAGATACACTTCTGTAACATATGGTTACAAAACGCTACACACAGGTCTAGTTATGGTTCACCAGTAAAGTTGGTAATTCCTATGTCACTTCCCCCTTACATTTTTTTTTTCTTTTTCTTCATTCTTGGCTTGTGCTGTGTCATGTAATTCTTTTCCCTTTTCAGTTGTAGAAAACAATTAGTGCGATAGTAACTCAGTAATCAGTAGATTAGCAACGGCAAGTTCGAAAAATGATTGTTACTACCAACACTTTTATCGTTGTCAAATAAAGGATCATTGTCATTGTCATTGTCATTTTGACACAGGAGAATCCAGTTCCGCACACGTCGTCTTTATATCAAGTAATCTGACAATGACCCCACTCCGTTCTAGAAATACAACGCTATCAGTACGAGAAACAGCTAAACATAGATAGAGCTGCTAACGGCTGCACAGAATAAATAAGTGCGATTACGTGTGTGCCTTTGCTGCGTGTCCAAACTGCTGTTAAAGTTCATTAGGTGTGTCGACAAGGCATAATAAACACAAATGGTGCTGAAATGTGTCTTCAGATTTATACGTAATGGTACTTTAGGTCGTATTGATTTCCTTGTCCTGTTGGGATATATGCTGATGAAGCACCGGCAAAAGTTTGCAGAGGTAGTTTCAGCAGTTGACAAAAAGCGTAAATAGTGTATAGTTTTCTGACACTAAAGTACAGAAACAGGATTCTCTGTCTGCAAGAGGGATAGAGTCTCATGGGCCCCTGCATTTGCAGGGGCTCGTGAGACTCTACGCCTATTGCTGGCACGTGTATTGTTTTTATACTATACGGTGATATTGTTTGCTGCTGTGGCTTTGGTGTTTATAACTGTGGTGCAAATGTAAGGGCACTGACACAATATATATATATATATATATATATATATATATATATATATATATATATATATATATATATATATATATATATATATATATATATATATATATATATATATATATATATATATATATATATATATATATATATTACTATGTCAACATGCAGACAAATGGCAATAAACAACATAGTCTTCATCAATAATATAGGGTTCATTTACTTCTTTTCACTACAAACGGATGAAATGGGAGGGAGGGGGGAGAGAGGGGAGAGGGGGGGGGAGAGGGGGAGAGTTGAAGGATAGGGGAGAGGGGGGGGGAGGTTAGCTAGCGATTGTCAAAGTGTTTGACAAAGGCACGAGTTTAGCGACATGCAAGCTAAACATCTTATCCCAGAAAGCAGTCAGAGTTCGAACCCTCTCTGCCCTCCTCCGCACGAGCAGCAGTGAACTAAACACCGCAGCTAACAACAAGCGAGACTCGTAGATTTTCATCGTGAGACCCTGCAGCTGCAAGCCAGGGCACTTATAAATCTACGCCCATTTTCAGAAGAGAGATGGTGGCCGAGGGTTTCAGCATTTTTGTCGAGCAAAATGGCGCCGCTGAGTGCAGAGAATGATCCTTGTCTTCACAAGAACAATGTTTGCTTGGGACGCCCCTCTGTCCACTTCTCTCTCGCCTTCCAAAGGCAGGTATAGATTCTCAAAGGCATAGATTCTCATGAGAATATATGCCTTTTGCTTGCAGACGCAGGTACTGCAATAAATTTCACTGTCAAGGTTGGATATATTGAACAAAACATCGAATACAGCGACACTTTATCAAAAGACTCGACCATACTTTTCTATATTAATCACTTCGCTTATGACTAAACTTCCAATATACGAACAAACGAAATCGGATGACCTCGCTTTGTCCGAAGTTTGCAGTGCTTACACTTCTGTTTCTCATACGAGGGATGTCGGCAGGGCTGTAAGCTAGGCCTGTTTGTCTAGGGCCAGGAGAGACGCGGAGAGGATATCGAATGCACGTCCATGTAAAAGAGGGAAGGAGACTATACTGGACGCGTCGAGAACAAACTCTGGCAAAAGCCAATTTATGTCCATTTCTGAAAAAAGCGAGATTTCCATTGTACAACAAAGAAAACCTCGCTTTTCTCAAAAATGGACATGCTGGCTTTTTTCCAAATACTCCTTATCGTTACCCCATGCACGAGACACATAGGCTGATGTACCTGTGAAAGCCTTTCCTGCAAAGTCATGATCAGGTTAATTTAGATCTGAGTGTCTTCTTGAGAGGGAGACAACTCAATGAATTACAGGGGGACAATTTACAGAATCATCATAAGAGCAAACCGTTTTGTCGTCTGCGTGAAGTGCAAATTGTGAAGTGCAAATGTGTTTTCACAAGGATGAGAAGCCGCAGCTCCAACAGATAAATAGATAACGTTAAGAAAAGTACAAGCTAAATAAAAAGAGAAGGAAGCGTACAAACAAAAACAAACGGAAACAGAACACAAATAAACAGAGAAGCAAAATCAAAAACAACAAACACATAAACAAAGAAATAAAGAGAGAAGACGCACACAAAAAGAAGAACAACCTACGTAACACCACAAACAAGAACCAGCGAAAACAGAACATGGACAAATGCACATGTAAAATCCACCCAAAAAATAAAAAAACACATAACCTAAGAAATAAAGAAAGAAATAAGACAGACAGAAAGAATGAACAACCGACGAAACAACACAGACATAAACAAAATAAGATACATAACACATGTAAAGACAAACTCACAAAGGACCCAAAACACACCAAAAAAAAAACCAAGATAGAAGATAATGAAAAGTAGGTCAAACTTTCACGTGTTTCGACGAGAACAGTGGATCAAAAAGCCCGGACAAATATGCGATATCACATGTTTATCCGGGCTTTTTAAAGTACCATTACGCATAAATTTGAAGACACGTTTCATCACCATTTGTGTTTGTTATGCGTTGTCGGCATTCACCTCTGAACTAGACTCATGTTCATGTGATCCCCCTACTTTTGGTGTGTATAATGGCCCTTCACTGTCTCATTTCGAGCCAGTGACTGAGCAGGAGATCCATGAACTCATTATGAAATCACCAACAAAGAGCTGTGTGCTTGATCCCTTGCCCACGTCCCTCATAAAACAGTGTATTGATGATCTCCTCCCACTGATTACCAGCATAGTTAATGCCTCTCTCTCTCTACAGGTGCTGTGCCTACTCAGTTTAGACATGCTGTTGTGACACCACTCTTGAAAAAGCCTGGACTGGACCCAAATGACTTGAAGCATTTTAGACCTGTCTCTAACCTTCCGTTTATTTCAAAGATTTTGGAGAAGGTTGTTTTGAAACAGCTACAAAGCCATTTATCTGGAAACGGTCTTTTAGAAATGCACCAGTCGGCATACAGAAAGGATCACAGCACGGAGACTGCTGTGCTGAGCGTCCTGGATGGTCTGCTAGTGAAGGCAGACGAGAGACTTGTCTCTCTCATTGCTCTGTTGGACCTCAGCGCAGCATTCGACACGCTCGATCATTCTGTTTTGCTGAAGAGGTTAGAGGTGACCTTTGGCATCCGTGGTACCGCCCTGGCCTGGTTCACTTCATACGTTAAGGATCGTTCTCAGGCTGTTATTGTTAATGGCCAGCTATCTGCTTCTAGTCTTTTGTTGTGTGGAGTCCCTCAGGGCTCCGTATTAGGGCCTGTTTTGTTCACTCTATATTCACAACCTCTATCTGATGTAATTGCCGCCCATGAGTGTGATTTTCACAAGTATGCTGACGATACTGAATTGTCAAGAAGTAGCGCGCCTAGCGATTTCAGCTCCGCCAAGATGAGCGTAAAGTGTTGTATAGACGACGTCCTGTCCTGGATGACTAGCAACAAACTTAAGCTTAACACTGACAAAACCGAAGTCATGCCTGCCGGCTCTCAGTCTCGCCTTAGTCTGATTGACGGCGAGTTCGCAAACATTGGTGGCTGCAGCGTTCCCTTCCAGAAATGTGTCAAATATCTGGGTGTGAAGATTGACTCGACGCTCTCCATGCATGATCATATCAGTAGCGTCTGCCGAGCTGGTTTCCTTGAGCTGCGCAGAATTTCTTCTCTCAGACCGTATCTCACAGAAGGTACGGCCTCAAGACTTGTAAATGCATTCATTACTTCCAGGCTCGATTATTGCAATTCTGTATTGGCAGGTTTACCGGCCGATCAGATTCACGCTTGCAGATGATTCAAAACAATGCGGCGCGTCTCATCTTGAAGAAACGAAAGAGAGACCACGTTACGCCTCTACTGAAGCAGCTGCACTGGCTGCCCGTCAAATTCCGTTGCCAGTACAAAATTGCAATTTTCGCCTATCGGCATTTTGACGGATCTCTCCCACCGTACCTCTCTGCCAAGCTGTCTGCCTATCAGCCATCACGCACCCTCCGTTCCTCCAGTGAAAAGCTGTTAAAAATCCCGAAGCTTAACATGAAAACTGTCGGGGAGCGTTCTTTCACCTTTTTCGCCCCAAGTGTGTGGAACTCGCTGCCAACGGAAATGCGGAATCTGCCCACATTGTCACAGTTCAAGGCTCACTTAAAGACTTTTCTTTTTTGTCGGGCATTTAACACTTAGCTCATATATAGCTAACTGTTGACTGACTGCCACCTATTCTGATCCCAGAGGAAGTGAATGTAAGGTGTGGGGAAGGGATGGGGTGGTTTAAAGTAGTGTATAATGGTGCGTGTGTGTCTGAGAGAGAAAGGGTGTGCTGTTGGGCATGCGCAGTGAGTCCAGTGTCTTCCTGGAGAACAGCGCTATACAAGAACTATGTATTATTATTATTACCTATAAATGAACTTTAACAGCAGTTGGGACACACAGCCAAAGCACACGCATAATCGCTTTTATTTATTCTGCTCTGCAGTTAGCATGTCAATCTATTTTTAGCTGTTTCTCGTACTGATAGTTGTATTTATAGAACTGAGTGTCAGGACACTTGATATAAAGACGACGTGTGCTGAACTGGATTGTCCTGTGTCTAAATGAACCATAACTAGACCTGTGTGTAGCGTTTCGTAACCAGACGTGTTACAGAAGTGTGTCTTTGAACAGTTACGGCGGTAGTGGGCCTTCAATTTACCGTTTTCTTCGAAACACGCGCAATTTGACCTGCTTCTGATTTCCGAAAATCGTCTACGCCGGGCCTCTTGACGAGCTCCATTTAAACAGGCGTACATGTGCGGTTTTCACGCGGAATAATTTACTGTTATTGGGCATTTAGTCCGTTTGACACGGTTTTGTTGCGTAGTATGTGTAATGGTCTGTGATTTTGGACCTTACGGCATAAGCCGTAAGGTCGAAAATCACAATCACAGGTTTCTGCCTCCCCTGGCAGTGAAGACTGTATATCAACAATGGGTGTCTGGTTAGCCAGCTGCGATTTTTCACACTGGCTGAGAATTACGTGTTCTTGTATGGCAGCGGAGTCCTAAATTTAGACCAGAAAGATGACTTCCAAGCTTGTCAAATCAAAAGAAAATCTAGCGAAGAAAGAAACACTTTCAGAAAGGACAAGTGCAACATAACATGATGCTTTTTCTTAACCGTTTGGGTGTCGGTAGTGGTTTTAGTCGCGGTGATTCCGAGGCCTGCAGGAATCATCGCGACTAAAACCTCTACCGACACCCAAAGGGTTAATTTTCGGGTTAAAAACCTCTACATACATAGACGCAGAGTCGAGAAAACAATACACTACCACTCTTTCTTTTAGAGTGATAAAAAGATAATAAATTGCGTAAAACAAAAGTGTGGTGATTGTCCTTTCTAAGCGAGTTCCTTTCTTGTCATTTCCTTTTGTCAGTAGAAGTGTATTAGCGTGTACAGAGCTGTCGTCCTCACCACCCTGCTGTACGGTTCCGAGTCCTGGGCCATCTACCGCAGCCAACTACGACTCCTCGAACGCTTTCACCAGCGCTGCCTGCGTACCATCCTCAGCATTCACTGGAGTGACTATGTCACCAACGTCGAGGTCCTTGGACAGGCGGAAACTGTGAGCATCGAGGCTTTGCTGCTGCGGACACAGCTTCGCTGGGCGGGGCACGTCTCCAGGATGGAGGATCATCGTCTACCCAAGATCACTCTGTTCGGCGAGCTCGCCACTGGACACCGAGACAGAGGGGCACCAAAGAAGAGATACAAAGACGGTCTCAAGAAGTCGCTTAGTGCCTGCCAAATCGACCACCGCCAGTGGTCTTCGCTTGCTGCGGACCGTGACACCTGGCGCTCCACCATTCACAAGGCAGCCGTCTCCTTTGAGGACTCTCGCAGAGCTAACCTTAAGGACAAGCGGCTTAGAAGAAAAAACAGAGTTGTCGTAACTCAGAACCCTGACCAGACCTTCCCCTGCAGCCACTGCGGTCGAACCTGCCTGTCCAGGATTGGCCTCCGCAGCCACGAAAATGCCTGCAGACGACGTGGGCAAGCCCTATAGAATCTTCGTTCGCGAAGTCAAGCCAAGAGAAAGAGAGAAGTGTATTGTTCAGTCCTGTAGCTTTGTAGATTTTGTTATGTTTAGTTTCACAGACCAGAGACTGTGACGTATAAACTGTTTATTTTGGTGTGTTTGTACGCATTTTTATCTCTACCGTATCAGTCACCCTCGCCAAGGCTGGGAATAGACCCCAGCCTTTTTGCATGAGAGACGGCCACAGTGAACATAATGGTAAAAACTGGTATAATCGCCGTCCTCGTGTACAAATAGTGCACAGAATGAGCGCTCGCCAGGGAGTGCCTGACAGGATTAATCCCCTGATAAAAATATTTTTTCTACCCAGCAACGTATTGATGCGAGTGAAGGTCGTGTCCCAATGCGCAAAAGGCCATCGGGCCGATGTCGGCCGCCGTTGGCCCGCGCACGGCCGTGCGCGGGCCAACTGCGGCCGACGTCGGCCCGATGGTCTTTTGCGCATTGGGGTGTGTGAAAACAAGTCAGGCGTTTCCGTGTGCTGACAAAAAAAATCATTGTACTTGTTTTTATCCACAATGTAAATATGTTTTTGTATTGGACAAAGTTATGATGCATTTCGTGCCATTTGTTTAATACAGCAGAACCTGTTTTGGGCGACCAGCTTTCACAGAGATAACCTTTTCGTAGCCATCTAAATGATATTCTTTAATGACAGGTGATGCGGTTTGCCCTTCATGGCTTTTCTTGAGAGAGCGCCTGTCGTATAGACCATTACATATTTATCTTGCACACAATATGAAAAGAGTGGTTGAACAAAAAAGAGTCGTGTGTACTCACCCCCTAAATGTAGTTTACTGCCTGCTTACAAGGTTTTAACTCAGTCAAGACGTGCCACATCCGGATACGGAAAAGGATGCGGCACATCTCGAGTGAGTTAAAAGCGTCCACTACAACGCAAGGAAAAAACATGTGAACTAAACAGACAAACATAAAGAATCACGACAAAAACTTTCTGGGTCCGAGCTGGACGTAAGTTTCGACAGCTAGTACCTGCCCGTCATAGTCCTAAGGGGCGAGACACATGCTACCACAAACACCTATTCCCGGCTGCGATTTGTGCGGCGGCAATGTTACTGGATTCACGTGTAGGCCTCATATAGAAGCCATGGAAGCTAGATCTGCGAAACAAAAAAGTCTCTGATGAAGAAACTGGGGGGGGGGGGGGGGGGACCACATTGGCGGAAATTACAGCATCCTGGCGCAAGCAAATACCAGCTCGGTCAGACTAGTAGTGCGGTACCAAGATACTTCGACAACATAAAACACTGCCTGCAAAACTAAAAAAGACAGGCTTGACAAGATGCAGAACATGGGTCATTCTCATGATGCAGTGGCATTTGCTTCTGTTGTGCAGACCGCACTACTACCTCCTTCTCCTTACCAGCTGGCGGCAGCAGCTCCAACTAACGTACAGATCTGCAGGTGCTCAACACAGCAGCTGAACACTAGCTAGGGTAAGGCAGCAGCTTGATCCACTGATCTCCGCACCAGGAAGCTTCAAGATAGACTGGATGCCCTGTACACAAAATAGTGCTGCAGTGGATTCCAGTGCATTCTGGGGTAGCTGGGAATGGGGAGACTGATAGCCTGACCAAAGCAGGCGCCAGACTACCTCAAGATCACAACCTCCTGTAAAAAAAACCAAGACACTACAGCAACAAAGTGATTAGCAACAGCAGAATGGCGGCTGCAGCCCGTGAGCAGACGACATCAACAAGCTGAACAAGGACAGCCAGACCACCATCTTCCATCTAGGCACTGATCACTCTGGACATCTCGTGAGACTGGGTCTTGCGAAAATGAGCAGCAGGAAATGACCTTGGAACGGACAGGCACAAGCGCCTAGGGAACAGAAGACGCAGCGATACAATCGGATCCCGACACAAGACTGGACCCTGCAAGGATTTGAAGCAATCATACTTGACATCAATAACACCGCATCAGGAATACTGCAAGGATTTGAAAGCGTTCATACTAGACATCTATAACACCGCGTCAGGAATACTGCAAGGGTTTGAAAGCGACCATACTGGACATCAATAATGCCGCGTCAGGACTACAGTTACATGCATGGACTACACGGATAACATGTCCTTATGTAAGGATTTAAATGCGACACACTGGGAGGAAGACACCAAGAAATGGACTGAGAATTGTAGGCCGGTTCCCTGATGAGTAAATCGGAGCCTGTAGTTACTAACTACGAATACCGATCGAAACGCCCCCGAGTGCTTCACTTTCTTCTGCTCTGATATTTTGAGGCGTCGGGACCAGAGTGACCGGATGCATACCTGGGTGGGACCGGTCTTGCTCTTTTACCACAGCCCTATGCGAATGTGGCGTAGAAAATCTGTCTCCTTAGCACATTCTCCAGACCTGTAACGGTATTATTATTTATTTACCTGTCCATACAGAGAAGTGGTCCGCTGGCATTTCTGACCAGAAGACACGCCCCTGTACACCAAACTCTGAAAACCCGCTGCTGATTTCTTGACAGCTCACTTATTGGCAGCCGGAACAATATAAGATTTACAGACGGCCATCAAGGGATTGAACGTTGCAGAAGAAGAAGGCCAAAAAAGGGGCGTGGAAGTGGTGATCTCGTGGTGGACACGTGGAAACTAAGTATTTTTATAACATTGTTTTGGCTGTTAGGAACCATGAAGCTTTATTACGCATATTCATATTTACACCTTACTAGAAGAAAATAAATGGGAAAAAAATGGGGAGACCTTACTAGACCCACCTTACGATAGGTAAAATATATCGTAAATTTCACTCATGCAGTCTAGCATTTTTGCCTTTTTTCCTCCACTAAAGAAACAGCAAACAAATTGATTGGTCACATTGTGATCAGAATACAGTCCAACGTTCCACATATTTTACGGACATTAAAGGGATCGGAGACACGACACCTCCCTGATATACATCTTCCCTGAGTTTGACAACACTGCTGAGTGTGCCGTCGACTTCAGTCGTGCAATTCTGTTGAAGAAGAAGTCTTTCAGCCATCGGTGCATCGTGCCTCCAACTCCAGACGCTAGAAGCTTTAGCAGCAGCCCCTGTTTACAGACACACCCCCCCCCCCCCTCGTCCCCCCCCCCCCCCACCATCCCCCGCCCCTGCCCCCCCCCCCCCCCAACTTTTGTATGTTCTTAATTAAAAATAGTTACAATTAAATTGATGGGTCACATTCAAATTAATGAAATGATCACAAATTTTTATGCTCAATATGCATACTTTGTTAAGAAAACTGGCAACAAACATAGTTAAACAGTTGAGTATGATGTAAGCAATTGTTATGATCATTTTGCGTTCCTTTGCGTACTGGTAAAATGGGGGTAGGACAGCAGATTCAGCCACTTTGTCCCCTAAATGCATCACAGCATCATAAAATCAGACTTCAGTCGTGCAATTCTGTTGAAGAAGAAGTCTTTCAGTTCATAAAATCAGTTTGGGAGTAACTGTGATACTCTATCCTAACCATAAAACCTATTTATAAAAGAAAAGACCTATCAGTTGTATACAAAATTTCTGAGGGCATCGGAAAAAAACGTACATTTCCCAATTCGGCAAGTTTAAAGGAGTAAAAGCTATCATTCACCACTAACTTACCGTAAAGGATGCCGACTATCCTCATTTTCTTACACTTTATGCTCACATTATTGAAACTTAATGGGTAAAGAGAGGTCAAAATGAAATGGAATAACTTTAGTATTTTTCTCTAATTAATTTTGTGTATTTTTACAACTTTGGGGTAGGGATACAAAATCAACCACTGCGGCACTCACAGTGATCGGGCATCACCTAGTCAAATTTATAATAATTGTGACATTCCGTTTTAATAATGTAAGCCTGACAATGGACTGCCAGTGCTATAGAAAATGTCTGAAGACATCTGACACATTATTTTTTTCTTTTTTTTTTTTTTTTTTCTTTTTTTTTTTTTTTTTCTTTGCGATTGCGCGGAAATGGCCGTTTACTGGGTGCACAAATACCTTCACTGTGAGCCAGAGATTCAATATATTTTCAATCTGTTTTTGCAGAGGACGCAGAAGGTATGCCTTAACATAATATTGCCCGATTTGGGCTTCTGGAATGAATTCTAATTTTTTTAGAGGAAAATGTTTCTCAAGTTTATTTCAGCATCCGCGAAGAGCGTGAATGGGGGTACCCTTGCGCCATCGGCTATATCTCTGGTGTGTTCCTAAGGATTTTAGGGGAACATGGCTTAAACATCGCAGGACATATTAAGGTACACTTTGAAGTCTATCTAATAGGGTACTGTGGGGGGAGGGGGGGGGGGGTGCACGGTAGCCAGGACTGAGTACGAGTCGAGCGCTTAACGGCTTCGATCTGTTTTAGTCCCACGAAATAATCTCGCTACATTGCAGAAGGGGCAGTTGGATGGCAGTTACTCTCTTGGACAAGTTTCCTGCAACTGGCGGCTGGTCTCCATTAACTCATTCGGAACATGCCGCCTCTGGATACGTGGCTTAAGCGGAGGCGGCACGTCTGGAATGAGTTATTGACAAAATTTCTTTGATCGTGTTTGAGATCAATGAGACCAAAGGGTGACTGCCACTGCTTGTAATTTTGAAAAAAGAAAACCAACACTACCGTGTTTGAGATCATTTTTCTTAGAGAGGACTTCACGAATTGCAAGTTGTCCTCTTCTGATAAAACACTGATCAAGTCTGTAACAGTGACACAAAGTGTACAATTCAGTTTTCAAATTACCTGCTTCTCCATTAAAGAAACAACCAATACAAACTATGAATATGTAAATTGCTAAGTTATACTTCTTTTATTGGACGTTGAGTAGTTTAAGTCCATGTGAAAGCATTTAACTTTTGATCTTCAACAAGGGGAGCTGGGTAGCTCATTTGGCAGAGCGTTCGACTCTCGTCCGAAAGGTCGTGGGTTTGAACCCATCCGGGGTCGAAATTTGTTCAGTCCTCTTTTCGGTGCCCCGTCTTTGAAATCACATCAGTGGTGGACATAAGACGTTAAGCCCTAAACGTTTAACGTTTTTTTATCTTCAGCAAGTCGCCTTTCCTTTTCGCTGGGTAAACACGTTTAACCCTTTGGCTGTCGGTAGCGGTTTTTGCCGCGATGATTCCTGATGGAATCATCGCGACAAAAACCGCTACCAACAGCCAAAGGGTCAATCCCTGGCCTGCTTACTGACGATACCGTTTGGAAGAAAAAGACGAGTCTTTTCCGCCGAACGGTTTCGTCAGTAGCAGTCAAAGGGTTAAAACGACGAGGCTGGTTTTTCCATACCTATATACCATGCAATTTATTTATGCTACGTGACATTGGCTAAACAGAAAAAGGTCAATGTCAAATAACTGGGTCGATATCCACCTGTTTATCAGCTGCATATTGACGGTGTGCAAAGCCACTCTTGTTACGGCCGACGGTGTATTATCTATAGTTATTTGGGGTTTATACGTGGGGGAGGGTGGGAAGCGGATAGTAGGAATGGTGGGAGTGGTGTGTATGTGTGCGTGTGCGTGTGTGTGCGTGTGCGTGCGTGCGTGCGTGTGTGTGTGTGTGTGTGTGTGTGTGTGTGTGTGTGTGTGTGTGTGTGTGTGTGTGTGTGTGAGAGAGAGAGAGAGAGAGAGTGTGTCCGTGCGTGCGTGCACGTGCTTAGAGATGAATGAATGGATGCATGACAGTTACAATGTACACACAGACAAGGACATCTGAGTGGGCAAAGTTCAGGGTCTAATCATACCCAAGTCGTGCAGATGTATTTTATCAAATTATCATGCAGATGATAGCATTCTTGGCGTCAGTTTGTCGCCGCTACAAACGTTGTTAAAGTTTGTTTTCAATGTACATGTATCTGGTTTCACGTGCGCGCGCGCGCACACACACACACACACACACACACACACACCTTTCTTTGAATCGTTTAATAGCAACAACTTTCTTTAGTAACAACGTCAGTGAGACAGTGATATGTAACAGTGTCACCGACTAATTACAATTTTCTTTGACATACTAGTTTAACTCTCTTGTCCATGCAGCCACCGGTATCGGTGGCCGCACGCACAAAGGGGCTAATTACAATTGACAAGCTGGCATATCATGCATGAGGTTTTGGGGAATACCTCTTTATCTATGTACATAACACAATCACAAATTCTATATAAACATATATACACATTTCTTGGCAGTATCCCTGTTAATACATCAGTCGCTAAAATTCGCAAATAGTCGTAAATGCAGGCTCTGCATTTGGCATTGTCGGGGACGCAGGCAGGTGTGAGACGTTATAGTTTGTCGTCACATGCAGAATTCACTGCGTGTGATGTCAGTTTACGACATACTGAACTGAGCAACGTCAAGTTGTGACGTATCGCGGATGCGTTTGACTCAGAATATTACGTGTTTGCAGTCCACACATTTATTTGTTGTCGGATTTTTCACTGAAGTTACGTCGAATTATGACGTGTTGCAGGTGCCTGCGTCAAAGTCACCGTTTCTTTACGTAAGACATTAAAACCTGCGTCAGAAGCAATGCCAATAATCAGCTTGCATCACATACTCCCGATTCACTCCGTGCAGAACGCAACAGGTGTACAATGGGATCATATTGCCTGTTTGCCAGATACATTGCACATCTTTTTTGTTTTGATCCATTAAAACGTTTCGAGGCGTGCCGCATTCGGATACGAGGCATTCTGCCGCGTAGCCGTGTGCGGCACGTCTCGAATGAGTTAAAAATCGATACGAATGTACATTATGAGCTAGTTAGCTATATGGGTTGAACGCCATAGAAACAACGAAGATGATCTCACGGCGATATTACGTGATGAGTCATTTCAGTGGTATAATCATTAGCACAATGTGACATACGCTATACACCATGGTTAAACGTGTAAAATGAAGCTGTATACCATGGATAAGTTGAATAACAATGGAAAAACTCGGTCGCTGTGTCAGATTCTATATGATCAGCTGTATTTTTCGTATAAAACTGTTCCTCTAGGGTTCATTATCACAAATCTGCTAATCCTGACTCATTGTTAATTAAGATTATCCATCAGCATTCAGAGAGAAAACATTATACTGACGGGTCACTTCTCCTTTACACAAAAACAGCAAATAACAGTAGAGACACTGGTATAGAACTCCTCGCAGTAACAATGTGTACTGCGCCTGCGTGCGCATAACTAACTATACTGGCCAGCAAAAGGAATGCGACATCACTGGAATCATCGGATGATTTCAATGATGTCGCATTTCTTTTACTCGTCATTATAAATTTGTGTCCTGGTCTGTTCAAGATCAAGATTCAAGGTCGCAACAAATTGTGCTAGTTATGCAATAATGAAGAAAGATTTTGTCTGGTGCTTGTGAGACAAGTCTCAGTTGCTAAGAGTTATCACAACCACAAATTAAGTAGAAAATAAGTTGAAATAGGAATGGCTCGTAAACATTACATTTAAACAAATTGCAATTCAGTTTGTCAAGTTTTAAAAGATTAAATCCCCTTGCTGTCAACCAGCTAATTACGAGAAGACTATACCATGCCATACTACTTCCAGTAAGTTAAGGGCCACCCTGAAAAATGGTCATCACTTCATATAAGCACAACTAAATAACACTTTAAGATTTTGCCTTAGAAGACTACAGCTGTGTTTCCGGCATATCGCGGCGCGACAGCGACGACAAAGCGGCGACGACAGCGACAAAATCGAGAACATTGAAAAAAAGGAGTGCTTAAGTGTGAATAAGCGCGACGCAAAAGCTGCGCGGCAGCGGGGCGGCGCGACAACATTGTATCGCTCAGCGATTCCGCGGTGATTGGGGCGTGGTTTTCACTACGAGACAAATTTCAGCTATTTTTCAAAATCAAAAAAAGTCGAAAAATTGCATTGTCGTGCCGTTATATGGAAACACACAATGCGATTTTTCGCCTGCCGCCAAGTTACTTCTTTTGTCGAGCCGCTGTCGCGTCGCGATTTGGAGACCCTGCTTACCGCCTGCAGTCTTGTCCAAAAATTCCGAGACAAAATCTTAACCTTCCACAGAGTTGTGCCTATTTGATATGACATTTTTCAGTGTGACCGTTAACTCACTCGAAACGAACTGCATCTGGATACGCTTAAGCCGCGTATCCTGATGCAATTCGTCCCGAATGAGTTAACTTATTGTGAGTAGCATATAAACAAGTGGCGAAAAAATCAAGACTGAATGCTGTCTGTGATTTTAAACATGAAGGCGTGAAGCCGTATGGTCCAATATCACAGACCAGCGCGCACGTGTCAGTGGGTAGTGGAATGTGAGGAAAGGGCAAGCAGGGTACTCTCCCTTGACGTATCGTGGGTTGCCTCCCTTGCGCATTAGTGAGGTTTCATTTGCAAGGAACGAGAGCGAAGTCGCGGCGGATAACATGTTACAAGCTGGCTATCCGCCGCGATTTCGTTGTTGCTAGTCGTTCATTTCAAACGAAACCCCATTATTGTCTTTGGCGTGACACAGTTGGCAAACTTGAAGGAGTGACAATTTAATACAGGATTTACAATACAGTGACAACATTTTGCTAACCAGTGCATTTCTACCTTGTTAAGACAAAAGACAGCAAGTACATATTTAATATTTGTGAAAAAGCCAAATTTTCATTGCATGACAATAAAAATCTCGCTTTTTCACAAATACGCACTTGCTGTCGTTTGCCTTCACAGAGCATATGGATATTGTTTGTTTTTTTAACTGATATAATGCTTTGTCGAATAAATTAAATCTAAGTATAAAGAACAAATATAATAGGATAATCATATCTAGAGCTGCATTTTTCGATCACAGTATGAAAAATGATTAAACAAACTGTTCGTAAAATCGGGTCCGAGTTCATCGTAGCAGTTTTGATTTAACATGGTCAGAAAAAACGCGAGGTTCCAAAGCTGACTTGTATAATATGGAACAGTAAATTGATGGAGCCAGGAAATTGATAAAATTCCTAGAAATGTCTGTGCATTCTTAAAATAACTGTTTTTTTTTTTTTTTCTCACTCGGATTTCCTCGTTTCATAAGTTTACTGTAACATAATATACTGACGATCAAAAGAAATGCGACAATTTTTGAAATCAACGAAAACACTAAGTGTTTCCGACGATTCCAAAAATGTCGCATTTCTTTGCTCGTCAGTATATATCTTACCGAGTCACAGCGGTTACTGTAGAAGGGGCTAGCAGCACACCTAATAAGTGCTGCATCTGGATACGCGGCAAAATGTCGCGTAACCGTACGTGGCACTTCTCTAATGGGTCAATGACACCAGACACAGAGTGAATTTCTCTGTCACCTCCCTGATTTTCCCCTGCTGAGAACGGGGCGTGAGCAGTTTAGTATATGGAGCGTGCCCATTCTCCGGAGGGGAAAACTGCCGACCGTGCATAGAGCGGCAAATCTTTTGTCTTTTTCGATTCTCTCCCGCTGATCAGCGGGAACGAATCGAGGGAGACAACCAGTTTGTGATATCACTTAGTATACGCATTGTACAGATGCAAGGTCAGTAATTGAGTGAGTGAATCTTTTTTATGATTGTGTGCTCGAACTGGAGCACTGAGCAACAGTGCATACATACTTTAACCCTGTACAGTACAGAAACTCTGTAGACGGTGAAGAGGGAAAAGTGGATGAGTGATGTGAGAATGCGGGGTGGGGCACCGGCGGGGAGCGAGGAGGAGATGTGGGTCGGAGGGTGGGCAGAGGGGGTGGGGTGGTTCACAGGGATGGAGGATTAATAATGATTTTTTTTTTTTTAATCCTACAGTGCACATTTTCAGATTTTTTTTTTTATTAACAACAAAAAAAAAAACCTCAAACATTCTTTCAAGAACTTCAGTAGGACCTGTCTCGGCAAACCAGCGCAATTACATTTTGAAATGAATGTGCCATAATATCTTTATTTTTTCCCCTTGGAGCTCTATTCTGTTCATTCATCACATTGTTAATGCGCATTAAGCTCATCACATCCCGTGATACAAGTCACCAGAATAACCTTACGCACAAACAAACTAGGTCACGTCAGCCCTGGGGAGGTTGCGTGTGTTGGCCTGTAATTTTGGACCTTACGGCTTTCAGCCGTAAGGTCCAAAATCACAGACCAACACGTTTGGCGTGATTTTTCTCTGGCGGTATTTCAGCGCACGCAACCATTGATTTAATCAGATTGGGTAGCTTATTTACTGCCGTTGGACAATGGTAAACAACCGTGCACTCAATCAACCCTTTGACTGTCGGTAACGGTTTTTGTCGCGATGATTCCTGCGGGACAAACTGACTTGGTCACGTCACGGAGGCTCATGAGGATTCACGTCTCTTGTTAGACCAGTGTTTTTTAAGCCCAATTTTGTCTCATTTACGTCTGTGTTTTTCACGAGACTGTCGGGGTCGGTGTGCAGTCGTCTCTGGCGCTAAATTCGCGATCACTGTCAGCGCAGGGGTTAACTGCCTCGTTCTGTGTTCTTTGCGATAACGTCGGGTCAGTGTGCGAGTCTTTTCTGACGCGAAATTCTTGATCAAGCGGCTACATAGGGTTAATTGCATCGTTCGCTGAACGTAGCTTACCCGTTGTCTGACAAGGTACAACCAGTAGCGTGAAGCTTGCGTGGGTATTGTCAACAAGTATCGCCCTTATAATGCTATTGATCCGGGTCCGCCCGTGTTTGCTCAACCACCACCATTTGATCAATCACTGCTGGGTTTTGCTTGTAGCCAGCGCACGGTCAGAGCAGAACGATACTAGACATATTGCTGACGTCAGCAATTGCTTCTTTTTCTGTCTTTATAAATCGTTTCACTGCCGAGAAAAAGCGAACACGACCCAACTGCAAGAGACATAGATCTTCATGAGTCCCCGCATTGCGAGGACTCATGAGGATTTATGCCTCTTGCTGGTCTCACTTTTGTATCCATGGTCTTCAAGTGGGCGGATTGGTTTCCTCGGCGATGAAAATATAAACAGAGATTTCCGAAACACAATCAGCGTCCACCAAAAGTCAAGGGATTTAACGTGCTGTGGACTGGCCCATACACAGGCCACTGCCTCGTAGAAGAATAGGAATCAATAGTCAGCAAAAAGTAGGATGTGTCCTCTGACAGCGAGGACTGTGCAAAAAATGCGACAGGGGCCACCTAATATTATCGCCGCGGCAGCGAGGATTCAAGAGAACAAATAGTCAATTTAAAAAAATAATAACTTTTGCATTTGGACCAACTTTGATAAATCCAACGAATGCGAACTCTGTACATTTTTTTTTAACCTACTTCTAATTCAGAGGTAACTTTTATTCCCAACAATTTTCTGCGTTTTGTCACAGTTGCCTGAATACTAACAGAGTACTCGTGTTTTGGTGGTGGTCAATTAGTGAATCCCGTTTAAACCATTTTCATAACTGCTACGACAGATACAGGAACTCATATAAAACTGCAGGGAAAACCCTCATGACAATAATTCTTATGCTGCTGGCAAGAGGTATAGATTTTCATGAGCCCCTGCAGGGGCCGATGAGAGTCTATGCCTCTTGCAGATGGGGGAAAATAGCACCGGGGCTGATAATAGTCGTGCAGAAAAGAAGGGCGCCGTTGGATCAAGCTTCAACTATTAGGAGTAAAGTATTACCAAGATTGATTCAAAAACCTTGAAGTATTTGCGTCAGTGAGGCTGAAAAGATTTCAAATCAATGACATGAGATTGGCTGTGCTTGTTCCAAAATAGCCGTGATATTTTAATGTTTCATAAAGCCACTAAACCATTAAGATGTCCGTATTTTGTCCACGAAATGCAAACGAAATATTTAATACGAAACCTGGGTCTGTAAAATGTTACATAGCTACCTGATCATCATTTTTGTTATAATTAAATTATTAATTGTTTTATTAAGTGCATGACTGGTTGGCTGATTGATGGCTTTTTAAGGCCAATCCTCCAACCAAGCACAAGCATTTCGCACTACTCCGATAAACTTAGCAAGCCGTGAAATGGTGAAAGAGATTGGTAGGGTGGCGGAAGGGAGGGGGGGGAGATGACTAAGTGTGAACATATTTTAACACTTTCTAAACTAACTACGACTGTCGCTACAATGGTTGTATACCTGCCGTTGGCGGTTCAAGTGTAGTAGTGTCAGAGTGGCACAGCGCCAGACGGCATGGTTTGGTATTGAACATAATTCTGCGCTAGATCAGTTTCACGCTTTTTGGCCGTGATAGTTCAAGGGTAGTGCCAGATTAGCTTGGTGCGTTTTAAGGCGCCAAGATATTCGGGCACTAGCCTTGAACTATCACGGCCAGTCCAGTGTGTTCAACAGGTGATTGACGCACTTTGCATTACATTCCTCCGACACAATTTACAGTTAGCAGTGAAAATACTGGCTGTCAGAAACCATGCGTTATGAAACGATGCTATGTACGCATTTGGTATGGCTTTAAAAAAAAATCCGACACCACCCGTGAACTGTCACGGTCGATCCATCTCCATTTGTGACGCGTTTAACCGAGATGCTTGATGCACTTAGCACTACATTTCTCTGACATTTGATTTATAGTCATGTAAAGCTACGTACGTGTGAGTCATCGGCGCTAGGAAAAACTTACGACGCCCTTCATTTGCAAGAACATGCTCCAGGGTTGTAATAAAACCACTAGAGACATTTATGTCTTGAATAAAACAGCGTGAAATTGTTCTCTCTCTCTCTCTCTCCTTTATTTTTTTTTTTTCTTTCCCCTTCTTCTTCTTTTTTTTTTCCGTCTTCTTTTTCTTGCACTGGTTAGAATTTCGGTGCGAATCTTTGCATCTTGAATCAAACAGACAGGTTGTTTCTTATTGTATTTTTTATTCGGGGGAGGAGGGAGAGGGGGGGGGGGCAAGTTAGCATTCCGTTGCGCGCCTTTACCTACTCTGAAATGAAATGTCCCCTCCTTCTCCCACCCCTCGTCACCACAATGCTAGAGTCGCCCATTCCGGCAGCCCTGACGCACAACAGCAGGAGGTGGGTCGATAATGATAATTCAAGGGTAGTGCCAGATTAGCTTGGCGCGTGTCGGCGCCAAGCTAATCTGGTACTGCCCTTGAATTATCATGGTCAATCCATCTCCAGCAACTGGTGCATAGTCATTAGATGACGCCTCCAAAATGTGTGAAATACGGCCGTCGGGCTGAATGTGTTAAGAAAAACAGAGTAAACGTGTGCCTTTTTTTCCCCTTCTCTTCCCTTGCACAGGTTAGAATTTCACTTGCACAAATTTTTTACTTCAAAACTGAAATACACTCACACAACCTCAGCCCCAGCTCCACATTCCCTAACAGTTGTCACCTAAAATAGACACTATCTTATGCGTAACCCATTTAACCGCACGGCTATATTTCCCAAATTGTATGTACCAGTAGACTATGTACCAGTTTCAGGTGATGGATCGGCCGTGATAATTCAAAGGTAGTGCCGGATTAGCTTGGCGCCTTCAGGCGCCAAGCTAATCTGGCACTACCCTTGAATTGTCATGGTCAGTCCATCACCTGCTATAGAGCGTCTGGGCTAAATGGGTTAATTTAATTTCTGGGCCTCCACTCCTACATTTTATCTTTAACCCCTCCCCTGCCACTGTAGTTACACTGTACGTACATCTTCGTTTCAGCAATCTTGGTTCATGCAACGAACAAAAACCAGAACCGTCCAAGGAACGTGGATACAAATTGGTCTCAGCAAGAGACATAGATCCTCATGAGCCCCCGCAGTCGCGGGGGCTCATGAGGATCTATATCTCTTGTATCAAGGATCGTGTTCACTTTTGTCGCGGCAGTGACGGGACTGACCTTCTCTCCCTGTCAAGTCCTGATGGAGTGTTTGACACTTAACAGGAATCATCGCGAAAAAAGTGCTACCGACAGCCCAAAGGGTTAATTTAGCTTTCCGACCATTCCTCTTAATGCACAGCATTAACTGTACTCAAAGTATTTTGCTATCCGTGTAGTGATAAAAGGTAGCCTGACATCGATTCACGCCACTCCAGACAAAGGCGGCATGCCTACACAATTACACTCGAAGAGGTACGCTAGAGTAAGCAGACCGGTACATGTACAATCGATAGACCATTCCTGCCGCCCACGGCGCTTATTCCGCAAGAGGCACAGATCCACGTGGGCGCCCGCCCACTGGCAGCGGGACTCATAAGGATCAATGCCATTTTGATGGGCTCATTTGCTCCTACGGTGTTTATTTTCAGCGAACAGGGTCATATAATTAGGTGTTTGAATTCCGAATGCTTATTGGGATACAACAATCCGCATTGTCAATCTCGACTGATGGTCGGGTTGGTTAGTTCGGAGTTTAACGTCGACGCCACCGAAGTGATAATGGACGGCCCTAACGGGCGGGTTATGGGGGACAGGGAAATCTATTGCCTATGGAGTACGACCTGAACACTGATCAATTCAGGCGCACTGAAACTATGCCATTTTGATTTACCAGGACCTTTCAACGGACATGCTATGGAACAAGCCCGTCTTTTTTCCATGGACTGCGAGTCCAGCTACCGGGGCCAAAACGGGGACTCGAACCCACGACCCGGCGATTCCCTTCGCTCTCTTGCTCCGACGCTTAACCGCCTGAGCTATTTCGGACTCGTAATCTCGACTGATACTTGGTTGTCAGTGGCGGGCCATACCAAGTGAGCACAAAACTGTCAGGCCGATGTAGGTCGCGGTTCTCGCCACGTAAAGGCATTAAAGCGAAAGGCGAGATTTCATTGTAATACAATGAAAATCTCACTCTTCCCAAAATGGACTTACTCTATTGCCTTCAACAAAGCAGGGGCAGAGTTGGACAGCCGAGAGCAGGCCGATGCGGTCCGATGACCGTTTGCTTACTGGGACACACGTTCCAGAGTTGTCAAGTTATCAACTGTGACGACTTAAACTTGGCAACATACTCCACCTAGACCTTATCAAGAATCTCGAGCAATGACCTTTCGTAACCGCCACTTGTATAAGGTAAAGGTATCATCAGTTAAATAATGCGCTCCACGGGCACCTTACGTCAGGATACAAAAAGATATTTCGCTACTGCTAGGGCGTTGAACGCTCTCTCTGGCAGTAGCGAAATCTGTCTTTGTGTCCGACTAAGAGCTAATTATTTAACTGATACCTTTTCCCTTCATTCTCAATTGTAATCGTCATTTATTTATTTATTTATTATTTATATTTTTATTATTATATTTATTTATTTATTTAGATATTTTTAGGGGGAGTGTTTTTTTAAAGTTTCACCTTTTTGAGAATCATACGAATGTATGCCCCTTACATGAGTTTAGTTTATATTTTCCGAGCGGTACGATTCTGCAACAAACATCTTCTCCTTTAAAAGAAAAAGAATCTTTAAGACCTTACACGCGTAAAGCTGAGCTTCGGTTGCTACTTAAAGGGTATTATCGCCTTAAAACAACACACAAGCTTCACGGCCAACGCACTGCACATTAATTTTGTCCAAAGCTTTTCCGCCCTCTCCGGCTTCAGCCTCTTGTCATGCAGTGGGGAATACACGCGACAGTTCACTGTGGCTGCATGAGGCGTGCACTAACTTGACTGACTACCTGATTCCTGTCATAATCATCGCGACAAAAACCGCTACCGACAAGCAAAGGCTTAAATGGGTATAGACACCCGGTCTCATCAGCAAATAAATTCTGGAGATATTGCCACTTCACGCTAGTTTCCTCATACAACACTGTTGTTCTACAAAGTCAAAAACCCGACAGCAGGCTGCGCAGTTTGTGCCTCACTGACTCTGCTATCCACAGAAGGAAAAAGTACTGTTACATAAAATGTCAGCCAACTTCCGCCATGCATCAAGGGAAAAGTACTTGAGCCAGTTGCATGAGCGCGTTTAGTCCTGCACCAGCCACTAAGCAAGGTGCGCCGCTATGCAACTGACCCCAGGAGTGGGCTGCGGCACGGACACAGACAAGTACAGGGTTCATCCGGTACAGCAGAACCTGTTTTGAGAGATCACCATTATTAGAGATCACATGTTAATAAAGACCATCATCTAGGTAGCTGTCGTCACCTAGATGATGGTCTTTAATGACAAATGACACTTTTGACCTTAAAAACTGCTCTTTCAAGACAATATATTTCTATCACAATAGGTGGTGGTTCAAAACTGGTTTGACTGTCCTGTCCTGAGAAAGCGGTATCCTTCAATCAGGAAATCTGATAGTGGTGCTAGTTTTGTCAATTTTTGCGGGGTAATATTACTCCCTAGTTTCTGTGCACAACCCTTAATACATGTCTCTAGACACGTACATCCATTTTTGTCTACCGTATTTTAAAAATACGGTAGACTTTAAAATGGGGCTGGGTCGGAGCGCATTTCGGAGCATGCACATGACGTTTATGGCGTGCGGCGCAGAAATTCTGGCAAAGAAGTAACACGATAAAATTGACGTCACGTTTAGCTTAGCAAACCTTGCTAGATAACCTCTTTTTGACGCTAAACGCCGCGTGCGTGCGTGTGTGCGCGTGTGCGCGTGTGCGCGTGTGCGCGTGTGCGCGTGTGTGCGTGTGTGTGTGTGTGTGTGTGTGTGTGTGTGTGTGTGTGTGTGTGTGTGTGTGTGTGTGTGTGTGTGTGTGTGTGTGTGTGTGTGTGTGTGTGTGTGACAAAGCCCGCGTTTGAGGACGGATAAACTTGAAATTTTAGGATATTGTCCCTAAAGGAATTATCTCGGGACCGTTTTTTTCGATTTTTTTTTTTTTTATATAAGCTGCTCATTGGCGAGAAAATGGCCGTTTGACAAAAAAAAAAAAAAAAGGTTAATCACACTGGAGTCCGTATTTTTTCTTATTTTTACTAGATATTTTGAGTATAGCTAGATAAATCGGAGATATTGAACGAGTTCGTTAACCAGCATTGTACCTCTAAAACTTTTTGAGTGATAATTAAATATTTTTTTAAAAAATATATTTTCACGTTTTGGGGATTAATTTTAACGAATTATATGGGATAATCTTAAAACAAGTGAATCTTTTTTATGAAAAAAAAATCTTCGCATTAATAATCGCATGGGTTTTCGTATACGGTATTTACATAAGCCTACAGTTTGTGTCGGCTGCCGGGTACGATTAGGTCCATTGTGACCTGTATGCCGTAGGTGTGAAAATCAGACAATGTTCTGCACCACCTTTTTAGGAGTCATTTGTAAAACAGCTAACTAAACATAACTTTATTTTTTCTTTTACGAAAAAAAAACAACTATCTTCTCATTAATACCCGCATGATTTTTCATAAACAGTGTATGCTTAAGCCTGCTGTTTGTCCCGCCCCTTGGGTAGGATTAGATCAAATTGTGACCTGTAAACCCTAGGCTGAAAATCAGCAAGAAAATTGCAAGTTGCTTCTCTCATACGTCAAATGTTAGTACTGCGATGTGTGACGTATAACATCGAGTCGTCACTATGAACACAGGGTCGTGGGACTAATGATGCCATGACGTGAAGCTTGAAGTGACGTCATTTCGCTGCTCGTGCTATTCTTCTTCTTTAGAATAGCTATGCTACGCCAGACTACGGAGCTTACGAATGGCGGGAATCGCCGTGTGTCCGTCTTTATCATTTCTGTGTGCCAGTGTGTGTGGATTAGAGAGTGGGTTAGAGTAGAAGGAGATGGATTCTTGTCGCTACACGAGCCCACAAAGCGTACTAATGGCGGGAAGCGCCGCGTGTCCGTCTTTATTTGTGTGCGCCGACGTGTGTGTTGATCAGGGTTTGACTTAGAGAGGTTTAACTTAACAATAAGATCAGCATAATAAGCCTAAAAATATGAACAACTCTGAATGTTCCTAAAAGATAAACGCATCTGAGCTCCAAACAATACGGTAGACCTTGGGATGAAATCCTCATCTTGTTTATTTCAGATCGCCACCTCTTAAGTTAACGTGCTACACGCCCGTTACAAAGTGCATTCCTTTAACCCTTTGGGTGTCGGTAGCGGTTGTAGTCGCGATGATTCCTACATGAATCATCGCGACTACAACCGCTACCACACCCACAGGGTGAAAAAGAATCAAGATATGAATCTCCTACTACTGTCTACTAGCGTGTTTTCTCTTTCAAACTCACTGCCTTAGACTAACGTGACAAGGTGCCTGTTTCTGCTCACTTCTGAAGTAACGACTCACAGCAGGCAAAAGACAGATGAAGTCCATTTTTAGATGAGCGAGATTTGCACAGTATATTACAATGAAAATCTCAGTTTCTTATAAAAAAAAAAAAAAAAAAAAAAAAAAAAAAAAGGACTTGCTGTCTTTTGCCTTTACACGACAGACGTCTTTTCTCCTGAGATAGACTGTCGACTGACAACAAATGTTCCTGTCACAAAGATGTATGAAGTCTGTCTTGAGCTCCCGGTAAAAGGGTGAAAGGAACGGCCCGTACAGGTGTTGGGGGCAGGCTGAGAGGGAGGTGGGAGGGAGGGGTGGGGAGCGGGGAGGAAGGGGTAAAGGAACGGTTGAGAAATGGAAAAGAGAAATCGGTTGAAAAATGAACGCAAGTAGATCAGTGAAGGCTGCCACAAGAAGGCAAACTACAGTAATCACATTTTGGAGAAATGCGAGATTTTTACTGTCTGACAACGATAATCTCGCTTTTCACAAAATTGGCCTTGCTCTCTTTCTGCCTTCACAGGGCAGAAGGCCCTAAGCGATTTCAGCTGCAAGAAGCCTAGGGGCACTTGCAAATCAAAGCTTCTTGCAACAAAGAATGATTGTGGAATGGGTGCAGCCCCTCTGCCAGTTGCACAGATTCCCAAGAGCCTCTACGACTGCAAGGCCACTCGAGAAAAGACGTTTCTAGGAAAAACTGCAAGGGCTTTTGAACATCAATGTTTCCTGCGTGCAGAGCCTGCCACTCATTTTCAACTGTGAAAACACCTTTAGACTGAGGAAGATGTATTAATCTAAAAACATCTTTAGACTAAAGCAGGTTTAACTTAACAATAATTAGACACGGTATAGGCGTGCGTGTGCTGGGGGGGGGGGGGGGGAGGGATGGGGGGATTGGGGGATGGGGGTGTGTGGGGGAGGGGACAGGGTGGAGGAAGGTGACGAACAGTGGTGCAAAGAAAACATATTATTCTGTCTCTTTGGCAAAACGCATACCAACATAAACGACACACAACGTCCTTGGACGAAACAAAAACAACTGCCCCACTGTCTTATGAGAGAAAGCCCTTGAATATTCTAAACAGAAAAAAAGACGTCAGCGTACTGACATGTTTTCAAAGTCTCTGCGGTGTCTGTGTGCTGGTCTGTGATTTTGGACCTTACGTAATTTCCAAAATCATAGATCAGCACACACCTTCTACACTGACACATTTTTTTCTGCGCTTACACATTTGCTACACATTCATGGGACCGATTTAGTGTTCACTGCTACCGTTTACAATACGTATAAATACAAATGCACGTCCATTGCTTATTCTAATGCAAGTTCTTCTCGTGCAAATGAGAATATTCGACACACCCAGATGTCGGCATGTTAGTTTCTATATACATTTCCAAGATACACATACATGTACAGATGCACGCACGAGGCGAAAATAATAAATGTCTTGCTTCTATGTACTCTTAAGTATTTACAGTACAGAGACTACATATATATATGCATACAGTTCTGTGAAGACGGCTGTTTTCTGTACAGGCATTTGCATCGCACACATCTGCACTTCTTTCGAATACTAAAACAGTTTATCGCCTGAACGAACGACGAAGTCCATAAATGCTAAACTGAGCCAGTAAATGATGTCCCCGCTCAGGCCAAACCAGTCTCGCAAGTCTTGGATCAACACAAAACTTTATGGAGGGTCGATTTGCCTTGCTGTAAAGGCGTTTAGTTTAACTCATTCGAGACGTGCTGCCTATCCGGAATTGGCACGTCTCGAATGAATTAAACTTCATGTGTTTCCTTCCAAGCTTGCGAGATCTTTCGCAGTGAGGCTTCTTTAACACTTTGCAAGGTCTGAGCAACAATCCGCACTTTCACCTGGAATAAAGTCCTTCAGTTTCACAGCTTTTACAGCGAAGTCTCCGTCGTAAAGTGACTCCTTCAATTTGGTTTCAGTCTGAATTTTTTTCCCAACACGTTTCAAGATCTGAACAACACTGCCCTTTCGTGTCGCATAAAGTCAAGGTGTTTCACAATTTTATGGGCGGTGAAACTTGTTCGCCATTTCGCAAGCTCAAAAAATAAATAATAAATAAATAAAAAAAAACTTTAATAAAATACATTCACATTCATGAAATCAGTTGTGCTTAAAGTTTCACAGTCAAAGCCGTGTCATCAATTTAGAAGATCAATGCAACTGCCTCAGTTCAAACCTAAAGGTTTATAAGGCTCAAGGCTTTGCAGTTCAGCAGTCAGAATCTTTGTAAGTCAATAAGCCTCAACTGTTGCCGTGCACAAAGTGCAAACGAAAGCGAGGTCAAGATTCAACACAAATCCAGGATACTGTGCATAACTTGAACTGGAATAAGTTACTATATATATATATATATATATATATATATATATATCTCACATACAAAATTCGTCCCCTTGTGCACGAAGCCACCAGAAAGTGTTGTACGCAGTACTGTACCGGAGGCTGCGTACACAAAACACTGGTGAAGTGCTGGATTCGGATGCCGCGTATTCCAATGTGGCACGTCTCAACTGAGTGACCTCCCGCCTTCAAGCGCCGAATAAATTACGTGTAAGAAGCATTTCAGAGGAGGTTTTCACAGCCGCACCACAGACTACTATACCATGATGGCTCAAGGTTAGTGCCTGAATAGCTTGGCGTCTACAGGCGCCAATCTAACCAGGCAATACCCTTGATCTACAAATTTTGTATCATATACCATCGCGGCTAACCAATTTCCCGCAATTCTCGCTGCCGGGAAGAGAAAGAAATACACACATCTGCCCTGAATATATGGAAGAAACTGCATGATACTTAAACGTGTGCTGGGCTGTGATTCTGGGTCTTACGGGTTTCAGCAGTAAGGTCCAAATCACAGGACAGCACACAAGCAATTAACAACGACGAGCTGTGCACGCGTGAAGGACACATAGCGTGCTATCATACGACACGTCTGCTGTACGCTACAGCGCACTGCAATACTATTTCCATTATATGCAGTACCGAGTCAGTGTCTGGGAAAACACTGCAGGAAGATAAGCATCGATATACTTAACTCATTCGCGGCCAGCCGCATCCGGATGCGCAGCTTATGCTGCGCATCCGGATGCGGCTGGCCGCGAATGAGTTTACCTTTTCATCGTTTGCCTGTAGAGTTTCCATGGGAAGCAACAGACATCAAATTAAATGTATGTAAAGCATCGCCATACTTATACTTTTCCTGCAAATTGACCTGTTCTCTGAACCATAACGTGGACAGTGTTGCGCGTCAATTTTCAACGTACAAATTGCATCCAGCGACTTTTCATGAGCCTGAGAACTTTAACATGGACACCAATCGTGCCCTGTGATGGGAAAAGACAGTAGGACCCTTTTGTGAAAAGCGAGATATCCAATATAAAACAATGAAAATCACGCTTTTCACAAAATGGATATAATTATTGTATTTTGCCTTCCTAAGCCGGTCCCGAGCATCAACCCCTTACAGTGTCATGACGCATCGATTGGTCATAACACTCACAACGTCAAAAGTCGACACAATGACGTACTAATTTTTGGATCCCTTTCAGCCCGCAAATGTATTCTCTGGCAGTTTGTAACATCTTCCTTCTAGAATGTCATCATGTGTTCGTCATAATACGTCACGGCTAAGGACAAAATGACGTTGCGTCACTCTCTCCCATGAAAATGTAACGTTTCATCGCTTCTTGTTCTTTCTCAACCAGGAGACAAGACACTGGGTGGATCATAAATATCGGAATGCCATTTTAAACATCACCCTAAACAACACTTCACTGATGTATAACGGCTGCAATGAGGCAGCTACTCTCACAGATGAAAATCACGCTACAATCCCGGCTACAATGATGACGTCGCTTCCCTCACAGCCGGTAAATGATGTCACGATCTCTGGTTAGAATGGCATTCCTTGACGTCATGATCCCAATGACTTAACTTCGCTCACATCCCCCAAATGACGGCACTCTCCTAGACTGCAATGACGTTGCTAGGCGTCACATCCCTGGGCTACGATAACGTCAAAATATCCCAGCAAAGAAACAAACACGCTTAGAAAGGTCATTATTACAACACAATTGTGTTGTAATTGTCCTTTCTAAGCGTGCTTCTTTCTTTGTTGGGACTTTCTTTGCAATTTACACGTTTGGAGGTCACCTCTATGGTCTGGATTACAATGATGTCGCTTCACTCACACAGGGCAAGGAGTCGGAGTCCCCGTCACCAGCGGGGTTCAACACCACTTCCTCTTCCTCCACTACTCCCTCCAGCCCCTCCCCCTCCACGAGTCCATTCTGCCCCCTCTCGTCCTGGTCGTGAAACCCCGACTCCGCACTTTCCTCGTCCGAATCCTGGCTCCCCTCGTTCACACAAAACTGCACGTCTCTGTCGCACCGCAGCTGCTCGATGTCGTTGCCGATCTCCACCGCAATGAAAGGCTCGGAGTGAAAGCTGGTTTCCCCGACAGCGTCCGCGGACTCCAGGTTGAGGGCGTTCAACATGGCGGCCGTGTGTGGGTCCAGCTCGGGCTGAAGCTCGCTGTCGTCGCCCTCGTTAAAGCTCTCGTCATCCTCGTCCTCTTCCTCCACGGCCTGGTCCAGGGCCACCATGGTTTCCTCTTCTTCTTCTTCTTCTTCTTCTGATAACAAAAAACAAGTGTCAGAAAAAATCTTCAAAATGTGTGCACAACGCATTCGATCACCCTTCTAAAAGCAAAATGTTAGTTGTTTGGGTTTAACGCCGAGCAGGCGACTAAGGCCATCCCACGGCGGTCTTAAAGCAAAAAGAAGGTTCGCGAGATTGTGACTGTATTACAATGAAAATCCCGCTTTTTCACGAAAAAGTTGTCGCTCGCCTTCACGGGGCAGCGTTCGCAGAGTGCATGCGTGTTAACCCCTTCCCGGCCACTGAAAGTATATTGTAAATCTGAACTCTTTGTTCACTCTACAACCAAAAATCACAAAGGTCCAAGGAACATAGATGCAAACTGGTCTTAGCGAGAGATATAGATCCCCATGAGCCCCCGCGATTGCGGGGGCTCATGGGGATCCATGTCTCTTGCAGTTGGATCGTGTTCCGTTTTTCTCGGCAGTCAAAGGGTTTAACAGAAAGCAAGCGATCAACAAGGTTAATATTAACTCAGCCTTTAATTACCTGACTGTCAGACTGCTTCGATGATTGAATAACAGATGACTGAAAGCATGACTATCTGTGCCTGTGGGGGGTAGGGGGGGGGGGGGTGAGGGGGATTTTGTGGATGTGTGTACATTGACTGATTACTTGTGATCAGTGTAATTATATGGTATTGTGCTTGTATCATAACGTGTGTAAAAAGCAGCACACACAGATCGACGGTTTTCGCGTTCAACCTCTGAATTAACAATAGCGTTGTGTGTAAAGATGTGATTGACATCGCATTCTATTTGTTGCAATGGCCTGTTTAACGGCCGGCACTACACACTTTTGTGTGTAATGATGTGTTTGACATCGCACACTATATGCTGCAATGGCCTGTTTATCGGCCGGCCATACACACCTCTTAACATTTTTATCTATATGTGTGATCCAAGGCTTTCTTCACAAGGCGGTTATGACCATTTTCTGTTGTGCTTCAGGTTCCAAATTTCGTCAGAAAATAGAATAAAATCAAAGGAGGCAACTGCATCAAAAAGTGATTTTGCGGCAACATGTCAAATAAGAGGTCGCACGAAAACACCATCGATATTTTATTTGTGTATGTGCTGCACGTTAATATAAATATCAGTTTACGTTTTCTGCGCAGATGTAGACCAATAACTTACCAACGAGGAAGCAATAAAGTATATCGTAGTGTAGTCTATTATATAATGACGAGCAAAAGAAATGCGACATCGCTCGACTCATCGGAAACACTTCAGTTTTTCCAAGGAGACGAGTGATGTCACATTTCTTTCACTCGTCAGTATTCTATTGTACTGTACCTTCTTCGTGATCCTCGTGTATGGCTCCAAGTTTCGGGGCTCCCGTAGACTTGGAGGCTGCCGGTTTGAAGTTTGTCGCCGTACTCAGTAGCTGTTTTCTCATGGGCAGAACCGATCCCCTCGTGGGCAATGAGTTGGTTCTCTGCAGCGTTAACCGCGAGTTCTGCTTCCTCAGTTTTTCTCGCTGGAACTCCTTGAGAGCAAAGGTCAGCTTCTCGTGCAGCTGAAGGGCGATGGCCTTGGCCTTGGCCTCTGACTTGCACAGCACGGCGTGACATCTCAGCTCCATCTTCATCTTCTTGCCCTCGTGCCGGTACACCCAGACGAAGAGCCGAGGGTAGTTGGGGTGGGCGATGCAATAGGAGATCCGGTGGGCTCTGCAGAGTATGTAGGTAGGCAAGTTTGTAGATAGGTAGGTATGGATGTATATAGAAAAAGCAATCAATCAACCAATCAATCAATAAGTGCAACATTAATTAATCAATTAATAATTAATGTACTGCTTTTATCATCCTGTAATATATGCGCATCCTTAAAAACATTACCCTTTCACGTTCGCTTTAAACAATATCCAAATATTCAGCGTCCGTAAGCATCTCTAGCAACGAGAATCACAAATGAGCTGCTCCGTGATTTTAAACCTTACGACTTCAAGCCGTAAGGACCAGAATCGCATACCAGCACATATATAGACTTAGAATCCAAGGGACAACCTACAATAAAACTCACGCGTATAGAATGAGAAAAAGAAAAGTTAACGCTTTGGCTGTCTGTTCCGTGTTTAGTTGAGGTGATTCCTGCAGGAATTACCCCGACTCAAAACGCTACCGACAACCAAAGGGTTAACAGGTCTATATTACAACTGGAAGCCGTAGGGTCCAAAATCAGAGACCAGCGCATTACACATTACAGTGGTTGCACTTGAAACCCCCACCCTCGGCGAAGCCATCCATCATAAAAGTCATCCTCCCACATAGTCATCAGAGGCGACAATCAGTTACTTAATGGCCTAATTCAATCATGTATCTTGATTATCGCCCCAAGAAGATGATGGAATGAGGCGTTAACCCTTTGGCTGTCGGTAGCGCATTTTGTCCCGATGATTCCTGCAGGAATCATCGCGACAAAATACGCTACCGACAGCCAAAACTGCCTTACCCAAGGCGGGCTTTGATTGCTACATTTAACCAACATAACGAAGACGATGATGATGACGATGGTGGTGGTTGTTACGTGTTGAGTCGTAGTCGTAGTATGATATCACACCAGACACACGCACGTAAGGTTCTTTTAAATAAACTTCATTCAGCTGCAACCCGTCACACGTGGCTTAAGGATGTAGACTACACTGGACTAACAGTTCCAACAATATTTTATTTCAGCGATGCGATCTCCACACAATGCATTCCCAAATGCACCAACACTGATACAACGTCTCCTCTGCAAAAATGTCAACACTGGCGACACAAAGTTTTTCACACAACGTACACCTTCGTTACGCCGCGTCTCTCACGATGTACACCCTAAACGGGCCACGTACCTACGATAAACTGTGTGTCCCTACTAATGACAATGCATGACAATGTACACACGTGCTTCCTAGCACCAACTTTTATTATAGTAAAACAACTTTCCAGAATAATACAAGGAATCGACATAACGCAACCAATCAGAACGGAACACATAACTGAAACTCATAAATATTAATTAAACAAAATATTTTTTTTTAAATTTTAAAAAACTTTCTAGAATACTATAATAGTCTACGAAAATTCGACTGCTAATTTCAGCCCCAAATCCCAGTGTGTAATGATGTCACACAAGAGTATGGCAGACCGTTCACGATCTAGCCTACACTTTCTGGAAGTTTCGCGATCTTTCGCAATACTTACTGACTGGCTGCTAACTTCACACGTACAGAAAACAACTATGGCTATGAATAGAGCGCCTCTACTAAAATGTTGCTTACATTTCGACGTCACATGTACGAGGTCACTAGACAGCGCGACCTTTCTCGAACGTTCTGGTTTATTCTCAGCAAATCTACGCAAAACAAAAATCGACCGCTCTTCTCCGTGCGACTTTTGTAGAAGCTTCCGACTAAACTTAGCGAATCATAACAAAGCCAAATCCGCTATCTGCGCAAACGATAGAAAATCTTACTGAAAAGGTACGTGATACGCAACCAAGATAGCTCAAATAAATATCGGATCGTTTCCTACGATTAACACATGCATGCTCTCACAGAACACAACCACAATCGTAACAGTGGTTGTGATGGTGATGATGATGATGATGAAGATGATGATGATGATGATGATGATGATGACGAAAACGACGGCGGCGACGACGACAGACGGTGGTGGACGGTGGACAGAGGAAGTCCTGTTAACTTGATAAACTACCAAAGGTAATTCAGCGCAGACCCGCCCAAGTCAACACACCGGCCCGTGCGGGAGTGTGCTGAGCACTGCCGGCGGAGTTAGACAGGATTCGTCAGTGTACTAAAGACCGGTGTCAGGCAGGCGGCGGGTCAGTCGGTCAAGGGACCTGGACCCACTCAGCCCTCGCCTGACATGCTAAAACAAGGCACTGCACGTTAAAACATGACACACTCGACCGTGACAGTTCAAGCCGGGAGTGCAAATAAACAAAAGACCTTAGGGCCGACGTAGCCGCAGTGAGCTGGCGCAAGTTTGTGCGCGGGCCCACTGCGGCCGACGTCGGCCCGAGGAGCTTTGCTGACTGTGTGGCGCCAGAACAATGCGTGTGAATGTGCCTCGTTTTCCGTTTAATTGCTTCATTCTGAAGCTGCGTATAAACAAACACTGGATTTTCAACCTCCTCTTGCACCGAAATTTTGATTCAGTTCCTCCTACTGGGGACCTAGATCTAAATTTGTATGCACCAAGGAGCATGAAACACAGTATTTGTATGTAACGTTCCCTTCGAGTGACTTCCGCAAATACTGCTTTCAGTCACTTTCTTAGCAACCTCCCACCCCCCCACCCCCAATTCCACCCCACCCATTCCACCCTTCCCGGTCATTGTGAGTGAGTGTGTGTGTGTGTGTGTGTGTGTGTGTGTGTGTGTGTGTGTGTGTGTGTGTGTGTGTGTGTGTGTGTGTGTGTGTGTGTGTGTGTGTGTGAGAGAGAGAGAGAGAGAGAGAGAGAGAGGGGGGGGGGGGTTAGGTCGATTAGATGTGTCGTCATCGGTCAATAAATGCACAGTTGTCTCCCTAATCAGTGCTGTTTTCTGTTCCTACCTAATTGCTACGTAATCGTGCATTATACTCACTCGCAGTTACCCCTTTCTGTTTCGTTTATTGTGTATAAGCAGATATCTTCACTTTCTCGCAAGTCAGAGTGTGCATTATTGCTTAGTTCTCGAAAAGAAGTAACGAAAAGAGACATATTCAATGTTCAGACCTGCGGCAATGAGTTTTGGTCACGTCTCGACTGGACAAACGGAGGGAAGCCATGGGGGTGTCAGTCTTAGCGTGCGTGAACGAGTCAGTTCGTGACAAGGGTGGGAGGAAACGAGACGGCACCACGACAGTAGCACTAATTTGGGGATTAGCGACCCAAGTCAAGGTCAACAGCGTCCCCCCTCTACATTTTCGTCTCCGCAGTCTCCACACCTTGGACAAAATCAGCTGTGGGTTTAACCCACAATGGCGGCATGTCTCCAGCGCTAACTTCATTTGGCTGTGTATGTGTATGCAAAACACTTTCAGCAGACTGGTTTACCGGCTAACCAACTGACAATGACGTAGTCAGACTGCTAAAAGCGGCGGTAACGTAAGTCAGGTCCTCGGGCCCACGACGGCCGCAGTCGGCCCGCGCACGGCTGTGCGCGGGCCGACTGCGGCCGTCGTGGGTCCGTAGACATTTTGCCATAAGTAAAATGATGGAATTTGGCACGTTTACGAACCCAAGTGCACAAGCTTTACTTACAGGCAGCTAAAATTAACGAAAGAACCGATAGAGAATCGTACATGAATGTGTTTTTCTTTTAATTTAGCTGTACAATCGTTTCGGGTCGATAATCTATTTGGCCGTCGGTTGCGATTTTTGTCGGGATGATTCCTGCCGGAATCTTCGCGACAAAAGCCACTATTAACAGTTAAAGGGTTAAAACGATATCGATCGATGATCCCGGTACGTGAACAGCCGACGTCGGTCCGATGGGTCTTAGCTTTTCTAATTCTGATGATGATGAGGGTGAAGCGTTTATTCAGGATAAAGCTACCATGCGATATGACGCCGTCTGTCTTAAAGTTAACCCTTTGGCTGTCAGGTAGCGCTTTTTGCCGAGGTGATTCCGGTAAGAATCACCGCGACAAACGCGCTACAGACAGCCAAAGGTTTAAAAACTGTCCTGTGACTAAAACACAAAGAAGCGTGAGAAAAAGCGTGAAAATCCTCCAGTCTTACCTGTATTCCGTCAGACCCTGCTCCTTCGTGTGCGCTTTCAGCCCGGACCCTGTGAGCACCAGCTTCATCTCCAGCCCCGGGTGTGGGGACCTCATGTAGTTGTTCCAGATGGTGGAGACGGGCTTGTCCACGCACCCGTCCCCCTTCATCATGGCCGTCTGCACGTTGCCCAGGTAACGCACCTTGTAGCTGGGGTCCTGCTCGCTGATCTGCAGGTTCTTGCGCCAGCCGAAGAGACTCATGGCTGTGTTTGTGTCTGTGGGCTCTGCAAGAGACAAGTCAACTGTGTACGTATATATATGGGATAATTTGCCATGCCAAGGCATAAGCAGTGAGTCCATTTTTGTGAAAAGCGAGATTTCCATTGTATTACAATGAAAATCTCGCTTTTCACAAAATTGGACTTAATATATTTTGCCACCACGTTGCAGCAACAGTTTACTCATTTAGCCCCAGGACCCTGTAGCAGGAGATGGGTTGATCATGATAATTCAAGGGTAGTGCCAGATGAGCTTGGCGCCTAAGGCGCCAAGCTCATCTGGCACTACCCTTGAATTATCATGATCAATCCATCTCCTGCAGCTAGTACATAGTCGTTCGGTAACACTTCCAAAATTTTTGAAAAGCACCCGTGGGGCTAAAAGGGTTACACGCTTAAAAAAGTACTTCACTGTAAATGAGTCACTGGTCAAAGGTCGAACAGGCTGCACTATAATCACGGTCTGAATTCGGAGGGTTATTCTCCCAAATAAAGTCAAAGTTAGTTTGTGAAGCAAGTTCCAACTGCTGTCTAACACTGAACAAGATACATGTTCTGCTGCAATTTTACAATTTACCGCGTAAAATTGAATTATTGAATTGAAAACAATGTGTCCTTTTGATGCCATCTCTATGTTGTCAAAGACTTTAAATATTTATGTATACGGTCTTTGCTGTCACTGTATGAACATTGAAGTGTTCAACACATACACTCAAATGTCAAGTTGAAGCAATGGCTGATTTACTGATGGTGTCGTCTTCAATAATTCACAAGTCTAGTAAAGCGAAACACTGAACACGCATCATGTGCAATAATTTACAAGCGTAATAAAAGCACCATACCCAACATGACTGGAAGAGCTTGTTGACACTCAGAGTGGCTGTGTTTTTAAATAAATTTTGTCCTAGACACGTCGCTAGTTTCTTTCTTCTTCCTCAGTTGACAATGTCAAGGATAATGGACGTCCCCAGATACACAGCTATATCGTATGATCAACAAAAGTATTTTGTAGCCAATAGCTGCGTATCACCTGGCTTTTACTCCTTATGTGTCATCCATCTAAATTCAACCATGATATTTAATAATGTTCTCGGTGGTCCGCTGAAAAATCTGGCTCAGCTTTCACTGTGCAATGGGTTTCAAGTCCCAACGAATGGCTGTGCTCCACTCTAAGTACTGGGTATATTCAAATCAGATTACTTTTCACACTCTGTATTGGATAATCATGCGCACCACGCATCTTATCTGTCACAACGGATCCGGCATAATCACTGTCTCAAAATGCAGGTCAGAAATATCAGCTCAGCTGGAGGTATTATGTTTCAGCCACGCACGCAAAACAAGATTTCCAGCTGCAAAAAACAACGTCAGTTCCCAAAGTAAGCAAAGGTCCTCGGGTCCACGATGGCCGCAGTGGGCCCGCGCACGGTTGTACACAGGCCCACTGCGGCCGCAGTGGGTACGCGCACGGTTGTACACAGGCCCACTGCGGCCGCAGTGGGTACGCGCACGGTTGTACACAGGCCCACTGCGGCCGCAGTGGGTACGCGCACGGTTGTACACAGGCCCACTGCGGCCGTCGTGGGCCCGAAGACCTTTGCTTACTTGGGAACTGACGTTTTTTGCAGCTGAAAACTGACACAACTGGAGGTGGCATGCTTTTACGCATTTAATTAAATTGGTTCTACACTGGAAGTAATCTTTCGTTTTACAAGGAAGTTTCACAAACCACATCTGTCCTTCATAAAGTAATCTCACAACTGTCGTCTAAAACTCAGCCCTAAAACGTCAGGTAGTATTCGCCTCAAATGTAGCCATGAACCATTAGCTGTAGAGAAGCAAGCAGACAAACAGCCAGAGCTTAAATGGCTCTGCACAGCGCTTCTTCCTTCTGTCAGTCTCGCATCTAGTAATGTGCCTAGGTACTGCTTCGCTCGTTTAAAGCAAAACGGAGAGCGTTCGATCGAAACCCCGTGACTCAGGGCGTGTCCATATAATATGCGCATATTGGAAAAATCGAAAGTCGGAGGCGGGAACTGCTGCAATGATTTCCTCATAAACATTCTGCTTAACCCTTTCGGAACGTGCTGCATTCCGATACGCGGCTTTATGTCGCATATCGGATGCGGCACGTCAGTCTCGAATTGTATGTGTTTAGCTATGAGCTCTTATGGTATTTCCTGTTGAAGAGAAACGAAATTTAACACAAAAATAAAAATCTAAATCGAGGCAGGAATACCTCAGTGATGATTTCAATCGTATCTCTTTTGGAATTGAATTTAGAGTCGTTCTTTTACCGACCTGATTCTTGTCAGTAATCACTTGATCCTAGTACTGCTCACCTGGCACTACCTTTGACCCCTTCACTGCAAGCAGACACAAACTATTCCTTTGAAACCATGGCAAACTCAACGTCAAATAACCTCGGCCATCCACGGCAAACGAACATCGAACGAGCGAACGAACGAACGAACGAACGAGCGAACCTTTTTATCACAGTATGAACGCTTTCGGCTTATAGCTTAAGTCGTTAAAAAAAATCGTAATAAAAGGTTTTATTCGTTCGGTAGCAAAATGTCTGTAACTCATTCTACCCCAGACACACCACATAAAGATAAGGATCGACCATGATAGTTCAAGGGTGATGCCAGAATAGCTTGGCGCCTATGGGCGCCAAGCTATTCTGGCATCACCCTTGAACTATCATGGTCGATCTGTTTCCTGCACTGCAATGCAGTCTTCAGAGGACAGGGGCAAAATTTAAGGATTTCGGTGTTGGGGTAGAATGAGTTCAGTCCACGCCGGCCGCAGGAGACCCGCGTACAGCGGTGGCGCAGGCCCACTGCGGCCATCGGGGACCCGAGGACCTTTGCTTACTGGGATTTCTTTCAAGCTGCCCCATGAATATCAACAGAAAAAGCATTAGCATTGAAAATGCATGAAGACAACATTCCATGCTGCGAAAATCTAATGACAAACACCGTCGTAATGGTTCGGTTACAGCGGGCGGTGCGATGGACCGACTATGGACCGACCATAATAGCCCGAGGTCAGTGTCATAAGCAGCTCATCAAATGGGCCAGCACGAAGCAAAAACCATCATGAGCAGCTAGCCCCAGCATCTGCGGGGGCTCATAGGGTTCTTCGCCTCTTGCTCAGTGTTTGGACATGTTCGCATTTCCCCGGCACTGAAGAGATTAACTACCATGGTCCATTGGCCTCCAGTAAAAATGGCACGTAGTCTTCAGAGGTCACCTTGCAATACAGGGATAAAGGTGGTATTGATTAATGTGTTATTGCTCTACGCGTAACGTTCGGATTTCCCAAATTTGTAAAAGAAAAAATAATAATTTTTTTTTTAATCCCAAAACTGTCCTTACAGATTTGCATTCTCTATTCAGAAGACAGTTCGGCCATAATAGTTCAAGGATGGCGGTAGAATTGCTTGGCGCTTTTAAGCCCCATGCTATTCTGGCACCCCCCTTAAACTATTATGATCGATCTACATCTTTTCGCAGTGTGTTTACGTTCCATGGGATATGCAAAACACACAATAACGGCAATTTGAATTATTCTACACGAGTAGTATAATAATGGCCTTTTTGTCAACACTGACATGTGAACATTTCACCATATCGCTTTTTAGTGAATATTTCGGATTCCATAATTATGTACCCACTTCGTAAGACATGCGCCAAGCTAGTTTGGCACAACCCTTGAACTATTATGGCTGATCCATATCTTGGTGTTGTGGGCCGGGTCTCCACTGCTCGTCAATGACAGACATGACAATTGCACCTTCTCGCTTTTAGTAAATAGTGAGGGTTGGTTTGCAACGAACGACTCTCAACAACGAACGAGAACGAAGTCACATACACACTCCAAACATCTCCAAGAGGCATAGACCCTCCGGGCTCACGAGCATCTATGCCTCTTGGAGAAGTTTGCAGTGTTGTCTTTGTGTATGGCACACGCTGGTTATCCGTTGGAACTTCGCTCTCGTTTGTTTTCGGGATTCGTTCGTTTCAAACGAAAACTAATATTTCCATACGTACTCACTTCACAAGATGTGCTCTATAGGCGTCAAGCTATTCTGGTGCAACCCTTGAGCTATTATGACCGATTCCTACCCCCGCGTAATGTGCCACGTCTCCAAAATACACAGACAACGAGGGCAATTGGACAAACGCATTGCTCCATAAGTGCTGACGAACGTGACAACTGCACTTTCTCGCCTTTCAGCGAACATTTCCATATGAACACACTCCACAAATATGTTTTCAAACAGATAAGGAGACCTCTTTGTAAATATGCTCGTATCAATGTGCTGACTACAACATGTGTGCTAAATATATTCATTAGAAATATATCGTCAGCACATTAACTCCTTCCCTGCCACTGCACGTACACTTTGTTTCTGAAATCTTTGTCACTCAACGACCCAAAAACACAACCCTCCAAGGAATTAGGTTACAAATTGGTCATAGCAAGAGACATAGATCCTCATAAGCCCACGCGACTGCGGGGGCTCATGGGGAACTATGTCTCTTACAGAAGGGGTGTGTTCAATATTTCTCGGCAGTGAAGGGGTTAATAATTATATGCATCAAAAAACACAAAGCACTTCTGCCCTAAGAATGAAAATCTCGCTTTTCACGAAAATGGAAATACTGGCTTTTGCCAAATCAGGGCATACTTCCGCTCGTTGGATGACAATGTAACACTGAATATAAAAATATATCCATAATAAAACACACACACACACACACACAATCAGGAACTATAAACATACAAGGAAAAAAGAAGCTACCTCGTTGCACGATGAATATTTGCTCTGCTTCTGTAATAACCTGTAGCCTTTCTCAAAAACGTCTCTCAATATAGCTAGACACAACCTGATAAGGAAAAAGAAAACCGGCCCGCATTGGAGAGAGACACTTGTTTCTTCTTTAAGAGACTAATTCTCCTCTTTATCAGATGTTGAAATTCCCAGTGAAGAAAAAATCTTTAAAGATACTGTCCCGAGCATTATAATTATGTAGGTGCACAGGTCGTCTAAAGGTTTTCTCAGTGGTACAAACTTTGTCAGTACCGCCCTGTGTTTATTAAAGCAAGAGATCCTTTGTAACAAAGGGTTCTCCACTCTGAAAAACACAAGGTAGGTTTGCCAAGACACAGATTGGGTGTCCGTAAGAAGCCCAAAATGCACTTTTAATTAAATGCAATTTATTTATTTATTTATTTATTTATTTATTTATTTATTTATTACTCGTATGTGTGTGAGAGGTGCGGCTGCCGAGGGGAAGCTGAAGGGGGTGGAGAGGGGGGCGGGAGGGGTATCGTAACTGAACACATAAACACGTTCGTATTCGAAAGGTTTTTGAGAAATGCTGTCTACAAGCTCTAATGCCTGAAATAAACAACAAGAGATGCCGAGTCCGAAATAGCTCAAGCGGTAAAGTGTCGGAGCAAGAGAGCGAAGGGAATCGCCGGGTCTTGGGTTCGAGTCCCCGTCCCGGCCCCGGTAGCTGGACTCGCAATCCAGTGAAAAAAGACGGGCTTGTACCACAGCATGCTCGTCGAAAGGTCCTGGTAAATCTAAGTGGCACAGTTGCAGTGTGCCTGAACTGATCAGTATTCAGATCGTACTCCACAGGCAATAGATTTCCTTGTCTCCCATAACCCGCCCGCCAGGGCCGTCCATTTTCACTTCGGCGCCGTGGACGTTAAACCCCGAATTAACCAACCAACCAACTGAACAAGAGGCACACACGCAATATCAGCAGCGTCTGTTGTAATCACGTTTTAGAACAGTGCTTGGGAAGCTCCTTCGTAACATTTAGACTGAATCTTTAAATTACAGCCGACCCTTGACACACTGAATTCGTGAAAGCGTAAAGTGTTACAACAGCACTCGACACACTGAAACCGCCTTTGAAGAGCCGGGCCAAGTAACCACAGCTGTTTTCTGACACAACAATATCGAACCGATAAAACCCGTCCCTATGTCCGAGGAAATAGTAAAACCTGTTTGAAGCAACCATCTTTTATGCAAGGAAACAGTGGTCATTAACCCATTCCGCAGCCCTGACGCACTACAGCAGGAGATGGGTCGACCATCATAATTCAAGGGTAGTGCCAGATTAGCTTGGCGCATGTCGGCGCCATGCTAATCTGGCACTACCTTTGAATTATCATGGTCGATCCATCTCCTGCAACTGGTGCATAGTCATTAGATGACGCCTCCAAAATTTGGGAAATACGGCCGTCGGGCTGAATGTGTTAATTACATGTGCTCTCTCGCGCAGGGCGAAAAGCGTCACCGGTCACTAACGAGCGTCATTCAGGGTTAGTTCATTATTGGTGCCGCGCAGGCTACTAAGGTCATCTCACGGCGGCATGACTTAGGTGGCTGTGTAACGGTGTCTTTTAACCCGTTCACCGCCGTGAGATGGCCTTAGTTGCCTGCTCGGCGTTATACCCAAATAACTAACTTTAACCCGTTCAGTACCAATTGACGCAGATCGTGTTTCTGCATTATTTGTTAATAAACACCAAATGTTCTAGCTTTCCAAGAAACATGGATTCAAAATCGTACCAGCAAAAGGCATAGATCATCATGAGCCCCCGCAATTGCGGGGGCTCATGAGGATC
>BTPG01000007.1:64930050-65097550 GCA_036245525.1 Semisulcospira habei
GTGGGGCCCCGAAACCTAGCATATAGCCCGAAGACTGATGGTAGACAGAACTTGTAAATTATAGGGCTGGGGACGACCAGGCTGAGATTGACTTCGGTTTTGTCGGTCCTCCTTAACTGACGTGTAAACCAACTGTACACGTTATCCTAAGACGAAACTCATGAAGGAGCTCAGTTTCAATTTACTAGATGTGGTGTAGATTACATGACCGAAAAAAAAAGGCAGAAGCACTGTTAACCCATTCAACCCTGACGCACTACAGCAGGAGATGGGTCGACCATGATAATTCAAGGGTAGTGCCAGCCGCCGGCACCGACGCCAAGCTAATCATAGTCTGGCACTATTTTTTTCCCGAGGCGGAGGGGGAATTGTGATGAAGCTCTATGCTCGGGCATAGTGCTCATTTAGTAGGATTAGTATGGTACGGTTTTTGTTAACGGTTTGTTGTGCCGAAAGTCCGTGGGGCCTGCTGTCCATGGGGAATATGTAAGACATGGTTAGCACGGGATTTTTTAGTGAGTTCTGTTTAGTGAGTTCTAGGCGGAAGCTGTGACTGTCAGAGGTTTAGATCGGGAGTGCGGGCTGTTTTGTCGTATGGAACGGTTGTTGAGTTACCTAGCCCGCATTCCAAGACTCTGAAGCCTAGATTTCAGGTATGTTTCTATAAACGTAGTATTGATAGTTGTTTAGTTAAAGACAGTATGCGTGGTAAGATTAATGTGGTTGTATAGCGGTGTTCCGGTTTGGTTTAGTATAGTATGTTTAGTTCGGTGAAGTAACCGGTGTTTTTGTATACAGTTGTTTACCGAGTTAGATGACTAAAGGAATATGAAGTGTGTATGTCTAAGCCGCTATGAAGATAGTACGTGGTTGGGTAAGCATAGTCTTTTCCAGGGTATAGAGTAATGTATAGCAAGAGTGTTAGACTATAGCCTAAGTCTTTAACTAAACAACTATCAATACTACGTTTATAGAAACATACCTGAAATCTAGGCTTCAGAGTCTTGGAATGCGGGCTAGGTAACTCAACAACCGTTCCATACGACAAAACAGCCCGCACTCCCGATCTAAACCTCTGACAGTCACAGCTTCCGCCTAGAACTCACTAAACAGAACTCACTAAAAAATCCCGTGCTAACCATGTCTTACATATTCCCCATGGGCAGCAGGCCCCACGGACTTTTGGCACAACAAACCGTTAACAAAAACCGTACCGTACTAATCCTACTAAATGAGCACTATGCCCGAGCATAGAGCTTCATCACACCCTTGAATTATCATGGTCGATCCATCTCATGCATCTGGTGCATAGTCATTAGATGACGCCTCCAAAATTTGGGAAATACGGCCGTCGGGCTGAATGAGTTAAACTCTTAGGTTCATCCGTATGAAATCTTTAAAAAAAAAAAAATAAAAAAAAAATAACGCATAGGCTTCCGACTGTATGTTGGCAAAGTAGGCCTCTGCCTGTGAAGGCAAAGGCAGTAAGTCCAATTTTTGTGAAAAGGGAGATTGCCATTATGTCAGTTACTATGAAATTCTCGCTGTCACAAAAATGGACTTTCTGCTTTTCGTATCAGTTCACATGGGAGGCCCACCCGGCGTTTTATTGTGAACTTCCACTATTTCAGTATTTGTCAACTAACTGCGGCAACTACACACCTCTGAGCGAGGTGAGTCGAGCACCCCTTGAATGCTCTGTCATTGAATACCCTTTACTACTATGCACACGTGTAAATCCTTTTGCTCAGCGATTTTTGTGGCGATGATTGAAAGGTTCGGAGCCGTTGCGCTCGAAACGGTATGACAAATTAAAAATAACACCATTATATTTCACGTCAGTTTCACGATGGAAAGAGACTGTGAAGAGAGGAAGAGAGGAAACCTGCTTTTCTAACATTTTTTTTTCCACTGGCTGAATTTCGAACGAGGATGGACGGAGGTAACCATGGAGAGAGAACAATGAACAATGAACCTTTATTTTCAAACGGAAAAAGTTATTGGCAACGGGACCAGCGTTTTCAAACTTGCCGTTGCTACATCTACTACATAAATTACAAATATATATGCCCCTACACACACACACACACACACACACACACACACACACACACACACACACACACACACACACACACATGCTCTCGCACACACGCACACATACACCGAAAATCTCGCGCACGCACGGTCGCACGCACGTACGCACTCACGTACGCACGCAGGCATGCACGCATACACACACGCACGCACACACACACACACACACGGAGAGACAGAGAGAGAGAGAGAGAGATTTTCGGGACTGGATGATGCCTGGGGTGTAGCAGGTGACATCTTTCACAACGTTCTTCAGTTGAACTAGCCGGAAAATCAAAGGGAGTACTTGAGGGATGGGAAGGGGGGGGGGGGGGGGGGGGGAGGAGAGGAGAATAGGGGTTGGGTGGGGGGAGGGAGGGAATGCCGGGACTGTCTGGCAGATGTGACAGCTTTCACTTCCTTCACAACTGGCCGGACTGAATTCAAGTGTGTGTGCGGCCGTGTGTGTGTGTGTGTGTGTGTGTGTGTGTGTGTGTGTGTGTGTGTGTGTGTGTGTGTGTGTGTGTGTGTGCAGTGGCGTAGAAACCGGATGGGGGGGGGGGGGAGGGGTCCTAGGCCCCCCCTCCATGAAAACAGATATAGGGAGGCCAAGGTATGTTATCCCCCCCACCCCACCCCCTCCCCGGCCTTTCCCTATACCCCTCCCAATATCATTGGAGAAATACAATTTGCGAGACGAAAAACAATCAATTCATTCTATTTTTGTTTGTATTCATCGTTTGAAGGATATATATTTATGCCCCCCCCCCCCCCTCACACACACACACACACACACACACACACACACACACACACACACACACACACACACACACACCTTCCACACTCCCTTGTTTTATTTTCCACTTTTGAGGCAGGAAAGCCGCGGGCACAGTAATGCACGCTGCCCCGCCCCCTCCTTGTTGTTTACTTTTTCCGAGGTTACACTGTTGATTCAGTCGCACCTCCTCCTCTTTTTGAGGCACGGCGCCAGGCCCCTTCGATTACAATTATCTAGTCGCTACAACCGTGTGTGTGTTTATGTTGAAGGTGAACGGCTTGGTGCAGGTCCTTTGTTTACCTTGCATACGTTTCCATAAATACCATAAAGAAAAATATACAAAATGTGTGCTGGACTGTGATTTTGGACCTTACGGCTAAAAGCCGTAAGGTCCAAAATCACAGTCCAGTACACAAACACACCGGGAAACAAAGTTGCCCATTGTTCGTCGACACTAGTTAGACTTTACCTGTTTACCTGATGTGCAATACAATTTTTTTTTTATCAGCAACTCGTAAATAACCCAAAAAGCAAACGGGACAAAACAAGGCACTACTTGTGTTTTACAGGGCACTAACAGCCTTTCAAGAATCATGTCGCTCGAGGATGAACACCTTCAGAGCGGCCCAGCCACGCACCCTGAAAACCACATCGACAATTCGACAGTTGCATTTTTGGGGTGATTTCTGCAGCATTGACATCGACCCTTATCGGACCTGGCACCCCCACCCCCACCCACCCCCGAACCCCCCAAAAAAACAAAACAAAACAAACAACAACAAACAAACAAACAAACAAAAAATAAACAAAAAACAAACAAACAAACAAACAAACAAAAAAACATTTTGAGACAAAAGTTTTGATATTTCAGTTTGATCTTTTTTTGTCAGGCTGGACGACTATCGTCTCGCAATCCCACCCCCCACCCCCACCCTCCGCCCACCCCCCAGACCCCCTTTGTGAGACTGGAAACTGAGTAACACGTCAAGCTCTCTCCCTTTCAAATTCAAAAATCTGTATTGTCCATTAAATATATTTGTATAAAATGAAAATTTGTCTTCGCCGGGCTCACAAACACGAACAAGCAATTAAACACATATTTAAATAAAATCCCTCCCCACGCCTGTTACTATATTCCTTGCCGAATCACATCTTATTGATCACTTTGAATCACATTATCATTCACCACTCCCTCTATCACAGTTCCATCCGGCCCTTGCTATCACAACTTATCAGAGCTTTTGATTTCAGTTGTGTGTGTGTGTGTGTGTGTGTGTGTGTGTGTGTGTGTGTGTCTCTCTCTCTCTCTCTCTCTCTCCAGCCCCCCCCCCCCTCCACACACACACACACACACACACACACACACACACACACACACACACACACACACACACACACACACACACACACCGGCCTTTTCATTGTGGGACTGGAAAGAAACAGGTCAGGCTCGCTCTCGCTCTCTCTCTCTCTCTTTCTCTCCCCCCCCCCCCCCCGCCCCCCAAAATCACGCCGATCACGGCCCGGATCGACCGAACCGAAGAGCGCCAATAGTCATTCCGACATCACGAGTGTGAGGGCCGGCACTTTCTCCCCCACCGTCATAGGGTTGTATCGGATTAGTTTGGCGCCCCTCCGGCGAGGCGCCAAGGTGACTCATCTGTAACTACCCTTGAACTATCCAGCGTCAATAGTCCCACAAAGCCATCCGCTCCGAACCGCTGTAGCCTGGGTTTGACAGGTCAGTGAAAATGAAGCGTTTTACAGCAACGCCAGTCTACAGTTGTCATGATACTCCTCACTGACACGGATAGACTGACATGAACTCCATAAATGATGTGGGAGCTTGAATTAAGATTGTGTTCCGCGGCTTTAAAAACGTTTGGATTAATTAGTCCGGCAACGTAAAACAGCCCCAGCCGTACGTAGTCAAAGGAACCCGAATACTAAGTGATGTCAGCAAGAGGCATAGATTCTCATGAGTCCCCGCAACTGCGGGGGCTCACGAGGATCTATTTCTCTTGCAGTTAGACTGTCATGCTCAGTTGTCGGCACTAATTCAGTCTCGGCAGCGAAGGGGTTGAGGTCACATATCCAGTTACACTTTAGTGGTCGACTGCCGGCCTATCCGATATCTAAGGATCTGCGTCTTGCACCAGTGCGTTACCGTCGTAGGAATCCGAGCCAACAAAGTACATAAGTAGGACTGAGACTAAACTCTTTTAGTCAGGCGAGTTTTCAGGACTACTGAAGCACCTTCCATCCGAAAAAAAAAAAAAAAAAAAAAAAAAAATAAATGAGCAGAGAGTGATTCTTATAATATTAAAGGAGGCATATCGGGAGGGAGAAGGGTTTGGTTAGTGAGCAGGAGCTGATCTGGGGGGGATGGGCCGGGAGGGATCCTAGGGGTTCCTGAACCACATCCCAACTCCAGACCCAAAATTTATTAAAATGCTATAACAAAGTCCCTTCAGTTTGGGGTGTTTAAACCCCTCCTTCCCTATTTGATTTTTTGGCGAGTTCGACACACACACGCGGCCTTCTTCCTCTACCTCCTCCCCCCTCCCCCGGCCTTCCCCCGTTGGTTTCAGTGACTGATTTTTCGGCCACCGGTCTAGCGCATGGGAGGCCTTTTGTGTCAGGTTGAAGGCCCCAAACAAAATGTCTACCCCCCCCCCCCCTCACCTCGAGGTAACTGATCCGCCCTAGCTGGCGATTAGATTCAGTAGAGGGGGGAGAGCCTGGTGGGGGGGGGGGGGGGTAGGTGTATATCATGCTACTCTCCGCCATGACAGTCTCAGCCTTCCTGCGCGCAGTACGGTACGGCTAAGGGTATGGCGGAGGGGGATGGAGATGGCTGACAGACTGGTTATCTCCCTCGATTCACTGCTCTAATTAGCCCAACAACTGAAGGAGTCAACCAGTGTGGAGGGCTGAGTGACTTGAAAGATAGTAAGGGGGACAAGAACAGTAAAAGACGCAAAAATGTCTTATATTATCTCCCTTTTGTGATTTCATGACAAAAATATCCCTGTACCCGCACCTTTATGATTAGTTAATTTCATATCTAAAATAAATTGGGAGGCAGGTACCGTCTCTTTCAAAATGACAAACATACTATGAAATACTTGTGTGTTTTTTTCAAGTGCGTTTTATTTGTTATCACCAACTTGCTAAGGGATGTCACTCCCTTAGTAAAAGCTGTAATGGCGGCGTGCATATAATTTTTTTCTGCCTGTTTCAAACTGCACTAGCTGTATTATGGGCCGCTATTCCAGCAGTGACGAGGAGTCTAGCCGTCGTCTAAAAAAAAAGAAGAAGAGGAGGTCACGTTCCAGGTAAGGAAAAGCCATAGCACATCAGTCTCGATCATTCAGCCTGTTCATTCTTTCAATAAGACAGCGAAGACGATCGAGCAAGACTGCCTCAACCATTTGCGTGTCACTGTTCAGTAGCGGGGTTTTCTCCGCGATGATTCCTATAGGAATCATCGTGACATAAATTGCTATCTATCTATCTATCTATCTATCTATCTATCTATCTATCTATCTATCTATCTATCTATCTATCTCCCGTAGTCTTGCCGACCGTTGGGGCACCACTGATGACTTGGCAACCAGCTCCCTCTATTCCTCTCTGTTCTCTGCCATTCTCAGCGTATCGCCCAGCTTCAGTCCTGCCCACTCTGAGATATTGTCCTCCCATCTTTTCCTCTGTCTTCCTCTCCTTCGTCCTCCTTGCACAGTGCCTTGCAGGATTGTTTTGGCAAGCCCTGCTGAACGCGTGACATGCCCATACCACTTCAGTTTGCGTTTTCTCACAATGGCTAACAAGTCTTCATAAATAGGGCCCGATGGCTTGCCTGATTCTGCTTCCCACTTCCTCGTTTGTGATGTGATCTCTGTATGAGATGCCAAGCAACCTTCGAAAACATCTCATTTCAGTGGCTTGTATCCTCCTTTCAAGGTCTGCTGTGAGGGTCCATGACTCGCAGGCATACAAGAACACTGAGATGACTAAGGAGCGCATCAGTCTGATCTTGGAGCAGAGTGTGATGTTTCTGACCTTCCATATGGTCTTCAATCTTGTCAGTGCTGTTGTTGTCTGCGCAATCCTGGATAGTATTTCTGGTTTTGATCCCTCATCTGTCATCTCCTAAGTATTTGAATTTCTTAACTGTTTCCAGTTTTTGGCCTCCAACCATGATTTCAGTGCCAATGCCACTGGCGTTATTGGTCATCAGTTTGGTCTTCTCTGCACTGATTTCCATCCCATATGCAATGGCTGTACTATCCAGCTTTTACACCAGCTGAGCTAGCTCCTTCTCTGTTCCTGCAAGGCCATCAATGTCGTCCGCAAAGCGCAAGTTCATTATTGTTCTGCCTCCAATACTGACAGTTCCTTCATGATCTTTCAGAGTGTCCGTCATGATTCTTTCCAGGAAGATGTTGAAAAGAGTAGGTGAGAGCAAGCAGCCTTGTCTGACTCCAACTGTAGTCCTAAACCAGTTTCCTATTTTGCCGTTGAAGCAGACTGCGCTAGTGGCCTTGTTGTAGAGGTTTACTATGACTTGGATCAGGTTGGCATTGATGTTGTATAGCTTCATGGTGGACCAAAGGGCTGCATGCCACACTCTGTCAAAAGCTTTCTTAAAATCCACAAAGACATGATAGAGGTCCTGCTGGTGCTGGAGGTATCTCTCACATAGAACTCTCAGGTTGAAGATCTGCTCAGTTGTGCTGCGCCCTGGTCTGAAGCCTGCCTGTTCCTCAGCTATGATTTCCTCTGCCTGTGGCTTCAGCCTGTTCAGTAGGATCTTTAGCGGTCCGTGGCGCAGTGGTTAAGGCGCCTGCCACCAATGCTAAAGGTGCGAGGTTCGATTACAGATTCCGGCGTCGGATTTTTCTCCTCTAGTAAGTGTCGCCGTTAATTCGGGCGGACCGTCGGGGGTTCTTTCTCCGGGTACTCCGGCTCTTCCTCCCCCTCCACTTTGGTATCAGTTTCAGCCCACTTAATCAAATTTCAAATACAAACGATTTTGAATTTCCAAAAACTACAGTAGCTCACTTGAGCTTGCCCTTAGCACCACGTGAATGTTCTATGTTTATGTACAGTGTGTGAGTGAATGCGCGTGATTCACGTGATCGTGCTTGTTGGGTTCAGTTCGCGGCGGCGCTTTGAGCTGATTTTCAATTGGGATAAAGCGCCTATTTAATGCGCTTATTATTATTATTATTATTTAACATGACTTTGCTTGGGTGGGATATAACTTATAAGACTGATCGTGCGATAGTTCTGGCATTGATGTAAGTTGCCTTTTTTGGGGAGAGTTATTATAAGTGACTATAAAAATTGCTACGTGCACGCAAAGGGTTCCATGACAAAACCCGCTATCGACACGCAACGGGTTAAGTTCTGTATAATGTTACTAGTAATTATCGAAAAGTCGTCACGCCGACTGTGTTCAATCCGCAAGGGGAGTAGATTTTTTCGAACCACCGCAAATATGTAGCCTGGGCTCATGGGCATTCTGTCAGAGATCAGGGCTCAGTTGCATGAGTGTGCCTAGTCCTGTGCCAGGCACTAAGCAAGGCGCTCTAGAGCGGAGCACCTTGCTTAGTGCCTGGCACAGAACTAAGCTTACTCATGCAAATGGCACCTGGCCCTTAAGGGCTGGCTTAACTGGGCGAGACAAACCCGAACCTCGTCTCAGCGAGACACCCGAGACAGTCTCAGCGAGATACCTGACCCACCCCTTTATTAGGTTCGGCGAACTCTCCGATTCAAGATCAGACGTGCCGAACCTAATAAAAGGGTGGTATGGGTATCTCACCGAGACTGTCTCGGGTGTCTCGCCGAGACGAGGTTCAGGTTTGTCTTGCTCAGTTAAGCCAGCCCTTTTGACATCATCAGACTGAATGGGTTAAAACTGATGACTGGCAAGTTATGTATCAGGTTGTCTGTGCTTGGAATACTATGAGTGATACTATGACAGAATGACAAAAATGTTGATAACTTGATAATGATATGCCATCCAGCATTCCTTCTAATCTCAGTGATATGGCTACAAGTGTTGTTTCTTACAATTTACAGTGCCTTTCCAAATGACACCACTCATTCTCTTGTAAATTAATGTACCTGATGTTCAGACATTTTATGTCATGTGATAAACCAGTTTTCTTCAGTCTTTCTGAGGTTCACATCATTGAATTCATTTTTGTTCAAGGCACAGTTCCCTTTTGAAGCAGTCTCTCCCACCTCCTCACCCTACACCCAGGGTTCATTTTTTTGACATGCCCAGTGCCACTGGCGCATCACTTGCTAAAATAACCCCTGATATTTTGAGCAGAGGGGTCAATGATGCATGGGTTTATAATGTAGGCAACAGGCCTATTCCTCGCGCTGGGACCATACGGCGTTGAGGCGCGTCCCCTGGGTGGTGGATAGGGGGTCCCTCGTGAGAGGGGTGCACCGAATGAAATAAGGTGCCGTGAGCCAACATGGTCTAAGGGAAGGTGACCCCGACAGAAAACCCCTGGTCCTCCTAGTAAGGGGGTTGGGCGTGGGGGTAGCTTCCCCACCCTGCAAAAAAGGAAATAGCTACAAAAACGCCGACGAAAAGACTAACAGTAATTCCTTTCCTGGAGGAGGAAGGTTCTTCTACTAGAAGACTTATGACGTCCTGTGGTGAAAGCCGGAAGTCTTCGGAAGCCACAGGACCGAGCCGCCTCTCTCTATCCAGGGATACAACCATGGGCACATGGAACGTCAAGACCATGTACCAGAGCGGCAAGGCCGCCCAGATAGCAGCGGAAATGCAAAAGTACAACCTTTCCCTGCTAGGCATCAGTGAAGCCAGATGGACGCAGTCTGGCCAGAAAAGGCTGTTAAGTGGGGAGATGATTCTGTATTCAGGTCATGAAGAGGAGAATGCCCCCATACAGAAGGAGTAGCACTCATGCTGTCACCAGTGGCACAGAGAGCGCTGATGGGCTGGGAACCTCTTGGGCCAAGAATTATAACAGCAGCCTTTAGAACCAAGAAAAAGCTCAAGCTGAACGTCATCCAGTGTTATGCGCCCACCAATGACAGTGACGAGGAAGAGAAACAAGAGTTCTACGACCGACTCCAGAGTGCCGTGGACAAATGTGCGGAGCGAGACATCACCATCGTCATGGGCGATTTTAATGCCAAAATAGGGGAGGACAACACCGGATACGAAGAGGTGATGGGGAGACAGGGACTAGGCTCGGAGATGAGTGAGAACGGGGAGAGGTTTGTAGACTTTTGTGCTCTAAACCGACTTGTCATTGGAGGCAGCATCTTCCCACACAGAAGAATACACAAAGCAACTTGGGTCTCACCTGACCATACAACAGAGAACCAAATAGACCATATCTGCATTAGCAAGAAATTTAGAAGATCCCTTCAAGATGTTCGAGTGAGGAGGGGAGCAGATGTCGCCTCAGACCACCATCTGCTTACCTTAAGAATGAAGCTCAAGCTAAAGAAAAGCCGCACAGAGACAACAAGAAGACAGCGCTATAATGTAGGCCTCCTGAGAGAAACTGGAGTTAGAGAAGAGTTCAAACTGGTGCTGTCCAACCGGTTTCAAGCGCTACAGGAGCTAGTAAATGAAGAGGAGGCGGTCACCACAGAGCAGCAGTGGAAGGCAGTTAGAGAGGCGCTGAACTCAACTTGCAAAGACACTGTAGGGTTCAGGAAACACCACCACAAGGACTGGCTGTCGGCACAGACCTTGAAGAAGATAAAAGCGAGGAAGCAGAAGAAAGCAGCGGTCAACAACAGTCGCACGAGAGCAGCCAAAGTAAGGGCACAGGGGGAATACTCGGAAGCCAACCGCGAGGTGAAGAGGAGTATCAGGGCAGACAAGAGGGCCTACACAGACAGCCTGGCAGCAGAGGCAGAAAAGGCAGCAGGCAGCGGCAACATGAAACAGCTCTACGACATTACCAGAAGATTGTCGGGTAAGTATGGCCATACAGAAAGACCAGTAAAAGACAAAGAAGGCAAGCCTATTGCAGACAGAGCAGACCAACTCGACAGATGGGCCGAGTATTTTGAAGAGTTACTGAACAGACCTAGCCCACCCGACCCCCCCGACATCCAGCCGGCAGAGACCGACCTACCCATCAGCTGTGACAGACCCAGCCGGGAAGAGATCAGAAAAGCAGTGGCATTTTTGAAGAATGGCAAAGCAGCAGGGCCAGATGGCATCCCAGCGGAGTCCCTGAAAGCAGACCTAGAGACAACAGTTGAGATGCTGTACCCACTGTTTGGAAAGATCTGGGAAGAGGAGGTGATGCCAGCTGACTGGAAGGAGGGGTACCTAATCAAGCTTCCCAAGAAAGGCGACCTCAGCAAGTGTTCCAACTACAGAGGAATCACCTTGCTGTCAGTACCAGGAAAGGTCTTCAACAGGATCATCCTAGAGAGAATGAAGAGCTCCGTTGACCCCCAGCTGAGAGACCAGCAAGCAGGATTCAGGAAGAACCGATCATGTACAGACCAGATCGCCACTCTCCGCATCATCGTGGAACAGTCTCTGGAGTGGAGCTCCCCGCTGTACGTCAACTTTGTGGATTATGAGAAAGCATTTGACAGCGTGGACCGAGAGACTCTGTGGAAACTCCTACGACACTACGGTGTACCCACAAAGCTCGTCCGCCTGATCAAGAGCAGCTATGATGGCATGACATGTCGCGTGATCCACGAAGGGCAGTTCACCAGAGAGCTCCAGGTCAGAACTGGTGTCAGGCAGGGGTGTCTGCTGTCTCCGTTCCTCTTCCTACTGGCCATGTCATGAAGATGACCACAGAGCACAGACGAAGTGGAATACAGTGGACACTGTGGACACAGCTTGACGACCTCGATTTTGCAGACGACTTGGCATTACTGTCCCACACTCATCAACAAATGCAGGACAAGACCACGAGGCTTGCTGACATCTCGTCCCAAGTGGGCCTCACCATTCACAAACAGAAAACAAAGACAATGAGGCTGAACGCAACCAGGGAAGAACCAGTCTTGCTTGCTGGCACCCCGTTGGAGGAGGTGGAGTCCTTCACCTATCTCGGGAGCATCATAGACAAAAAAGGCGGCACTGATGCAGATGTCAGAGCACGAATCGGTAAAGCCAGAGCAGCCTTTCTCCAGTTGAAAAAAGTATGGAGTTCCAGAGAGCTGTCACAACACACCAAAGTCCGGATTTTCAACTCCAATGTAAAAGCAGTTCTCCTATATGGAGCAGAGACATGGAGATTGACAAAAACCACAGTCAACAGAGTACAGACCTTCATGAACAGTTGCCTTAGAAGAATTTTGAAAATCCACTGGCCAGAGAAGATCAGCAACGTCAGACTCTGGGAGAGAACAGAGCAGATAACAGCAGAGAATGAAATTGGGCGAAGAAGATGGGGATGGATCAGTCACAGTCTGAGAAAGCCAGCTTCCAGTATCACTAGGCAGGCATTGTCATGGAACCCCCAGGGAAAGAGGAAAAGAGGTAGGCCGAGAAACTCCTGGCGTCGAGACCTCCAAGCAGACATCAAGAGACTGGGAACCACCTGGAGTAGAATCGAAGGAGAAGCACAGGACAGGAGTTGCTGGAGGTCTCTCGTCGACGGCCTGTACCCGGGTAGGGGTGACAGGCGTAAGTAAGTAAGTAACAGGCCTATTCACGTGATTCTAAAGGCATACACCCCCCACCCCTAACCCCCATCACGGCATCACTTTTTGATATTTCAGCGGCTGGTGAGAAGTGGCCCATACAGTCTTGGCCATCGCTACTTGGCCCATCGAGTTTCAGAAATGACCTATTGGGCTCCACGGATCAATGACTCTTGTGCATACATTTTTAGAATGAACCCTGCACCCCCCACACCCACCCCCCCCTCCCCCCCCCCAACCATGCTTATTTTCCCAAAAGTAGTTGAGTTTTTTGCTTGGGTGCAGGTCTTTGAGTAGTGGTGACAGCCGTTACTCAAGCAGCAAACACAAGAAACCTAAACGGAAGCACAAGCAGCGTTCTAGGTCACGGAGTCGCTCGCGGGACAGGTACAGCCGGGATCAGTCTTCTACATCCAGCAGACGTCAGAGGTCAAGATCAAGGTCACGAGGTCGAAAGTCAAAGTCACCAGCCAGGCGTCGTTCCCGCTCACACGACAGAGGCCGACGCTCACCGTAAGAACCAAAGAACTATTCATGTGCTAAGAATGATAATATTGTGCCACGTGAAACTCCAAGTGTAATGTAAACAAAGTTACTGCTAAGTAATGGACTGTGATGGTCTTTCTTTATTTTTTACTTAACAGTTAACGGTATCAGTAGCTGTGAAAGCATCATATAACGTTGCCGCTATCACTCAGTGCTGTAACTTAAAGTAAGACAATTTCACAGTTATTGAGTATTGATGCTGGGCACATTAAATGAGTTAACATCGGATCATAAGAAAATGATTTTTAGTTACATTTTATGATTTTTCTTACAAAACGCTCGACAGTGCAGAAGAGTGTTTTCTTTCAGTTTCAGCAAAATGTGTTCTTTGTTCTTTTTACTTTTAACATGTTACATTTAAGGGGCATAGATCTATCTGTATTTTTTCCCTCCAGATCACCCTACAGTCGTAGTCAACGGTCTCGATCTAACAGCAGAGGACGATATCAGAGTCGCAGACGCTCCACTTCAAGAGATCATAGCAGGCGTTCCTCCTCTCGGTCAAGAAGTGTTTCAAGAAGGTTTGAAATTATTCTTGATTGATTAATTGATTGATTGATTGATTGGTTAGTTACTGACTAGATTTTGATTGATTTGCTCGGGGCTTAATGCCCATGGCACTGGATTGGTAATGGACGGCCCTAATGGGCTGTTTATGGGGGACAGAAACAGTTATTGCTGATGGAGTATGACCTGAACACTGATCAGTTCAGGAGCACTGTCACTGTGCCACTTGGATTTACCAGGACCTCTTGATGGACATGCTGTTGAACAAGCCCATCTTTGTTTCCCTGGATTGTGGGTCAAATACTGGGACTGGGATGGGAGCTTAGATTATTTTTGCACACGATTGTAGCTGATAGATATCTTTTGGTAGATGTCTTGGGTTTGCCACACTACCAATAAGGAGCAAGAATGTACTCTGTTTCCAAGTTCACCATTTAGACAAATTGGGGTAGTTAGTCACCTTGTGTTTTCTTTTCTCTTTGCTAACACAGATGTACATTCTGAAATTGAAGACCATAATTGCAACTCTGTGTGGGAACAAAACTTTCAGAACCATGCCTGTAATAACTACTCTTGACACAAATGATGTCCGTAGCATCATCTGCTAGTTTTTCATAACTTTTTTTTCTCAGCTTGGCCCAATGAAAAAAAAAAGATTTACAGTGTGGAAACAGAGTACATTTTTCACCTGGTAGTGAGACATAATCAGGGAGTCTATCTCAAACTTTCTGAGTTAACCCATAAAGCTATTACACTATACAACAGGATGTAGCTCGTTCATGATAGTACAAGGGTGATGTCAGGATAGCTTGGCACCTCTAGACACCACCCTTGAACTATCCTGGTTGATCTGACTCCAAAACTGTCACAGAGATAGGGGATATCTCCAACATTTTATAATTTTGCGCACAGGACTTAATGATTTAACTCATCTGTGTAACCAGATGCCATTCGTCTCGAATGATTCGACCAACATGAACATGAGTCCCAACATTCTTCTACTTTATTCAGACTTCAGTAGTTCATTAAAAATGTGCTTTTAATTTGGGAGTAGCGATCTGAATACTGGGTGACAAATCATGAGACAGATCGACCATTATTTTACAAGGATAGTGCCAGATCAGTTTGGTACCTACAGTGGTCATGCTATTTTCTGGCACCTCCCCTAAACTTTCAACTGTCATGATTGGTCCACATCTTCTTGTAGTCTGCAAGTAATTGGATTATGCCTCTTAAATTCCAGTGACTAATCTTGTTGAAAACTGAGCAGAAAAGTGACTCTAATAAACTGCCAGGGACTGAACCCAGTAAACAAAACACCCTTGGGCTGACCGGCTGCAGTGGGCCCGCGCACAGCCATGCATGGGCCCATTGCGGCCAACGTTGGCCCGAAGAGCTTTGCTTAATGGGAAGAAGGTGATGTGCTTGCAATGTTGCTTTGTGTTTTGCAGATCATCACCAGAGAGGAGAAAGGACAAGGGATCTCCATCAGAAAGACCCCTCAGAACAGAGTGAGTTTTGTTGTTTCTTATTGTAGGTACAGTGAACTTCAGATATCACAAAATGCCTGTTGACCCAAATGTTTTTCGTGTTTTCTCTGAATTTTATTGCAGGTGAAGCAGTTTACATAGGGAAAAAAACTGTCGGGACCACTAGAAAATCATAGAAAATCTGACTTCTGTTTGATCTAACCTAGTTAGAAGTGAAATCTGCTGCATTTGGTTGATGTTTCTCTTGAGTGAACACCTGTATTTAACACATTTAATCCCAAGGCTGCATTTCCAAAATTTTATTAGATGTCACATAGCAACTACACATGTATCAGTTGCAGCAGGTGGATCAACAATGATGGTTCAAGGGTAGAGCCAGATTAGCTTGGCATCACCAGGCTCCAAACTAATCTGGCACTACCCATGAATTAGCATATCAGTTCACCTTCTGCTGTAGTGTGTGGGGGCTAAATGGGTTAAGAACACTCTTTTCTTGCCAAAAAAGATGGTTGCTCAGATCAAGTATGACTATTTTAGAAACCCCACTGTCAGTGGCTACATGTTGTGTGAGAACTTCATCTGGACAGGGACCATGCTTACATAATAGAGCCAGCAAGAAGCTTAGAGCCTCATGGGCCACTGGACCTGCTGGGGCTCATGAGGATCTATGCCTCTTGCAGTTGGATGCTGTCTGCATTTTCTTGGCTATGAACTTTTAAAGGGGTTATGAAAACTGAAGTTAACAGATTTTTTTTTTTTACATCTGAGCTGCTTGTTTGTGCTTTTCTATGATGCGTAGTGATTCGGTATCACTTTTGACCTGCAGGTCAGCCACACTGGACATTCCGGGTTTCAATGATATGGTAAGTGACTATGAGAGACAAACATGCAGGAATAGAGTGTTCCATAAATTCTGATATGTGACAGTTGATTTGTGTACACAGTATGCTGTTCAGCGCTCTGTGTACCAGTAACTGGCATGACAAACTCTTTGTTGAGAAATATATATATGCTTCCAACTCCAAGCCGTTACTGTTATAAGCTTTGCAGGCAAAATTTGTTCTACCATTTGGAAGGCACCACAGACTAAGTATTGGAGCTGTATACTCTCCTTGGAGAATGGGTACATTGTTATGCATAATTTATAGTGCACGTGTGAAAGTCTTAAGTCCTTGAGACTGATTAAGCTTTTTCAAAATCCCAGAAAGCTGAATTTCACCTTTTTGGTTCAGACAGAACAGTTCTTCAGACAGCCTGTTTTATATGCAAGAGGCATACATTCTCATGAGCCCCTGCATCCGAAGGGGCTCATGAGAATTTATGTCTCTTGCTGGTGATGGATCATGGGAATAGTTAGTCCATGGAGCGTTTTCAGTCATTTCAACTTTTTGCACTGTCACCCATGATAGTGTGTGTGTGTTAGAGGAGAGGGTGGGAGTGGGGGGGGGGGGTTGTTGGCAATAATAGGATTTAATTATTAAATAATACATAGTTCTTGTATAGCGCTGTGTTTTCCAGGAAAACACTGGACTCACTGCGCATGCACAACAGCACACCCTCTCTCTCAGACAGCCCCCACCCGGGTCTGCCCTGGGGGACTTGGGTGGGGTTAGGTATTTTTTAGTTCCCAGGGTCACCCTGGTCAGCCCCACAGGGTGGGTTTTCTCTCTATTCTGGGGCATGTGTTTCTGTCTACCCTTTGTCCATTCACCTGTATTTGCCTTTTTAAAACTCTCCCTACTGTCTGCACTGCCTGTAGCTCTTGATATTGGATGTGTGTTGCTAAATGGTCTTAGCTTTATTTAGGCCCCATGTTGTAGGTTTATTTAACGTATTTGACCGGCTGGCGACATACATTCAATTTTCTGTTTAGTTTTTTTTCACAAGCAGTGCAGGCACGTCCTGAGAAAGCCTTGTTGCTGTTGGGACGTTAAGCAATGTACAATCAATCAATCAATCTCTCAGACACACGCATGATTATACACTACTTTAAACCACCCCATCTTTTCCCAACACTATACATTCACTTCCTCAAGGATCAGAATAAAAGGCAGTCAACAGTTAGCTAAAGATGAGCTAAGTGTTAAATGCCCGACAGAAAAGAAAAGTCTTTAAGTGAGCTTTGAACTGTGACAATGTGGGCAGATTCCGCATTTCAGTTGGCAGGGAGTTCCACACACTTGGGGCTAAAAAGGTGAAAGAACGCTCCCCGACAGTTTTCATGTTAAGTTTGGGGATTTAAAAAAGTTTTACACTAGAGGAACGATATGGCAGATATGGCAGAAAGGTATGGCGGGAGAGATCCGTCAAAATGCCGATAGGCGAAAATTGCAATTTTGTACTGGCAGCAGAATTTTACGGGCAACCAGTGCAGCTGCTTCAGTAGAGGCGTAACGTGGTCTCTCTTACGTTTCTTCAAGATGAGACGCGCCGCATTGTTTTGAATCATCTGCAAGCGTGAAATCTGATCTGCCGGTAAACCTGCCAGTACAGAATTGGATTAATCGAGCCTGGACGTAATGAATGCATTTACAAGTCTTGACGCCGCACTTTCTGTGAGATAGGGTCTGAGGGAAGAAATTCTGCACAGCTCAAGGAAACCAGCTCGGCAGACGCTACTGATATGATCATGCATGGAGAGCGTCGAATCAATCTTCCCCCCCCCCCCCCCCCCCCCCCCCCCCCCCCCAGATATTTCACACAGTTCTGGAAGGGAACGCTGCAGCCACCAATTTTTGCGAACTCGCCGTTAATCAGACTAAGGCGAGACTGAGAGCCAACAGGCATGACTTCGGTTTTGTCGGTGTTAAGCTTAAGTTTGTTGCTTGTCATCCAGGACAGGACCTCATCTATACAACACTGTACGCTCATCTTTGCAGAGCTGAAATGGCTAGGCGCGCTACTTCTTGACAATTCAGTATCGTCAGCATACTTGTGAAAATCACACTCATGGGCGGCAATTACATCAGACAGAGGTTGTGAATATAGAGTGAACAAAACAGGCCCTAATATGGAGCCCTGAGGGACTCCACACAACAAAAGACTAGAAGCAGATAGCTGGCCATTAACAATAACAGCCTGAGAACGATCCTTAACGTATGAAGTGAACCAGGCCAGGGCAGTACCACGGATGCCAAAGGTCACCTCTAACCTCTTCAGCAAACAGAATGATCAAGCGTGTCGAATGCTGCACTGAGGTCCAGCAGAGCAATGAGAGAGACAAGTCTCTTGTCTGCCTTCACTAGCAGACCATCCAGGACGCTCAGCACAGCAGTCTCCATGCTGTGATCCTTTCTGTATGCCGACTGATGCATTTCTAACAGACCGTTTCCAGACAAATCGCTTTGTAGCTGTTTCAAAACAACCTTCTCCAAAATCTTTGAAATAAATGGAAGGTTAGAAGGTCTAAAATTCTTCAAGTCGTTTGGGTCCAGTCCAGGCTTTTTCAATAGTGGTGTCACAACAGCATGTTTAAACTGAGTAGGCACAGCACCTGTAGAGAGAGAGGCATTAACTATGGTGGTAATCAGTGGGAGGAGATCATCGATGCACTGTTTTATGAGGGACGTGGGCAAGGGATCAAGCACACAGCTCTTTGTTGGTGACTTCATAATAAAATCGTGGATCTCCTGCTCAGTCACTGGCTCGAAACGAGACAGTGAAGGGCCATTATACACACCAAAAGTAGGGGGATCACATGAACACGAGTCTAGTTCAGAGCGGATGTGCTTAATCTTATCTGAGAAAAAGTCACAGAAACATTGAGGAAGGACAAGGCTTGACACATCCGTCGGAAGGGGCGTGGTACGGGGCTTGCCCTGCAGCTCACTGAAGACTGAGAAGAGTTGCTTGGACAACGAGCTGGAGTCGATCCTGTCCTGGTAGAACTGTCTCCTGGCAGACTGTATGACCGCTGTTACTTCGGTCCTCACTTTCACGTAGATCTGTCTGTGGACAGTAAGGTCAGTCCGTCTCCAATGATGCTCCGTGCGCATCCGTCGGCGGCGAGCTTCTCTGACGTCATCGGATAACCACGGGGCGGATGGTCGGTCCCTCACCAGCCTGGTGACAGAGGAGGGGGGGGAGGGGGGGGGGGGGGGGGGGGGGGGCTCTCTTAGCAGTTTTTGTATGATTCCTGCAGGAATCTTTGTCAAGAGTACAGCTGCGGACATTATTGTCTTCACTTTATCATCATTTTTACAGACACCAGCAGAGCAGGCCCAGGCACGATTAAAACTTGCTCTGAAGGCAGCAGCCATGGCGGATGAAAAACTAAAAGAGCAGTCCAGTAGTTTGGCTCAGCATTCCTCACCCCGGCCGCAGGATCGCCACGATTTTGCAGATGCTGTAGCCAGTATTGAATCAGACAGCTTTGCTCCTGCAGTCTTTAAGTCCAGCAGGTCATTTCGAGAAAGCCAAAAGGTTTGTAACAGTTTTGTGCCACAGAATATTCTATGTGTATATTTTAATGTTTGGATTTTAGTGTGTGAAACTATTTCTAACCCTTTGGCTGTCGGTATCAGTTTGACAAACTGCTACCGACAGCCAAAGGGCTAAAAATAATTACACGTATTCCCAAATCAACTTCCAGTCAAAGAAATGACACACGACAGGCAGCTTTTCCAGGCTGACTTTGTCCGAAAGCGACTTGGATCATCTTCTTTCCTTAACCCATTACATCCTGAGGCTGATTTTTTTAAATTTTGCATATTGTCTTATGAAGGCTATATGACAGATTTAGGAAATAAATCAGCCATTTTTGGCTCACGTGCGAAGCAGAAGTGAGTCTGTTCTGGGCCAGTGGTAGTCCGTCTGTCGTCCGTCAGCCTTGGTAAACTTTAACGTTGGCATTTTCTTGGAGACTATTCAAGTTACAGTCTTAAAACGTGGCCGAAGGATACTTTGTGGCAACACCTTTCTAAACATACCAATTTGAGTGACCTCTCACAAAGGTCAAGGTCACAGGGATCAGGAAATATATCAAAAATAGCTATTTTGGGACATAATTAATTTTTTTCTCAAATACTATTCACAACTTCAAACTCAAACTAGGTGCAAAGATACCTGATAGTAAGACCTTTATATGCACACTAATTTGGTTGATCCTAGGAAAGGTCAAGGGTCATGAGCTCAGGAAATATATCCAAAATAGCCATATTTTTACAAAAGATGTTTTTTCTCTAATACTCGTCACAACTTCAAACCCAAGCTTGGTACAAAGATACATGATGGTAAGACCTATCTATGCATACTAATTTGGTTGATCCCTCGGAAAGGTAAAGGGTCACAAGAACTCAGGAAATGGGTTAAAAAAAAATAGCCATATTTTGACAAGAAATGTTTTTTCTCAATTACTATTCACAACTCTAAACCCAAACTTGCGACAGAGATACCTGATAGTAAGACCTATCTATGCATACTAATTTGGATGACCCCTTAGAAAGGTCATGGGTCACAAGAGCTCAGGAAATAGGTAACAAATAGCCATATTTTGACAAGAAATGTTTTTTTTCTCAATTACTGTTCACAACTTCAAATCCAAATGTGCTACAGAGATACCTGATGGTAAGACCTATCTATGCATACTAATTTGGATGACCCCTCAGAAAAGGATAAGGGTCACGAGAGGTCGACAAATGTGTAAAAAATGCCAATAATTGTAGTTATTATCAACATTTTTGCAAATTTTTCAATCAAAGTTGGCACAAAGGTAGCTGATGAAAAGACCTTCCTATGTATCCTAATTTAGTCGACTCATTGCAAAGGTCAAGGGTCACAGGGGGTTTTCACAGATGTGCGAAAACTGGTTACATTTTAAGAAAACATGGATTTTGTTAGTGCAGAAGCCATCCCTTTACTTATTGTCAGACGTGTGGATCGGTCATACACTTGAGCCTTTCTTGTAGTTCAAGTGTGGTGCCAGAATAGCTTGGCGCCGCAGGCGCCAAGCTATTCTGGCACCACCCTTGAACTATCATAGTCAATTTTATTTCGAGCAAGAGTGTATCAGGATAAAATGGGTTAACACATGTAAATGCACTTTGCTCACTTCCCCTGCCCCATTATTTTAGAACCCGGAAAGTGCAGGGCTGTTGTTAGTCTTGGCACTTCTTTCCCCCCATTCCCCCACCTCCACATTGGCTGTGTTGACATATCTGATTCGCCTGACTTTCACCCTCCCTTAATTATTTTTCTCATTTGTTATATATTTGTCAATCATTTTTGGCTCACGTGCAATAGCAAAAGTGAGTCTATGTTATGGGCCAGTGGTCGTCCGTAAAGCATCCTGTGTCTGTTGTCCATCATCAGTGGTAAACTTTAACATTGTCATTTTCTCACAGTCTTCAAACTTGGCCCAATGGTACTTTGTGGCAAATCTTTTCTAAGCATACCAATTTAAGCCTGATGGCAAGACCTTTCTTTGCATACTAATTTGGATGACCCTTTGGACAGGTCAAGAGTCACAAGAGGTCCAGGAAACAGATCAAAAACAGCCATATTTTTCACAAAAATTGTTTTTATTTCATCAAAAACATTACCGATGACATGACAAATGGGAGTGTCTACTACGTGCTCAAATTCTAGCCTACGAACCCGTTGTGTGCACACACAACCCGGGAGGCACTCGGGGAACCCTCCAGAGGGGCCGAGAGTTGTCTCCCGGACCTGCCTATCCGGTTCCGAGTCACCTGACTCGCCAGTCAGCTACGTAGGCTCACGACCTTCGGACGTGTTCTAGCCTCGCGCTCCCTTCGACCGGTCGGTCTTGGTGCTCGAGTTCGCCGTGACTTTGGCTTCGCCTGTTGCTTCGCTTCTGCTTCGCTTCTTGCTTCGCTGCAGCTTCGCTTGCGCTTCTTCGCTTGGCGTCCTCCTTGGTTGGCTTCGCTTGGCGGACCTGCTGGTTCCCGCCATTTCGCCGGTGGCGACATGGACGTCTCTTCTCCCGCTACCGCTTCGGCAGAGAGGTAGGATAGTTAGTTGGGCCCGGAGCCGGTCCCCGGGCGGGGTACCGGCCTGTGCCTTTGGACTCTACCTTGTTCGTGTTGTGTGGTTTTTGTTGAGCGGGGACTCTTAGCTCGGCGGGGCCCTGGTGCCCTCGCCTTTCCCCTTTTGGGGTGAAATTACGGGCTTCCCCTGGTAGCCTTCGGGGAGCATTGTTTAAACCAGCTGCGGCGCGTGGCTCATGTTGCATCTCCGGCCTGGCTGGGGTATGCTTGGTTCGAGAGCGCACTCTTAGCTTAGAGCGCTACAGCATTATTGCCTGGGGGCACGGCCCTTTCGTCCCTATTGTCGTTTGGCCCGCCGTGTGATGGCCTTAGTCGCCTGCTCGGCGTTAAACCTAAATAACTAAACTCAACCTATTGTCGTTTGGCGCACATTCCTCTCCAGCCTGGCTGGGGTAGGCTTTGTTCTGAAGACGCAAGCTTACCTTCGGGCGCTACAACAGTATAGCCTGGGGGCACAGCCCTTTTGTCCCTATCGTTCGGTACGGTTCCCCTTGGTAGGACGAGCCCTGTTGGTCTCGACCACGTACCGGCACGTTGTTTGTTTGGTGTGTTGCAGTGCCCTCCTGATGACCTGCACGCAGTGTGGAGGTTTCCAGTGGCCCTCGGATTCGCACAAGGTCTGCCTGCCGTGTGTCGGCTGTACATCTGAGCGTTCTTGTGACGTTTGCGCCGTCTGGCCGGAGCTCCGCTGGTCCCAACTTTGGAGCTTCTACCGACGTGAACGCCCGACACCTGTGCCTGTTGCAAGACCTGCGTAAGTGCCGGCGGTCATCTCAGGCGCCCCGACCGCTCTTGCCCCCGATGGCCCCAGTCTGGAAAGATCTCCACAGCGGACACAGCAAGGTAGTGTGCGGAGTCGGGAGTTCGAGGCGCGGATTCCCAGGAGGGAACGCGCTTGGACCAAGCCTTACGACAGGCAGAGAACCCATCTCGAGACAGAGGTCAGTTCGGAGAGACGTGCCTCGAGCCGTCCATGGTCAACCGGTCCCCACTCGTCTCCTAGGAAGGCCTTGGATCCTCCTCGGCCGCTGCGAGCCCGCCTCGCCACAGAGTCCGGCTCGCGGAGACATTCGCGCACACTCACCACACCACTACCTGTGTCCAGTTCCTCCTTGCGATCGAAGTCTGACCACCACTCTCGCGCTCCTTCGCGTGAGCGTCGTAAAGTTCGTGATTCTTCTCGTCATCTGGACCATGGGCCTTCGCGCTCTCCCTCTTCGCGGCGTTCGTCCCACGTTCCCCGCCGTCTGCCTCGTCCCTCCCGTTCCCCTTCCCCTCGCCCAGCCTCTTTCCTTCCTCCTCGTTCCCGGGGATCACGGTCTCCAGCTCGTAGTCGCTCGTCTGGTCGCCGCCGCCGTTCCCGCTCCTCTAGTGCGTCGCGTCGCCGTCGCGGACGTCGCTCTCCCCTGCGTGCTTCGGCGCCTTATGGCTCCCCTCGTCCTCGTCGAGCTGCTCGCTCTCGGAGTCACGGTCGCCGTCCCTCTTCGACGGCTCTCGGCGGCGTGGACGACGATTCGTTGAGTCTTCTCCCTGATGATTCCATCTCAGTTCTCCTCGGAGGTCTCAGCCGCTCTCCTTCGCCGCTCTCTCCTTCGGATGCGTCGACAGCCCACGGGTTACCGGCCTCCTCCCGCACAGAGGTTCTTCTGGCCCTCGACGAGGTCGCTCGCCTCATCTCCGCCACGCTTCCGGCAGAGGACTGCCCTCCATCCCCCCCCCTGAAGAGGAAGCCTTCTGCCTTCGTCGACGCGGGTAGACAGGTAAAGAAGTTCAAGACTCTCCCTCAGCCCCCCTCCTTTCGTGAGCTTCGGGATGTGTTCTCGGCCCACCTGTTGTCTGACTCCAGAGACAGTAATTTCTTCTCGGACCACAGATGGCCTCCGGACCTCGACATGTACTTCCGCCAGCAGTGGTACGCCGGCCATTCCCAGGCCTTCCTCTGCCCTCTCCCTCCGGTGGATCCAGCCGCCGTGGTACAGGCGGGTGGGGCCTCTGCCCTCAGACGCGCGCTCCCCGCGGGTTTGGACAAGACGGCTTCGCTTGTCAGGAATTCCTTGGCCTGCGCCGGCTTCATGGAGCTCCTTACGCAAGCCTTCCTCCGGCGCGTGGAAGATTCGTGGCACCCGTCCCTGACCCCCCTTCTTGGCGACCTCCTCGTCCTCGCTGAAGCGGCCAGCCGCGCCGCGTATCACTCTTCGGTCAACGCTATGGCTGCAGCCGCCAATTGTGATTTACTCCGCCGCGACGCTGTCCTGCAGGCCTGCCGGGGAATGCCTGCCGACCTGAAGACCCAGCTGCGTCGGGCCCCCCTCGGGGGACCCCTTCTCTTTGGTGACACCTGGCAAGCCGTCAAGGATTCCAATGCGGACAGGTGGCCTCCCAAGTCTGTTCCTCGGCGCTTTCAGTCAGCCCGCAAGGCCGTGGGTCGCCCCCTGCGGATCTCCAGACCCGTCGCCCCGACGTCAACAGCCCAGCTGCAGTCCCTGCGTCGCCGTTGCCCCGCCTTCGGTCGCCCCGGCCAAGCTAACGCCCCCGCCCCCGCTTGGCCCCGTCCCGCCCGTCGCCCTGGGCGCGGGCGGGCTCAGTGACTCCTCCCCTCCTCCGCCTCCGCCGGCCGTCTCGGGTCCTCCAGTCGGCGGCAGGCTCGCCCTCTTCAGCGGCGATTACTGATTCCAGAAGACACTGTTTCCTGCGGCCTACGGATCTCCTTTCGTTCCCCTCCTCCTCTGCGTACGACTCCGCTGTGGACCGAGATCCCCGCAGACCCGCTCAAGGAGTGCGCCCTACGGGGGGAAGTCGACTCTCTCTTGAGGAAGGATGCCACAGAGGTTGTGCGCCGCGCAGACTCGCTGGGATTTTACAGCAGACTTTTCGTCGTCCCCAAGCCTGGCGGCAAGTGGCGCCCAGTGATCGACCTCTCAGCCCTAAATCGCTTCATCGTGGCTCCTTCCTTCCACATGGAGACGGCCCGAGCCCTGCGTACCGCGGTGCGACCCATGGATTACGCCGTCAGCCTGGATCTCTCCGACGCTTACCTACACGTACCCATACATCCGGCCGCCCATAGGTATCTGCGCTTCGCGTTCGATGGAACCGTTTACCAGTTTCGAGCCCTACCCTTCGGCCTCAACCTCAGCCCCTGGGTCTTCACCCGCTTGATGGATGCAGTTATGGCCAAGGCACGGCAGTCGTCTCTCAGCCCTATGTCCAACTACCTCGACGATCTCTTCCTGAGGAACCACGTCGAGTCCGTCTTGGAAGAGGACAGGGATACACTGATGCGTCTGCTGTCGCGACTGGGGTTCCTCCTCAACGTCAGGAAGTCAGATCTCACGCCCTCGCGCCGCTTCATTCATCTCGGAATGGATTTTGCCACCGATCTCAACGTTGTTCGCCTCCCGGATCCCCGGATTCGGAAGTTGGCCACCTTCGCCAACCAGCTAGCTCAGCAGGAAGCAGCTCCCGCCCGAGTTTGGCTTCAACTCCTCGGACTGATCAACGCAGCGGCGGACCTTCTCCCCCTGGGTCGCCTCTACGCCCGCCCCCTTCAGCTGCACCTCCTGCTTCTCTGGAGACCCTCTTCTGGCGACCTTACCCACCTGGTCCCGGTTTCCCCCCTGGTTCGCCCTCACCTTCTACGCTGGACCGACACGGCTTGGTTGGCTTCGGGAGTCCCTTTGTCCTCCCCCCCCCCCCCCCCCCCCGCACCTCTCCCTGTGTGTCGACGCGAGCCTCTCGGGGTGGGGAGCCCACCTGCTTCCTCAATTCACCTCGGCTTCCGGCCTCTGGCCCCCGGAGTTTGCGGACAAGCACAGCAATTGGTTAGAGCTGCAGGCAGTCTGGCAAGCCCTCGTCGTTTGGGAGAGCCAGCTCAGGAACCAGCGGCTTCTCGTCCTCTCCGACAACTCGACGGTGGTGGCCTACATCCAGAGACAGGGGGGCACCCGATCTCCCGACCTCTGTATGCTCCTCTTCCGTTTGATGCGCTGGGCCGAGGAACGCGACATTACACTCCTCGCACGACACATTCCTGGCCACTTGAATGTGTTGGCGGACTCGCTCTCTCGCCGCGGCCAGTTGCTCCACACAGAATGGACGTTGCGCCCGGATATCTTCAAGATGATCTGCGCCCGTTGGGAGACTCCCTTAATCGACCTCTTTGCTACGAGGTGGAACCGCCAGCTTCCCCTCTTCGTCTCCCCGATTCCAGACCCGCTGGCCTGGGCAGTCGATGCCCTCTCGATTCCGTGGGACGGCCTCATCGCTTACGCGTACCCCCCGACAGTCCTCATTCCCAAGGTCCTCCACAAACTTCGAGGGAGCAACGCAGTCCTGCTTCTGGTCGCCCCGCTGGCTTGGGCCCGGTCCTGGACCACCGACCTACTCAACCTCGCCACCTCTCCTCCCCTGCGCCTTCCCACGCCCCGTTCCATGCTCAAGCAGCCCAGGCAGGCTCTCTTCCACCCTTGTCCCGAACGCCTGTCTCTTCACGCCTGGAGGTTGTGCAGCGCGCCCTCACCGCTCGAGGCTTTTTGGTGCAGCAGTGGAGGCAATCGCTGCAGCCCGCAAGCCTTCCACCCGGCGTGTTTACGAAGGGAAGTGGCGCGTCTTGTGTGCCTGGTGCGACGCCCGTCGCCTCCTACCCACCGGACTGACTAACCCACAGCTAGCGGACTTTCTCCTATGGCTCTTCGAGGTCCAAGGTTTGGCGCCCATCACCATCAGGGGATACTTATCCATGGTCGCCGACACGTACCGCCATCTCGGCCTTCCAGACCCCGGCGCCTGTAAGGACCTCTCCGACCTCATGTCCAGCCTCAGCCTCCAACGTCCGACTCAGCGTTCTCTCGTTCCTCGCTGGGACCTACCTTGGGTCCTGACGTGGCTGAATTCTTCCCGCTTCGAGCCACTCGCTCTAGCCCCTCGCTCTAGCCCCTCTGGCAAATGTGACACGCAAGACCTGCTTCCTTCTAGCCTTGGCCACCGCGTCCAGAGTTAGCGAGCTACACGCTCTTTCTACCCGCCCAGACTGCCTCCAGTTCAGGGCAGATCGCTCCGTGCAGCTCTTAACGGACCCCAGCTTTATTGCCAAAACAAGGTCGCCCCTAACTGCTCCACAGATCATCACCTTGCGGCCCCTGGGAGGGCCTGCCTGCTCTCCGGAGACTCGGCGACAGGATCCCGTGCGTGCCCTACGCATCTACCTGCGCCGTACCAAAGTTACCCGTAGAGGGCGCTCCCGCCTCTTCCTGCCCATACGCCAGGGCAAGACTGATATCACAGCCCAGACGATCTCCTCCTGGCTGCGCTGGGTAATACGATCGGCATACATGGATCTCTCCCCACGCGTAGCGCAGAGACTGAAGATCCGCGCACACGAAGTACGCGCCATGGCCACGAGCGTCGCATTCGATCGGAACTGCGCTGTCAAGGACATCGTGGCCGCGGTGGGCTGGCGAGCAGAATCTACCTTCGCTCGTTTCTACCTTCGGGATCTGGCGGGACAGCGAGACAACCTCGCCTTGTTGGGGGACCTCACGGTGGCACAGCACTCCCTCCCGGCGCAGCAGGCGCCGTAGGTACGCACCTAGCTATTTACCTGGGAATTAGCAATGGGAGGACGGTCTTGGTCTCCGGTAGTACCGGGGCGGCACCCTCCTCCTATTCGTGATTCTCCCATTTGTCATGTCATCGGTAATGTTTTTGATGAAATAAATGCATTTTTCTTTAAAAGGTATTTTTTCGAAAAATACTTACCGATGACATGACACGGAGGACCCTCCCACCTGCCCCGCTTGCCGCTGGTGAGCCTAGTATCTGACTGGCGAGTCAGGTGACTCGGAACCGGATAGGCAGGTCCGGGAGACAACTCTTGGCCCCTCTGGAGGGTTCCCCGAGTGCCTCCCGGGTTGTGTGTGCACACAACGGGTTCGTAGGCTAGAATTTGAGCACGTAGTAGACACTCCCATTTGTCATGTCATCGGTAAGTATTTTTCGAAAAAATACCTTTTAAAGAAAAATGCATTTTTCTCAAATGCCATTTCAACTTCAAACCCAAATTTAATACTGAGATACCTGATGCTAAAACCTTTCTGTGCATACTAATTTGGATGACATGACCCTTTAAAAAGTTCAAAGGTCAGTCATACACATGTGCCATAAGGGCTTTGCCATTCCTGTTTGTTTCGTCTTTGGCAGGATGTGGGAGGGGGTCACACATCACATGACTTGGCTATGTTTGGCGCTGTTGGCAGTTCGGTCGTCTTCACCAAAACAGAGCCGCTGGACCGCAGCGCTCTGGATGACAATCCTGAAGCCATTATGGATGATAGTGTAGGTTTAGTGTAAATTCTCCTATTTCTCTTGTTATTTTACCTCTTTACTGTAGGATCAGACTGGACAATGCCCTAGTGCAAGAGGCACAGATGTGGGGCTCATGAGGATCTGTACCTCTTGCTGGTCTGATTCATTTCCTGTTCTTAATAGACTTAAAGGGGACCCGATGTCAGTGCACACAGACTTTGTCATTACAATTTACATCATTAATTTTCTGTACAATATGTTACTTTTGAAAAAAAAACCATAAACGACATCATATTGCATTTTCAATACTTAGCGGTGGTTAACTTACTAGTACTGCTCAGATTAAAAAAAAATCCTTCTGCCAACTGGTTCTGTTGCATTAGACTAGAAAATAAGTCCTACAGTATGTTTTGTTGACTTCGATCCCCTTTAGTGTCTTGTGCATGGCAGTGAAGGGGTTTAGAAGATGCCAAGCTAATCTGGCACTGCCCTTGAACTATGATAGCTAATTGGAGATGTTTAACAAGAGATTTTTTTCACTGCTTCTAGTGTAAAGTCCTGAAAAAAGGTGACTGCTTAGTGTGTAAAAAGAAAAGAAATGACAAACAAATAAAGAAACACGCTTAGAAAGTTCAGGTATAACACAGTTTATTACAGTGGAGTCCGCTTAACACAAATTTCTGGGGACACGGAAAATCACTTCGTGTTAACCGTATTTCGTGTTAACCAATATGGCCTCAAAATTGATCACGGCCCTCCCGGCAAGGAAAAAGTGTGTAAGAGATGCGTGCATGAATGAGTACGAGGTTAAAAGTGCATATTATTGTACTATATATGCTTACATTACGTTCAGCTCACTAGGAAAACACAAGGATATGTGTACAGCTCACGTAGTTAATGTAAAATCCATCAGGTAAAATCCATAGTAAAGTAAAAGCTACACGGGCATCTGGCATCGGTAAAAGCAACACAAAGTCATTTAAAAAACGGGCCATGATCGAAGTCGGTCTTGCGTTATTGACAGCCCGTGTAGAGAGACAATCGTGGATCTCATTAATCTTGTTTTTTCACTTCAAGCGTAGTCGACTTCTGTTTTACCTTGGGGGTAGCCGTGATCGGTAGTTAACTGAATTGAGTGTTTGTACACGAATGATGCATGAATTCAGTTCAGAAACACTAGCCAATGAGAAGACGGATTACAACGACTGAAGGCTATTCAGCCAATCACAGGCTAGAGTTCGTTCATGTGTCGTGTGTACTACAGCACGAGAGCGACACGTGCAGTGCCCCTTTCATGAGTCGGTTTTCGGTGTTTGAGACTGGAATGTGTGTTCGTGTTAAACAGGTGAATAATAGTGAAATTGCTCTGGTCGGGAACCGAAAACAGCTTCGTGTTAAGCGAAATTTCGTGTTAAGCATTTCGTGTTATCAGTGAAATTTTAATACATAATAAGAAGGCCGTCAGCCGGGAATGCAAAAGCGGTTCGTGTTAACCGGAAATTCGTGTTAAGCGAGTTCGTGTTAACTGGACTCCACTGTAGCTTACTTACCTGTCACCCCTACCCGGGTATAGGCCGTCGACGAGAGACCTCCAGCAGCTCCTGTCCTGTGCTTCTCCTGCGATTCTACTCCAGGTGGTTTCCAGTCTCTTGATGTCTGCTTGGAGGTCTCGACGCCAGGAGTTTCTCGGCCTACCTCTTTTCCTCTTTCCCTGGGGGTTCCATGACAATGCCTGCCTAGTGACGCTGGAAACTGGCTTTCTCAGACTGTGACCGATCCATCCCCATCTTCTTCGCCCAATTTCATTCTCTGCTGTTATCTGCTCTGTTCTCTCCCAGAGTCTGACGTTGCTGATCTTCTCTGGCTAGTGGATTTTCAAAATTCTTCTAAGGCAACTGTTCATGAAGGTCTGTACTCTGTTGACTGTGGTTTTTGTCAACCTCCAAGTCTCTGCTCCATATAGGAGAACTGCTTTTACATTGGAGTTGAAAATCCAGACTTTGGTGTGTTGTGACAGCTCTCTGGAACTCCACACTTTTTTCAACTGGAGAAAGGCTGCTCTGGCTTTACCGATTCGTGCTCTGACATCTGCATCAGTGCCGCCTTTTTTGTCTATGATGCTCCCGAGATAGGTGAAGGACTCCACCTCCTCCAATGGGGTGCCAGCAAGCAAGACTGGTTCTTTCCTGGTTGCGTTCAGCCTCATTGTCTTTGTTTTCTGTTTGTGAATGGTGAGGCCCACTTGGGACGAGATGTCAGCAAGCCTCGTGGTCTTGTCCTGCACTTGTTGATGAGTGTGGGACAGTAATGCCAAGTCGTCTGCAAAATCGAGGTTGTCAAGCTGTGTCCACAGTGTCCACTGTATTCCACTTCGTCTGTGCTCTGTGGCCATCTTCATGACCCAGTCTATGGCCAGTAGGAAGAGGATCGGAGACAGCAGACACCCCTGCCTGACACCAGTTCTGACCTGGAGCTCCCTGGTGAACTGCCCTTCGTGGATCACGCGACATGTCATGCCATCGTAGCTGCTCTTGATCAGGCGGACGAGCTTTGCGGGTACACCGTAGTGTCGTAGGAGTTTCCACAGAGTCTCTCGGTCCACACTGTCAAATGCTTTCTCATAATCCACAAAGTTGACGTACAGCGGGGAGCTCCACTCCAGAGACTGTTCCACGATGATGCGGAGAGTGGCGATCTGGTCTGTACATGATCGGTTCTTCCTGAATCCTGCTTGCTGGTCTCTCAGCTGGGGGTCAACGGAGCTCTTCATTCTCTCCAGGATGATCCTGTTGAAGACCTTTCCTGGTACTGACAGCAAGGTGATTCCTCTGTAGTTGGAACACTTGCTGAGGTCGCCTTTCTTGGGATGCTTGATTAGGTACCCCTCCTTCCAGTCAGCCAGCATCACCTCCTCTTCCCAGATCTTTCCAAACAGTGGGTACAGCATCTCCACTGTTGTCTCTAGGTCTGCTTTCAGAGACTCCGCTGGGATGCCATCTGGGCCTGCTGCTTTGCCGTTCTTCAAAAATGCCACTGCTCTTCTGATCTCTTCCCGGCTGGGTCTGTCACAGCTGATGGGTAGGTCGGTCTCTGCCGGCTGGATGTCTGGGGGGTCGGGTGGGCTAGGTCTGTTCAGTAACTCTTGAAAATACTCGGCCCATCTATCGAGTTGGTCTGCTCTGTCTGCCTTCTTTGTCTTTTACTGGTCTTTCTGTATGGCCATACTTGCCTGACAATCTTCTGGTAATGTCGTAGAGCTGTTTCATGTTGCCGCTGCCTGCTGCCTTTTCTGCCTCTGCTGCCAGGCTGTCTGTGTAGGCCCTCTTGTCTGCCCTGATACTCCTCTTCACCTCGCGGTTGGCTTCTGAGTATTCCCCCTGTGCCATTACTTTGGCTGCTCTCGTGCGACTGTTGTTGACAACTGCTTTCTTCTGCTTCCTCACTTCTATCTTCTTCAAGGTCTGTGCCGACAGCCAGTCCTTGTGATGGTGTTTCCTGAACCCTACAGTGTCTTTGCAGGTTGAGTTCAGCGCCTCTCTAACTGCCTTCCACTGCTGCTCTGTGGTGACCGCCTCTTCTTCATTTACTAGCTCCTGTAGCGCTTGAAACCGGTTGGACAGCACCAGTTTGAACTCTTCTCTAACTCCAGTTTCTCTCAGGAGGCCTAAATTATAGCGCTGTCTTCTTGTCGTCTCTGTGCGGCTTTTCTTTAGCTTGAGCTTCATTCTTAAGGTAAGCAGATGGTGGTCTGAGGCGACATCTGCTCCCCTCCTCACTCGAACATCTTGAAGGGATCTTCTAAATTTCTTGCTAATGCAGATATGGTCCATTTGGTTCTCTGTTGTATGGTCAGGTGAGACCCAAGTTACTTTGTGTATTCTTCTGTGTGGGAAGATGCTGCCTCCAATGACAAGTCGGTTTAGAGCACAAAAGTCTACAAACCTCTCCCCGTTCTCACTCATCTCCGAGCCTAGTCCCTGTCTCCCCATCACCTCTTCGTATCCGGTGTTGTCCTCCCCTATTTTGGCATTAAAATCGCCCATGACGATGGTAATGTCTCGCTCCGCACATTTGTCTACGGCACTCTGGAGTCGGTCGTAGAACTCTTGTTTCTCTTCCTCGTCACTGTCATTATTGGGCGCATAACACTGGATGACGTTCAGCTTGAGCTTTTTTTTGGTTCTGAAGGCTGCTGTGATAATTCTTGGCCCAAGAGGTTCCCAGCCCATCAGCGCTCTCTGTGCCACTGGTGACAGCATGAATGCTACACCTTCTGTATGGGGGGCATTCTCCTCTTCATGACCTGAATACAGAATCATCTCCCCACTTAACAGCCTTTTCTGGCCAGACTGCGTCCATCTGGCTTCACTGATACCTAGCAGGGAAAGGTTGTACTTTTGCATTTCCGCTGCTATCTGGGCGGCCTTGCCGCTCTGGTACATGGTTTTGACGTTCCATGTGCCCATGGTTGTATCCCTGGATAGAGAGAGGCGGCTCGGTCCTGTGGCTTCCGAAGACTTCCGGCTTTCACCACAGGACGTCATAAGTCTTCTGGTAGAAGAACCTTCCTCCTCCAGGAAAGGAATTACTGTTAGTCTTTTCGTCGGCGTTTTTGTAGCTATTTCCTTTTTTGCAGGGTGGGGAAGCTACCCCCACGCCCAACCTCCTTACTAGGAGGACCAGGGGTTTTCTGTCGGGGTCACCTTCCCTTAGACCATGTTGGTTCACGGCACCTTATTTCATTCGGTGCACCCCTCTCACGAGGGACCCCCTATCCACCACCCAGGGGACGCGCCTCAACGTCATATGGTCCCAGCGCGAGGAGTTTATTAGACTTTTGCAATAATCCATTTAGCCCCAACGCCCTACAGCAGGAGATGGTTTGACCATGATAATTCAAGGGTAGTACCAGATGAGCTTGGCGCCAAGCTCATCTGGCACTACCCTTGAATAGATATCATGGTCAAACCATCTGCTGCATCTGGTACATAGTCGGTACGTACAGCTGGTACATACACACACTTCCAAAATGTGTGAAATGTGGCCAAGGGGGGTAAACTGGTTAAAGGCCTTTTTTAAAATAGACCTGCAAACAGAAATACAATGGGCTGCTTATCTTTCTGAGATATGAGAAGCAACTAAAGAAACACGCTTTGGAAGGAGAAGCACACAGCAGCTGTTTTGTGCTTGTCATTTCAAGTGTCATTGTCATTTCTCATGTTTCTTTCTTCCTCGGTTACATGCGTTTTCTTTCTAGCAAACTCTCACAAACCGGATAGGTGAGGCTAGCGCTGGTAGAATAGTACACATACCAAGGGAATTACTCAGAGCTGGACATACAGTTAGATCCCCTGCCCCCTCCTATCAGGCAGCCAATCGCCAGCACACAGAAAAATATGCAGGCAAAGAACAAGACTATCATATACATACCTAAAAGGATGCATCAGGTCAAGCCTTTAACATGTGTCTTTTTTCTGGAACTTAGAAAGTAGGCAAGAGAAAGACACATATACAAACAAGAAGGTGCAATACTAAATGTGCTCAGGTGCATGACTACATGTGAAAGCCTACAGCAGATGCACAAGACACTACACAACAATGTAAAGATACAAATTTTGCCTGGAGTTATAGAATACTCACAAACCAGATAGGTGAGGCTAGCGCTGGTAGAACAGTACACATACCAAGGTGCTATATTACATGTGTACTGGTACTGATGAATGCTCTTTCTGTCATTACTTTCAGTTGAAGGTGGACCCAGAGGAGAAGATGAAACACTGGATACAAAAGCTGACGGCCATGAGACGTAAAAAGCTGGAGGGAGACGTGTTGACTTACTGATTAATCCATTTATGCCCAACTCCGAAATTCCCCAATGTGGGAGGTGTTACCTAATGACTCTCTACCAGTTGCAGGACATGGATTGACCATGATAATTCAAAGGTATCGCCAGATTAGCATGCTGCCTGATGGCGCCAAGCAAATCTACCATGGCCCTTAAATTATCATGATCAGTCCATCTGCTGTAGTGCGTCAGGGCTAAATGGGTTAAACTGAAATTGTTTTCATGTTTGAGACTTGTGTGTACGTGTATGCATGGTAATGAATTTGGCATGTGTGTGGATGTAAGTAGTTTTTAAAAGTGACTTGGGGGGTGGCTGAAAGAGAAAAAAAAGTATGACTATCTTCTGATCATGTTTTTTTGTTTTGCTTGTCTTTGAGGAAAAGAGAAGAATTGCTGATGTGTGTGAACTGTAAAATTAATTGTTGACCTTGTGTGCTGAAAGTAAACAGAAATGAGGGAAGAACGCAGTTTAAATTACTAATTTTGGCATTCTCAGAACAGCTGTGAAATACAGTAATGTTTGCATCTTTCCGTTTCGGAAGACAATGGAGTATATGCGCCTGCTGGGTCAGTCCGTTTTAAGATTTGCAGTGCCTGCTGTGACTGATCAGTCCAATGCGAGAGCAGCAGTGTCTGTTGCATTTGCTACAGGTGAAGCCTGTGACTTGCTGTGGGCACTGGCTCTTCTTTCTTTCATCTGCGCTGCCTCCTCTCCTCCCACTGGTTTTCTCTCCTTCCCTCACTCAGCTTTATACTGGTCTTCACTGCGAGCCGCCAGCTGGCACGATCTGCGGTGGCGGCTTCTAAGTCTGCGGGATTCAGGCTTCCTGCTTTCAGATCACGCCTGCAGACATCTTTGTATCTAAGCGCTGGTCTGTCTGTTGGTCTGGTGCCGGAGGCGAGCTCACCATACAAGATGTCCTTAGGAATCCGGCCATCCTGCTTACGGCAGACATGACCGAGCCAGCGTAGGTGTCTTTGTGAAAGGAGTGCGTACATGCTAGGAATGTTTGCCTAAGCCAGCGCTTCAGTGTTTGGAACAGGGTCCTTCCAAGTGATGCCCAAGATTTTCCTCATGCTGTGCAGATGGAAAGAGTTAAGTCTGCGCTCTTCACGGGTGTACAAACTCCACGTCTCGCAGCTGAGCTGAGCACACAGCGGGTCTGGTACACTTTGATCTTAGTGTTGATGGTAAGCAAGCTGTTGTTCCACACTCTCTTGGTCAGCTGTTGATGCCTTGCCGATTCTGGAGTCCAGTTTGTTGTCCACAGAGAGGTTATTGGAGATAGTTGAGCCAAGGTATGTAAAGTTCTCCACTACCTCGAGGGTGTGATCGCCTATAGAGATGCAAAGGGTGCTGCTGACTTCCTGGCCCATGATGTTTGTCTTTGTCAGGCTGATGGTCAGCCCAAACTCATTGGTGGCACGAGCGAAGCTGCTGACGAGACGCTGTAGTTCTTCATCAGTGTGGGCAGTCAGGGCGGCATTATCAGCAAACAGCATCTCTCTGATCAGGACCCTGCGCACCTTGGTCTTTGCGCGCAGACGTGCAAGGTTGAAGAGGCTGCCTTCACTTTTAGTGTGGATGAAGACACCATCTTCTGACTGACTGAAGGCTTGGCGCATCAGCAGGGAGAAGAAGATGCCGAAAAGTGTAGGGGCGAGTACGCAGCCTTGCTTCACGCCGCTTCGGATCGGGAAGGGTTCAGAGGATGAACCATCATACTGTATGGTACCTTTCATTTAATACTGCTACTAATAATAATGATAACTATTATTATTATTATTATTATACTTTCCTAATGATTAAGCTCTAACGCTGCACAACAAAATATGACTAGATAAAACTAAACATCTATCCCAGGTAAAAAAAAAGTATAATAGTGTTTACATACTGATAGAATACAATATGACTTGCACCTACAGACACAAACTGACACTAGTATACAGTTACAATGCAATTCAAACATTGACAATGTCGCCCTTTGAAGGCGAAAGAAAGTCGCTATTTGTACAAAGTAAGATTTCGTTATTTTCCCCAACAATTGGTCATGGGCAGATGCTTTCTTTTTGGATACAGACATGTCTGAATGGGGTTTTCAGTCCATGGAAAAGTGAGGGTTGGCAGATAGGGGTCCGGTGGGTTGCTGAGGTCTTGCACCCTTAACCCATTTTGCCCCAAAGCACTACAGCAGGAGATGACCATGACAATTCAAGGGTAGTGCCAGGTAAGCTTGGCGCCTGACGGGAGTTCCAGTAGATGCCAGAATTCCCAGGAGCCCGATGGGGAACCCGCAGAGAAAGTCTGTCGAGACGATGGTGGTCAGGCGTCGCTCCAGGGTAGCTTCGTTGCTGATGTCCTGGAAATGCAAAGCGAGAGAGAGAGAGAGGAAAAAAAACCTTTATAAGTGTTCTGTTCATAATGCTAAAGGCATAAGTAACTTTAAAAAAAAAAAAAAATGACGTTTGCAAGTCGTAAAATGAGATTTTAACAATATCATTTTACGACATCGAAACTTCATAATCAAATAAAAGTTAATTTATGTCTTTTTGCATAGCACTATCGAAAGAACGCACATAAAGCAGTCCTGAAGCATGTTGCCACTGGTACTGAATCGGTGGCCGCCTGTACAATGAGGGTTAACCATTTGGTGATTCCGGCAGGAATTATCAACTAAAATCGCTACGGACACCCAAAGTGTTACCTTCTACGGACTAAGTGTACCTGTGCGATACTGTCGCTGGCCATGGAGTTTTTGCGGACAGCCAGCAAGATGACGACCTGACCCACGGCGATGGACAGGAACAGCACGAAGTTCAACACCACCATAATCCCAAAGGCGAAACCGTGGCCTTGGAACTTCGTCAAGATACTGAAGACAGTAAACCAGGGAACAGTCAGGCCCCACCTCGAGTACGGCTCCACAGCGTGGTCAACCTCAGCCAAGACGAACCTGCAGACCCTCGACCGAGTGCAAAACCAGGCTCTTCGACTCATCACTGGTGCAATGAAATCCACACCAATCAAGGAAATGGAGAAGCTGACCACAATCCAACCTCTCAGCCAGAGGAGAGAAGCCAAAACCACGGTACAGGCGGAGAAGCTCAGGTGCTTGCCCGACCACCCCATGAAGCACAGACTGAGCAACCTCACCAAGAACCGGCTCAAAAGAAGCAGCTTTGTCCATGAGAGCATGCGACTTTCTCGACAGTACAGGGAAGTCCTTCCACAGAGCACGCTACCTCTGATCACAGAAGAAGTGGAAAACCCTTGGGCAGTGGGCAAACCAGACATCCAGATCTGCACCAGTGTCCCACATGCTGCCTCAGGAGACAGTCAGGATGACACCGGTCGACGGGCACTCACCCTAGCCCTGATCGACGAACAGTACCCAAAGGAGGCATGGATCCACATCTACACTGATGGATCAGCAACAAATGCCGTTTCCAATGGAGGTGCTGGCATCCTGATCCAGTTCCCAGGGGGGGACATACAGCCACATCCAGTGTAGCCACCGGCAAACACTGCACAAACTACAAAGCAGAAACCGAAGCACTTATGCAGGCCGCCTCCATGGTTCAGAATTCTACAGACCCATGCTATCAAGTTGTCTTCTTCTCCGATGCCCTTTCAGTCCTTCAGGCCCTCGAGAACGACAAACTCCCCCAGCTGACCAGAGCTTTGCAGAAGGTCAGACAAACCAGAAGAGTTGTTCTCCAGTGGATACCAGCCCACTGTGGGGTACCAGGAAATGAAAGGGCAGACGAGCTGGCGAAAGAAGGAGCCACAAAAGATCAACAAGAAAACAGCGTCAGCTATAGTGAGCAAAAGACAACCATCAAGGCATTGATGAGGCCGAGGTCAAACAGAGACGACTACCACACAATGACCAGAGAGCAGCAAGTCGTCCTGATCAGACTGCGTACCGGCCACAACAGACTGAACGCTCACATGAACAGAAAGCTGAAGCTGGCGCCATCACCAACCTGCGCCTGTGGTCAGGAAGACCAAACAGCGGAACATATTCTCCAGAGATGCCCCCTACTGGACGACGAAAGAAAAGAAGTGTGGCCGTCGCCAACTCCACTGCAGACCAAACTCTACGGCAGTCGAGAGGACTTGGAGAAAACGACGTCATTCATCGCCGGTGCTGGACTGACAGTATAGCCCCTGCGAACGACAAGAAGAAGGAACTTCCGTCTGGTGATGGGTAGCGGGATACAGATGCCGGTCTGGCCGTAAAACCGCCAAGATGTCACAGGCAGAAAGGGGACGACGGCCAAGGATGATCCCTAGGGTCCAGGCGACAGCTGACGTCACACGTGCTGACGCTGCGGTGAAGTGGAACTTGCTGAATCGGAATGGAAACCTGAGGACAAGAAACCTGTCTAGCGTGATGAGACAGATGAAGAAAGCCGATGTCTCGCTAGACAGGAGAGACAGGAAGCCGGCCGTCTTGCATACCGCGCTGTTTATCCACCCACTATCACAATCTGTCGTGCTCTGCGACGGGCGCCTTTGGCGCAAGTTGATCCCTTGAGGCCTCGGTGGCTTCCTTTTGCTGTGCATCACCCCCCTGTCAAGAGATTGTCGATTTTCCCTTATGTAGCCTCTAAAAGCGTTTCCAGACCAATTGGTTTGGCGTCCAGTGTGCAAAAGAGACACGAGAGCCTTGACCCTGGATGCAGGCTGTTACGTGGTAGTCGTAGTATGATACAATCACACCAGACGCACACAAAGTTAGGGTTCTTGTAAAGAAACTTCACTCGGTTGCAACTCATCACGTGTGGCACAAGGCTGTAGACCACACTGGAGTACCAGTACCAACAATTCTTTATTGCAGCGATGCGATCTTCGCACAATGCATCCACAAATACACCAACACTGAAACACTCCTGTCTCCTCTACAACCGGCTTCAACAATTTAATTTTTGACACACTGCGTCTCATACAATGTACACAATACCTCTTAACACGGTCTTTTATGCTAATACAGATTTCGAGAATAATTCAGCAAATTCACTTACAACACAACACAACCAATCGGAAAACTTACAACACAACCAATCGGAAAAAAAAACGTAACCAATACTCCGAATATTCATTAAATAGAGCACTGTAGATCAATCCAGAGTTTCTACTAACGTCTAGGCGAATTCGATATAATGTTACGCCTCTAAGCGTTTCCGGACAAAATGGTTTGGCGTCCAGTGTGCACAAGAGAAACCCGAGGGCCTTGATCCTGGGTGCAGGCACTTGCTAGGGCCCAAGGTATGTACTAAGGCACAAGAGTGGAACTCGCGCCAAAGGCACCCGTGGCAGAGCACAACGAAAGGATTTTCTTATGTAGCCTCTATTAAGCGACATAGGCCATCAGTAACGCCAGCAGTGAGGAGAAAAGGCAGCATATCTCTTGACAGCGGGTGTTGCACAGTAAAAGGAAGCCACCGAGGCCTCAAGACATCTACTTACGCCAAAGGCGCCCGTTGCGAGGCACAACGACAGGTTTTTACTTATATAGCTTTATAAGCGTTTCCGGACAAAGTGGTTTTGCGTCCAGCGTGCACAATGGAGACCCTAGAGCCTTGACCCTGGGTGCAGGCACTTGCTAGGGCCCAAGGTATGTACTGAGGCACCAAGAGTGGAACTCGCGCCATAGGCGCCGGTGGCAAAGTACAACAAAAGGATTTCCTTATGTAGCCTCTGTTAAGCGACATAAGCCATCAATATCGCCAGCAGTGAGAAGAAAAGGCCAATCTTTTGACAGAATGTATTGCGCAGCCCCCCCCCCCCCCCCCCCCCAAAAAAAAAAAAAAAAAAAAAAAGCAAAAAAAAGCCACCGAGGCCTCGAGAAATCAACGGGTGTTGCACAGTAAAAGGAAGCCACCAAGGCCTCAAGACATCTACTTACGCCAAATGCGCCCGTCGCAGAGCACAACGACAGGTTTTTCCTTATATAGCCTATATAAGCGTTTCCGGACAAAGTGGTTTGTTGTCCAGTGTGCACAAGAGAGACGCGAGAGCCTTGACCCTAGGTCAGTGGACTTGCTAGGCCAATATATGTACTGAGGCACCAATAGTGGAGCTCGGCCAAAGGCGCTCGTGGCAGTTCACTACGAAAGGATTTCCTTATGTAGCCTCTATTAATAATAATAATAATACCGTTATTATATAGGCGCTTTTTCTCAATTTTTGGGCGAATCGACTTAAAGCGCCGCGAACTGAAACCCAACACACACGGATTTACGCCATTTAAGACAAACACAGTACAAGACAGACGAAGGGCCAGTTTAGCTACTGAAGTTACAGAGATTTTTGAGTACCCGGAGAAAGAACCCCCGACGGTCCGCCCGAATTAACGGTGACACTTACCAGAAGAGAAAAGTCACCGGAACCCGGTATCGAACCTCGCACCTTTGGCATTGGGTGGCAGGCGCCTTAACCACTGCGCCACGGACCGCCCACGTCGCTATTAAGCGACATAGGCCATCATGGACGTCAGCAGTGAGGAGAAAAGGCAGTAGACACCGACCAATCTCTTAACAGCGGGTGTTGCACAGCAAAAAGAACCCACCGAGGCATCAAGTGATCAACTTGCGGGAAATGCGCCCGTCGCAGAGCACGACATGTTTTTCCTTATATAGATTCTATAAGCGTTTCCAGACAAAGTGGTTTGGTGTCAAGTGTGCACAAGAGAGATCCTACCCTGGGTGTAGGTACTTGCTAGGGTCCAAGGTATGTACTAAGGCACAAGAATGGAACTCGCACCGAAGGCACCCGTTTTAGAGCACAACGAAAGGATTTCCGTATGTACCCTTTATTAACCGACATAAACCATCATGGACACCAGCAGTGAGGAGAAAAGGCAGCAGACCCGACCAATATCTTGACAGGGGGTGTTGCACAGACCTCAAGAGATCAATTTGCTCCAACGGCGTCCGTCGCACAGCACAACGACGAGTTTTTCCGTATATTGCCTCTATAAGCGTTTCGGGACATTCCAGTGTGCACAAGGGAGACCCGAGAGCCTTGACCCTGGTTGCAGGCACTTGCTAGGGCCCAAGGTATGTACTGAGGCACCAAGAGTGGAACTGGCGCCATAGGCGCCGGTGGCAGAGTACAACGAAAAGATTTTTGATGTAGCCTCTATTAAGCGATAAAGGCCATCATGGGCGCCAGCAGTGAGAAGAAAAGGCAGCAGACACCGACCAATCTCTTGACAGCGGGTGTTGCACAGCACAAGGAAGCCAACGACAGTTTTTGTGTTTCCCCCCCCCCCCCCCTTATATAGCCTCTATAAGCGTTTCCGGACAAAGTGGTTTGGCGTCCAGTGTGCACAAGAGAGACCCGAGAGCCTTGACCCTGGGTGCAGGCATTTGCTCGGGCACAAGGTATGTACTGAGGTACCAAGAGTGGAACTCGTTTTAGAGCACAACGAAAGGATTTCCTTATGTAGCCTCTATTAAGCTTCATAGGCCATCACCCACCACCCGGGTCTGCCCTGGGGGACTTGGGTGGGGTTAGGTACTTTTTAGTTCCCAGGGTCACCCTGGTCAGCCCCACAGGGTGAGTTTTCTCTCTATTCTGGGGCATGTGTTTCTGTCTACCTGAGGGCCATTCACCTGTATTTGCCTTTTTAAAAATCTCCCTACTGTCTGCACTGCCTGTAGCTCTTAATATTGGATGTGTGTTGCTAAATGGTCTTAGCTTTATTAAGGCCCCATGTGTTAGGTTTATTTAACGTATTTGACCGGCTGGCGACATACATTCAATGTTCTGTTTAGGTGTTTTTTTCACAAGCAGTGCAGGCACGTCCTGAGAAAGCCTTGTTGCTGTCGGGACGTTAAGCAATGTACAATCAATCAATTCATAGGCCATCATGGACGCCAGCAGTGAGGAGAAAAGGCAGCAAACACCAACCAATCACTTGACAGCGGGTGTTGCACAGCAAAAGGAAGCCACCAAGGCCTCGAGAGATTAACTTGCGTCAAGGGCGCCCGTCGCAGAGCATAACTACATTTTCCCCTTATCAGTATAGCCTATATAAGCGTTTCCGGACAAAGTGGTTTGGTGTCCAGTGCGCACAAGATAGACTCTAGAGCCTTGACCCGGGGTGTAGGCACTTGCTAGAGCCCAAGGTATGTACTGAGGCACTAAGAGTGATATTTCAGAGCGCAAAGAAAGGATTTTCTTATGTAGCCTCTATTAACCGACATAGCCAATCATGTACGCCATCATTGAGGAGAAAAGGCAGCAGACACCGACCAATATCTTGAGAGGGGGTCTTGCACAGCAAAAGGAAGCCATCGAGGCCTCAAGAGATCAACTTGCGGCAAACGCGCCCGTCGCAGAGCACAACGACAGGTTTTTTCCTTTTATAGCCTCTAAAAGCGTTTCCGGACAAAGTGGTTTGTCGTCCAATATGTACAAGAGAGAGCCGAGAGCCTTGACCCTGGGTACAGGCAATTGCTTGGGCCCAAGGTAAGTACTGAGGCACCTATAGTGGAACTCGCGCCAAAGTCGCCCGTGGCAGAGCACAACGAAAGGATTTCCTTATGTAGCCTCTATTAAGCGACATGGGCCATCATGGACGCCAGCATTTTCGAGAAAAGACGGCAGACACCGACCAATATCTTAACAGCTGGTGTTGCACAGCAAAAGGAAGCCACAGAGGCCTCAAGCGATCAACTTGCGGCAAATGTGCCCGTCGAAGAGCACAACGACAGGTTTTTCCTTATTTAGCCTCTATAATCGTTTCCGGACAAAGTGGTTTGGAGTCCAGCGTGCACAAAAGAGACCCTAGAGCCTTGACCCTGGGTGTAGGCACTTGCTAGCGCCCAAGGTATGTACTGAGGCACAAGAGTGGAAAGGCGCCCGTGGCAGAGTACAACGAAAGGATTTCCTTTTGTAGCCTCTATTAAGCGACATAGACCATCATGGACGCCAGAGTGAGGAGAAAAGGCAGCAGACACCGACCAATCTCTTGACAGCGGTTGTTGCACAGCAAACGGAAGCCACCCAGGTCTCAAGAGATCAACTTGCGCCAAAGGCGCCCGTCGCAAAGAAACAACCACACGTTTTTTTCCTTATATAGCCTATATAAACGTTTCCGGACAAAGTGGTTTGGTGTCCAGTGTGCACAAGAGAGACCCTAGAGCTTTACCGGTGAGCGAGCACTTGCTAGGGCCCAAGGTATGTACTGCGGCACTAAGAGCGATACTCGCGCCAAAGTCACCCGTTTTAGAGCACAAAGAAAGGATTTTCTTATGTAGCATCTGTAAAGCGACTTAGGCCATCATAGACGCCAGCAGTGAGGAGAATATTCAGCAGACACCGACCAATATCTTGACAGCGGGTGCCGGTTGTCCGCAGACGCCCGTCGCAGAGCACTACATGTTTTTTCCTTATATAGCCTCAATATGTGTTTCCGCACAAAGTACGGTTTGGTGTCCAGTGTGCACAAGAGAGACCTAGAGCCTTGACCTTGTGTGTAGGCACTTGCTAGGGCCCAAGGTATGCACTGAGGCACTAAGAGTGGAACTCGCACCAAAGGCATTCGTTTTAGAGCGCAAAGAAAGGATTTCCATATGTAGCCTCTATTAAGCGACATATGCCATCATGGACGCCAGCAGTAAGGAGAAAAGGCAGCATTCACCGACCAATATCTTGACAGGGGGTGTTGCACAGCAAAAGGAAGCCACGGAGGCATCAAGATATCAACTTGCGGCAAATGCGCTCAACGACAGGTTTTTCTTTATATAGACTCTATAAGCGTTTCCGGACAAAGTGATTTGTCGTCCAGTGTGCACAAGAGAGAGCCGGGAGCCTTGACTAAGGGTGCAGGCAGTTCAGCTAGGGCCCAAGGTATGTACTGAGGCACCAAGAGTGGAACTCGCGCCGAAGTCGCCGGGGGCAGTTTACAACGAAAGGATTTCCTTATGTAACCTCTATTAAGCGACATAAGCCATCATGGACGCCAGCAGCGAGGAGAAAAGGCAGTAGACACCAACCAATCTCTTGACAGCGGGTGTTGCACAGCAAAAGGAAGCCATCGAGGCCTCAAGAGATCAACTTGCGACAAAGGCGCTCGTCGCAGAGCACAACGACGAGTTTTTCTGTGTATAGCCTTTATAAGTCGCCCGTGGCAGTTTACAACGAAATGATTTCCTTATGTAGCCTCTATTAAGCGACAAAGGCCATCATGGGCGCCAGCAGTGAGAAGAAAAGGCAGCAGACACCGACCAATCTCTTGACAGCGGGTGTTGCACAGCACAAGGAAGCCAACGACAGGTTTTTTTCCCCCCTTATATAGCCTCTATAATCGTTTCCGGACAAAGTGTTTTGGCGTCCAGTGTGCACAAGAGAGACCCGAGAGCCTTGACCCTGGGTGCAGGCACTTGCTAGGGCCCAAGGTACGAACTGAGGCACCACTGAGTCTCTTGATAGCGGGTCAGTGTTGCGCAGCAAAAGAAAGCCACCGAGGCCTCAAGAGATCAAGTTGCAACAAAGGCGCCCGTCGCAGAGCACAACGACAGGTTTTTCCGTATATAGCCCTTATAAGAGTTTCCGGACAAAGTGGTTTGGCGTCAAGTGGTCACAAGAGAGACCCGAGTGCATTGACCCTGAGTGCAGGCACTTGCTAGGACCCAAGGTATGTATTCAGGCACCAAGGATGGAGCTCGCGCCCGTGGCAGAGCACAACGAAAGGATTTCCTTATGTAGCACAACGACGAGTTTTTCTGTGTATAGCCTTTATAAGTCGCCCGTGGCAGTTTACAACGAAAGGATTTCCTTATGTAGCCTCTATTAAGCGACAAAGGCCATCATGGACGCCAGCAGTGAGAAGAAAAGGCAGGAGACACCGACCAATCCCTTGACAGCCGGCGGGTGTTGCACAGCAAAAGGAAGCCACCGAAGCCTCAAGAGATCAACTTTCACCAAAGGCGCCTGTCGCAGAGCACAACGATAGGTTTTTCCGTATTATAGCCTCTATAAGCGTTTCCGGACAAAGTGGTTTGTCGTCCAGCGTGCACAAGAGAGTCCCGAGAGCCTTGACTAAGGGTGCAGGCACTTGCTAGGGCCCAAGGTATGTACTGAGACACCAAGATTGGAACTCGCGCCAAAGGAATTTCGGTATGTAACGCCCCAGCGTTGAATCTGGACTAAACAGAATATTATGCGTGTAAATGCATAGCAGTCAATGTTCGCATTGCATGTATTCTCATAAACGTTTCTCATAAAAGTTATTTGCAGTGTTGGTCGTAAAATTAATTTGGACAAACTGGCACACGAACACACAAAACCCGTCGCGTAGACACACACATTCTTGTACTCACACACGTAGGCACATACTCTAGTATAACCTTAAAGACGAACGGACAGCTGCACAAATACGTTACTTTTATTACATTTTAGTACTTACAATAGTTTCTTAATCTAAACCAAAAAGTAGCGTCACTACAAACAACAAAGATAGAAAGAAAGACAGTAAGCGTGAAAGCGTGTTTCTCTCATTTTGGGCTATTTCAGTACCTTTCGTGTCCCGGATCCTGGCCAGGATCCAGTTTATATTAGTCAACTCATTCGAGACGTGGAGCATCCGGATACGCGGCTGAACCCGCGTATCTGGATGCTCCAGGTCACTAATGAGTTAACCCCACCGCGCATGCAGTCATCGGTACTGTGAACAGTACCAGTAGTTTCTTGCATAAAGCACAATGTAAACATACCAAAACAAATTTTATGCGTTTTGTTTGTTGTCGGTTACAATATTTTAGAAATTCGAAGTCAGCCTCAAACAGCCATCATTATTAAATTCAAAAACTACAATTGCTGAAATTTTCCAGTCAAACCGAAACCACCAGTACTACAATTACAATGTTCCTTATCAAATTCAAAAATATTAGGCAATACACATGTATGTGCTTTTTTCTGGTCGAATTTGAAGCGAATCCAGTTAACTTTTTGGGGGGACACTGTTAAAAAGTAAACTTTTATGAAACGTTAGTTTATTAAATGAGTGGCTCGCTTTAGAGTGTATCATGAGGTTCAGTCTTGACTCAGCGGGGATCGTTAAGAGCGTTCTTAATTGGACGAACTTTTGATCGGCAAAACCTAGATCGGAGAAGATCGGCGATCTTTTGGGTTGTTTCTTAATTGAGGTTGAACGAACCTAGACGAACTTCAGCAAACCAGGTTTGCCATGGTTCCCTTTCTTCCTTGATTCGGCGTACTTACTGTTTGCGAAGGTGTTCAAAATGGCTGCCGCTATGCCGCTTCGCGATTTTAACGACTTTTGTTTTTGTACTCCTTGCAGTAGCGATCCCACAAACAGCGTTGCGCCTCCCACAAATCAATAAAAATAGGTCTTGTTTTTCGCACGAGTGAAATATCGCCGTCCGCCATAGTTGTTTGTATCGGTGACTATCTTCTTATCTCCAACGCAGAAGAGGGTAAACGATTTGGCCAATCAGAGAAAAGGTTCGCCTTGGATCGCTCGACATGTCGAGCGATCTTTTTCCTACAGCGAACTATGGTTTGCCGAGGTTCGTGAAGTACTTCGAACTAGGTTCGCCGTGTCTTTAGATCGTCCAATTAAGAACCAACCTGGTTCGCCTGAGATCGTGAACTCTAGATCGTCAGAGTTCGCGACTAAAAAACTAACGGTCTGTAGACTCTCGTCCAAATGGTCGTGGGTTCGAACCCTGCCAGGGTCAAAATTTGTACAGGCCTCTTTTCGGTGCCCCGTTTTTGAAATCACCTTCGTGGCGGACAAAAGACGTTAAACCCTAAACGTTGAACGTTTTCTTCACTCGGCCATCTCCTCATCGCCATGCTAATTACTGACGTGTGAAAAAATGCAAAAGACAATTATGTCAATTTTTATGAACAGCACTATTTTCATTGAATTACGATGAAAATCTCTCTTTTCACAAAAAATGGTCTTACTGTCTCTCGCCTTCACAGGGCCAATTACATGCTAATGGCGAGGTTTCGTTTCCGACGAACGACTCCTAACAACGAACGAGAGCGAAGTCACGGCGGATAACCAGATTGTACTACAAGCATGGACTAATCCGTCGACAACACTCCAAACATCTCCAAGAGGCATAGATCCTCATGAGCCCTCTATGCCTCTTGGAGATGTTTGGAGTGTCGTCTATGCTTATGGCGGTATACTAGCAGTGATTTCACTCTCGTTGGTTGTTGCGCTCGTTCGTCGTAAAAGCAACCTCAGTAGCTCACCACAATTTGACATCCTTACCGGTCGGATAGTCCGGGACCGGATAGGCACTGGTCGGATAACCAGCCGCCGGATAGGACGCTGCATCCGGATAACCAGTACCCGGATAGTCAGGCGGGGGGTACGCAAGGGGAGGGTACGCATAGGGCGGGGGATACCCGATAGCACTTGCACCCGTACCACCATCGCATCCGTTTTGCATCGCAGGCTCAGCAGGCATGGCGAAAGTCACACTAGGCGGTGCGCTAGGCAAGATTTCTCTGTTGAAAACCGCGACGATCAGTGCTGAGCTGACGGACAAAAAACTGCCGCTGGCGATCAAGAAGAGAGCCCATTGGAAGGTTAAGTCACGGTTTAGGCTCAGGCCTGTGAGCGAACTTAACAAGGATTCGAACGTCTCGAGGTAAGATGAGATGAGATTCTCCTTGCTGTCCTCGTCGTAGGCACCATTGCCGTTGCAAAGTGCCGCGTACACAGCTGCGCCCACCAGCCCGGCTACACCTGCAACAATTGATCTCTTCACTGCCGAGGAAAAGCGAACACACACCATCGAAATGCAAGAGGCATAGATCCATAGGCATAGCGACTGTGGAGGCTCATAAGGATCTATGCCTCTTACTAAGACCAATATATATCCATGTTTCTTGGACGGTTTTGGCTTTTGGTCGTTGAATGAACAAAGATTTCAGAATTTTGAATGAACAAAGATTTCTTTTGCTTGTCAGTATATATGCAACACTCTTCGGATTTAGTTGGTTGGTTAGTTCGGGGGTAATGGTGAGTGGTGGTTTGTGATAACGGAAGACCATAACAGGCGAGTTATGGGGGACAGGGAAACTATTTTGAACTCGGTATCGATAAACCGAAATCTGCATCGCAATGCAAATATGAAATTGTTGTTGCATTCTTGTGGTATTTTGGTATATAAAGTTCTTACGTACTCTGCGCGATCTAATCTTCTTATTTCGAAATAAATAATGGGAAAATGAGTATATTTTTGGATTGTGCGTGGCCTTTCCACGTGTATAAAGTGAGCTTTAGCCATTCAAATGTGGAATATGTGTTTTCGGCGAACAATCCCACACTCTAGCTTGCGAACTGACTACAGGTTCACCATGATATCCCAGAAAGATTAGCGCGGTAAGACTAGGGTATATGGTGTGGGGGTGTTTTCCTATGTAAAAGTGGTCTTGAAAGGTTAGATAGGCTTATAATTTGTGCATGCTTACCTCCTATTCCAGCGACGATTTCCAAAATGCGGGACCGTGGGCCAGGCACCGCCCTGCAACAGTTGACCACCAAGGCATAGATGCAGGCCACCGTCAGACTGGCCAGGCACAAGCACTCTAACACTCGCACAGTCTGGAACCACGTCTCTGAAATGAGTAGAAATATTTGAACCCCCCCCCCCCCCCCCCCCCCGCCTTGACTGCTCCTGACGATACCGTTCGGCGGAAAAGATGCGTCCTTACGAAAGGGAAATACGCGTATTTTCCGCCGAACGGTATCGTCAGTAGCAGTCAAGACCTCCATTCAAGGGAAATACGCGTATTTTCAGGCGGACGGTATCGTCAGTAGCAGTCAAGACCCCCAGCTAAGGGAAATACGCGTATTTTCCACCGGACGGTATCGTTAGTAGCAGAGTCACGACCTCCAGTCAAGCGAAATACGCATCTTTTCCGCCGAACGGTATCGTCAGTAGCAGTCAAGACCCCCAGTCAAGGGAAATGCGCGTATTTTCTGCCGAACGGTATCGACAGTAGCTATCAAAGGGTTAATGTAATATTCCTATTGCTAATGGCAACAAGTGACATTTGTAAAACCGTCTTAGTAGACTGGAAAGACGGATAGTCATTCTGTGTTAAAATGATGCCATGCCATATGAGATCTGTACGGCGCCGAGAGCTTTTATTTATTTTACTTAAAAACAAACAAAACAAAAACAAAACAGCACAACAACAAAACAACAAAGCAAGGAAAAACCCCCAAACAAAGGAAAGAAAACAAACAAACGCAGACCGAGCGACCAACCAAACAAATCACTCGGGCTGAATTTCCGCAACCAATTAAGCAAGCAAGCAACCAAAACCATCCAACCATTGATCCAAGCAGCCAATCAGCCACCAAACTACCCAAGCAAGCAAGCAACCAGCTAACCAACATGCAAAACAATAAAAGCTAATGTGTACTGGTCTGTGATTTTGGACCGAACTGCTCTAGAGCCGTGACGTATGAAACTTTAATTTCAGTTATTGAATTACTGGTCCTGCCCTGTCCATTTTTGAAGAAAAAAAAAAAATCCAAATTTTCATTATATTGCAACACAAATCTCGCTTTTTGTAAAAAGCGAGATTTGTGTTGTAATACAATGAAAATCTGGACTCCCCCCCCCCCCCCCGCTCGCCCCCCCCCCCCCCCAGTAAGTCCAGTTTTGTAAAAAGCGAGATTTGGTTCGCAGAGTTGGTTGGGGGCGTAAGAACCAAACTCACACAACAGCACACACACACCGATCTTACCAGCTGTGTTGAATCCATGACTGCCGCACGAATTGTGAGCGAAGCCTGTAGTAACTGACACAGACACACACATCATCCACAGACCCTCGTGATAGGAGATTTTCATTTTGATTGCGCCAGTGTTATAATTCAGTAATTTTCGGGTGCTCCAGAATGGAGCTCCGAACCCCACGATAAAAGAAATCGTGGATATAAACAGCAAGGCCACGCCTGCTTTGTAGCCGATGTTTCTTTTCGACACAGCCCACATTTTCCTTGTATTGTCAGTGTAACGAACGCCAGTTCAGTCGTTATTTACCAAAAGCCAGTATGTCAATTTTTAAGAAAAGCGAGATTGTAATTGTTATACAATGAAAACTTCGCTTTTCTCAAAATGGACATATTGTGTTCGGCAAAAATAAGTATCCCTATTTAAAAAAAAAGAAAACCGACATTTTCATTGTTGTACAATAAAATCTCACTTTTCTCCCAAAAATGGAAATACTGACTACTGTCAAATAACAGCAGAAATGCAGACCGCGTTTGGTTCCAATCCCGTGCGAAACAGATGTAGAATTTTTGCAACAATATTTTATAACGTATTTCTCGTTCAAAGTACATGTACTGTAGTGACGTTCTAGATTTCTCTTAACACTTTGCGCGTCGGTAGCGGTTTTTTGTCGCCATGATTCATATATCAATCATCGCGATAAAAACCGCTACCGATACGGAAATGGTTAAAACGTTTGTCTCAGTCCGAAACTGAATGTCCACAGCATGTGTGCTGTTTCGCTCCACTCAAAAACGTGCGTAGGAATTTGTTCGTTGTTATGCACTTTCAACTACATTTCGAAGCATGTTCCGGGTCACTTTGCTGACACGACACGATTAATACTCCAGACTCGCAGGCACGCACACTCGCAAGAATGTGTCTTTGGTCAGCAAGAATCAAAGGCGCGGTCGTCTCGCGAGAGATGCCGAGACAGGACGAGATTTTCAGACTCGACTGCACTGATTAAGTAATAAAAAAAAAAAATGAACGATGTCGTTTTATGTGTGCAGGTCGGTGATTTTGCTCCCCATGGCTCACGTGTTCTGGCCTGTGATTCTGGGCCTTACGGCTTTCAGCCGTAAGGCCCAGAATCACAGACCAGAACACACGTTAAATCATTAGCATTGAGCGGAGAGCCCTCGCTTTCAATAAAATATGATTTTCTTGTCCTCTAACCGAAAAGCACACACTTAAATAAAGTCAACAAGAAGCCTGTATTCTCATCGGGCCCCGCAGTCTGCGGGGGCTCATGAGGATATTATGTCTCTTGCAACTGGGCGGAGTGTTTTTTTCGTCGCGGGCGGATATTCGCTGAGTGAATAGGCATGTTTCGACCCGGCGTGTCAGGTGACGAAAGTAGGGGTAGACCGAGGCAAACTGAGAAAGCAAATTGTTTCACATTGATTTGTAAAGTACGGATCTAGTTTCAGCGAACTGTTCTCCCCGCTGTTTTCCCAAGCTCATTAGGAACGATTTCTACATTAGAATCAGCTCAAAGGAAACAAGTATTGGCCTCTGAAAACGAGGGCAGTGCCAGCAGTTCTCACCTTGTTGCTGATATGACATATCCACAGTGAAAATTAACCTTTTCTGCACAAATTATTGTACATTATATAAAGATTTAACTCATTCAGCCCCGACATACCACATCAAGACATGGATCGAGCATGATAGTTCAAGGATGGTGCCAGAATAGCTCGGCACCCATCGGCCTATTTGCGCCAAGCTATTCTGGCACCATCCTTGAACTATCATGCTCGATCTGTCTCTAGAATTGTAATACAGCTCTTTGGAGGGCAACTTCAACATTTGGGGATTTCGGTTCTTGGGTAGAATGTGTTCAAATCCTTTAAAACGCTGTACTCTTGAGAAGGGCTTTCACGGCGAAGATAAATACATTACGGGTTCAAAGTGAAGATTTGTTTCGGCTCAAATACAAAAACGATTCACCCCATGCAACTGATCCGCTCAAGTTACAGTGTGTGCCATCAGATCTACAGTAAACGCAGCCGTTACGAAAGCTTGAGGATTCCAAATATGCGTCAAAACCACCTCATCAGCTAAGTTTATGCGTCACCGATACTAAACGGTTGGAATCGGGGCCTCAGTTGAGAAAGAGAGAGAGAGAGAGAGAGAGAGAGAGAGAGAGAGAGAGAGAGAGAGAGAGAGAGAGAGAGAGAGAGAGAGAGAGAGAGAGAGAGAGAGAGAGAGAGAACAATGAACAATGAACCTTTATTTTCCAACGGTAGAAGTTATTGGTAACAGGACCAGTTTTCAAACTTGCCGTTGCTACATCTACTACATAAATGACATAGACATGTAAACATACACATACCACACACTGACGCATGTATGCACTCGCTCACGCACGCACGCCCGCACATACGCACGCACACGCACGCTCACACACACACACACAAACACAAACTTGCACACGCACGCACTTAGACACACACGCACACATATACACACACGCTCTCGGACACGCACTCCAGACATACGTACGCGCATAACGCGTACGCACAAAAATATAAAATGAGTAAAAATGCAAAGTAAAGCAATACACAGAAAATCATTAAGTACATTAGAATTCATACAGCAAAGGCAAATATGTATATATGTGCTCTCTCTCTCTCTGTCTCACACACACACACACACACAGCATGCACACACACACACACACAGCATGCACACACACACACAGCATGCACGCACACACACACACACACACACACACACACACAGAGAGAGAGAGAGAGAGAGAGAGAGAGAGAGAGAGAGAGAGAGAGAGAGAGAGAGAGAGAGAGAGAGAGAGAGAGAGAGAGAGAGAGAGAGAGAGAGAGAGAGAGAGAGAGAGAAGAAGAAGAAAAAAAAACACAAAAAACCCGCTGAGGCCCCGGCAGGGGTCAACTAGGCCTCGGACTAGCAAATTTGTGAATGTGACGATTTGCCCAGATCTCCCCTTTCTACGGGGGTAATGAAAATGCATGTAGTTTTCTTTTTAGCCCCTTGCATAGTAAATGCCCGATATCTCTTCACCGTTTGAGCAAAACAAACACCGCATATCTGCAAGAGGCATAGATCCTCTTGAGCCCCCGCATCCTGCGGGGGCTCATGAGAATCTATGCCTCTTGCAGGTGGGTGGTTTTTACAACCAAAGCGTCATAGTGATATTGATTTTATCCTGCTGCATATTCAGCTGTGCGTGTATATAAAGACTACCTGTGCGGAACTGGATTCTCCTGTGTCAAAATGAGCCTGTATGTAGCGTTTCGTAACCACCTGTTACAAAAGTGTATCTTTGAACAGTTACGGCAGTAGTGGGCTTGCTTACTGCGTTCCCAAGCAGAAAAGCATGGACCGTTTTGTTGATCAGTGCAATAGCTTCCACTAACATCTGGGGCAAACAGACGGGAGTCTTCAGTTAACCTCTTCCCTGGCCCTGGACATACACCTTGTTTCTGAAATCTTTGTTCACATTCAACGACCAAAAGCCACAACCCGCCCAAGATGCGAATTGGTCTCATCAAGAGGCATAGATCCTCATGAGCCCCCGCAGTCGCGGGGGCTCATGAGGATCTGTCTCTTGCATTTTGATCGTGTTCACGGGTTTTTTTCAGGAATCAAGGGGTTAAGTACGGACGAGTACCTCAAACTGGGGATGTAAATGAGACCACACCTTGCTAGTGAGAGGCATGATTGTCATATGCCGTAAGGGTTGCGGTGGCTCGCGGGAATATACTACGCCTTTTGAGATAGTGAGGGCTGTAAGACCCATTATTTGATGAGATGGGGACTGAGCTGACAAAAGTACCATATTTTTTCCAGATGATCTACATGCTTTATGCTTTCAGATTTTGATATGTTCCAAGGTAGCACAGCAATAGGTTCCGAGAAACAGACTATTTAATTCGCAAAGCGTGGCGAACGCGAACAAATTATTGGTTGTGGTTGGTCTTTAACAACCGACATTAATTAAATGAGAAAAGACTCTTTGAATATATTAATTATTTTAAATGAGTCATCCAAGAAGCCACTGGACTAAAAGAAACAAAGCATTATACTTGTGTATGGTCCCATAATTGTTCATTTGTTATAAAAAAAGGGTGGTTTTTTTTTTAAGCTTGTTCCAGGGTTGACCTATAGTAGGTAAAAGATGGATTCGCAAGCCTGTTTGATTTGCCACCAAATAACTAGTGCGAAGTTGAACTGCCCCTTGAAGTCCCATGGGAGTAAAAACAAGTCGCAGCCATATAAAAACTATTTTTGAATATCGTCAGTGAATTTCAGCGGACTGCGCATGCGACTCTTCCCTTTGATGAAAGCTTCAGAGCGGAGGACTTGGTCACTCAGTAACCAGGCTCAGGGATTGCTTCATCAGGTACAGCATAGTCGTTTCTGAGCAGTTCTCACGTAACCGGAACACGCCATGCCCATCAAGTTAACGCTGTCGTTTTGAGAAAACTCCAAAACGAAGCATTTCTCACCTTGCAGCCGGAAGCAGAAAAAGAATCAGAAGAAGCTTGGCTACAAGAAATGGTTGGACAGAGCCCCACATTTCAGTATTGGGACACCATACTCAGACTTGAACTCCGTGTTCTTCTGTTTGTCAGAGCACATCGTGAGGCTGACTTTGGGTTGTATGCGGGTTCCCTGAAAGCTCTGGCCATGTACACCATACTCAGACCTGAACTCCTTGCTCTTCTGTTTGTCAGAGCACATCGTGAGGCTGACTTTGGGTTGTATGCGGGTTCCCTGAAAGCTCTGGCCAAGTGGTTCCCTAAAAGCTCTGGCCAAGTGGTTCTTTGCCCTGGACCATCTGAATTACTATGCCCGCTGGGTTCCTGTTCACATTCGAGACATGAAAAATCTGCCACCTTTTACCTTGAAAGAATTTGTTGAGCATAGTCACTGGGTTGTCTCAAAAACGGCAAACAAGTTCTCAAGTATGTCATTAGATCAGGCTCATGAACAAAATAATGACTTGTTGACATGTTCTGGTGGAGCCGTATGGCTTACAGAAAACCCCTCTGCTCTCCGAAAATGGCAGGTCCAGAACAAGCACGCATGCTGATTGAGTTTGAAGACTGTTCAAGACTAAACTGTGCAAAACACTCTCATCATGAAGAAGGTTTGTCAACTCAGAGTGTTTCAAACAACAAACTCATGACATTAGATTCTCGTGATGTCCTCAATGTCATACATATAGTCCGCACCATTGAGGATCTTGGCGACAACAGTACAACCACTACTGCAACTCAGTTCTGACTGATTGTGAAGGATCCATTGATGATCCCAACAGAAAGAACTCTTTGCGTCTGTTCAAGTGTCCAACTCATTAAGACAAAAGCAAACAAGCAGACAAGATTGCAAATTTGAAGACTGATGTCAGCCTATTCTCCAGACTATACATCGTGGCACAACACTTTGAGTCTGATATGGCTTCCTTTTTCAGCCATGAAATCCACCCGTTCCCTCCGTCATTGCTAGACAGAGGAAAAATTCGTCTCGGTAAGAAATCTGATCTACTTACATGTTTAACAAAGACAGTGGAGGCATCTGCTACACAATTACTGGACGATGTTGAACCATACGACACAACTGAACTGGCAGAAGCCTTAGAGCAACTCGATGAGGATGCGCAACACCCAGAAATAAAAGTTCTAGACACTCCTCCTGAGCTACTCGCATCTTTGGAGAAAACATGTGAGAAAGATCTACCCGATACTTTTAAAGTGAAGGTGCTTGACGGCGCAGCTGTGGTGCATCTTCTACCTGTTAGTGGCGTGAAGACATTTGACGACTACGCTGCCGACGTGTTCTTGCCTCAGCTTGAGACTGCAGAGAGGATTGACATTGTTTGGGACAGACATCTCAAAAACAGCATCAAAGGTTCTGCCAGAGAAAAGAGAAGAAAAGGCATGAGAAGAAAGGTGTCCGGCCAGAACAAAATCCCAGGACAGTGGCAGGACTTCCTGCGTGATGCAGAGAACAAGGAAGAATTCTTTGAATTTCTGTCCAAGAAGATTGAAAGCAGTGATTTTCCTCCTGGCAAAACAGTGGTGGTGACACAAGGAGAAAATGTTATCATCAGAGGAAGTGACTACGTCATACCTGCCTGCAACCACGAAGAGGCCGATACCAAACTACTCTTCCATGTACAAGATGCATTACAGCAGGGTTCAAAGACTTGCTTTGTTCGCACCGTGGACACCGATGTTATTGTCATATTGACTGGCAAGTTCTACCACCTGCAAAACATATGCTCGACACTGAACATCTGGGTTGGGTTTGGCACAGCAAGGAGCTTTTCCTACATTCATATCAACGCTCGGGTCCTAACCCTTGGCAAAAAAATGTCAACTGCCTTGCCAGTTTTTCACAGCTTCGCAGGCTGCAATACAGTATCAGCCTTTCTTGGAAGGGGAACAAGCGTGACTGGGAGACTTGAAAATCTTTCTCTGATGTGACCAAGGCCTTCAATGACATCGCCAGTCATCCTTTCAAAGAGGTGGGCATCAGTGATGAGAACTTCAAACTTCTGGAACGCTTCACCGTCATCATGTACCAGAAAACAAGCGGATTTGAGACTGTGAATGAGGCTAGTAGGTTAATGTTTTGCTAACAAAGCAAAACCATGAGCACTCTTCCTCCCACACAAGGTGCTCTCCTGCAACACACAAAGCGTTGTGTCTACCAAGCTGTAATCTGGACAACAAGCGATCAATCTCAACAGCAAATACCAACCCCAAAAAGATGGGGCTGGAAAATACACGCCACCAATTGTTGTTGGATTGCACTGTGGACATCTTTACCAATTGCTTCAGAAGCATGTAGTGAACATGTCAAGTGTAGCTGCAAAGCTGCTGCTGGTTGTACCGGAAAATGTTCTTGTAAAAAAAGCCACGTGGAGAGGTACAGACCTTTGCAAGTGTAACTGCATGAAGGATTAGATGTTAATTTCATATGAACATTTGACTTAAAAAACCCAAACGTTTTGCGGAAAAACTGCTGCTGACTGAACATTAAGCCTTTAATCCTTTCTACCATATTTGTTTAAAAATGTCTGCTATGTCTACTATGAGTTTTGAGTATTTATTTTATCAAAATTAGACAAATTTATCAATAAAAATTAACCATTAGCAAGCCAAAACAAACTTTTTCTTGACTTTTTTCATTTGTCGCGTCATCATTTTTTTATACTTGTCACGTGAGAACATCAGCTGTGACTGATTTTGTGGAACATATCAAAAATTGTTGCTACAGGACCTAACAAACATCTCCAAAAAGTTTGGTGCTTTTGTCAACTCTGTCCCCATCATTTTGCTTACAGCCCTCACTAAGAGGGAAGCCGCTGACTGAACCGCAATAGCCGTGATCCGTGTGCAGTACCCTGACTTATTTCTCATTAATTTACTAGGGGTAACCGATATTGCAGCCGTAAAGTGCTCATGGACCGCTCTTTGAGATAGCCATAATAAGAACCAGTGGCCAATTGCAGGTGATTTACCCGCAATTGGCCATGGTTTTCAGTATTGGTTGTTATTTCGAAACACGGTCCATGAGTGATTTCCGACTGCAATATATGTAAATTGTCAATAACATAAGCAATTACTGTATGTTATGTCATGTTACATTTCTACTATGTTACGTTTGTGGTTGTGTTATTCTGTTGAGAGCATGCGCGTGCTGAGGAACTTGAGGATCCGATATTCATTTGAGTTATTTTGGATAAGAATTACGTACCTTTTTAGTACAATTCATTCAAGTTTCTTTTGCTTGGAGAATTGCGATCAATTTCTGTTGTCTAGCTAGAATGACGCATTATTTTCGCTACAATGTTGTAAAGTTTAACCTACATTAGACTGGAAGTTCGGACAGGTTCGCGATCATTCTAGTGACCTCAGATATGACGTCAAAGTTGTGTAGTAAACAAGTTGTATACAATTCGCAACATTTATGGTATGCCCCTAGAAGTTTGTAGAAGGCTGTTGACAGATCTAGAGTGTTCTTTCTCATGAATATTAATGAGTTTTGTTTACGTATTCTTTTCTGACTGGTTGAGTTGTATAGTTTGCTGGAAGTTGTTCTGGAAATCTGTAATAGTATAAAAAGGGCTGCTAGCGAATTATGTGACATACGCAGTGTGTCAAAAGTGTTGATGGATTGTAGAGGAGACAGTGTATCAGTGTTGGTTCGTTTGTGAATGCATTGTGCTGAGACTAATCGTGAGAATGAAGTACTGTTGGAACTGTTACTCCAGTGTGGTCTACAACCTTGTGCCACGTGTGACGAGTTGCAGCTAAGTGAAGTTTCTTTACAAAAACCCTACGTGCGTGCGTCTGGTGTGATTGCATCATACTAAGACTACGACTACCACGTAACATACTAGCGGTTTGTTCTCTTTTTATCCCCACTAAAAAAAATCGATGTACACAGGGCGATTTAATCCATGTATTATGTGCCCCTGACACAGAGAAAGATGGCTGTGGCTGCACACATACGTCTGTCCAGATTTTACTCACCTTCCTTGCGCCTCCGGCGGAATTTTTTTTATCCTACACAACCAGCCGTGCGCAAAGGCCATCGGATCGACATAGGCCGCCGTTGGTTCGTGTACGCCTGTGCGCGGGCCAACGCCGGCCGACGTCGGCCCCAAGGCATTTTGCACATTGGGCACGTGTGAAATGCGAGAAAGTTTAGGGGGAAAAAATGTACAGCAGTTTTCGGCTTAAAACGCTTTGTAAACTTCATCTTATAAACAATACCAGTAAGCTGTTCAAGTAAGGTAAGCAGGGGCGTCTCTGGGGTGTGGGGGGGTTGTGTGGTGTGTGTGTGTGTGTGTGTGTGTGTGTGTGTGTGTGTGTGTGTGTGTGTGTGTGTGTGTGTGTGTGTGTGTGTGTGTGTGTGTGGGCGGGTCAAGGAGTCCCAAAATACTTGTCCTAATTGTTCCTCTGATGTTTGTGTTAGGTTGGGATGGTTGTACTCTTATGTGGTAGCGCTCATAATTTGCGCCCCGGAAGAGGGGATCGTGACAAATATGAATGAAAAACCCGCACATAACATGATATTACAAATACATGTATTTTGTAAAATCTCAACAAACATACATTTTTCAAAGTGTTTGTCTTTCTTACACGTATGAATCGTAGAATAGACAATTACCATTAATAATTTATATTGCCTCGTCAGATTAATAATCACATTTACCGAAAGACAAAAAGTCCGTTTTTGTGAAAAGCGAAACTTTCATTGTATTAAAATGAAAACATAGATCTCGCTTTTGTAGAAAAAAAGGTTTTACTGTCTTTTGTTAAATTAGAAATGAGAGTCAGAACACTGTATTCCCCCAAGAAAGTGTTTATTTTTTATTTTTCTTATTTTATTTATTTTTTTGTTTGGTTTTGTTGTTGTTGTTTATTTTTATACATAACTTCATTATATCTGTTTCGCATTTTCCCGCAGTCATTCCACATTCCATGCGCTACAGCAAGTTTCCCTATTCACATTTTCAGTTCCATTGACGCAGGTTCAGCCAGTGCACAGGCATCGGATGATCATCGCGCAGTTGGTCACTTCTTAACACTGGTAAGAGGTGACCCGTTATCAACGATCATCGCATACCTGTGAACAAATGGATACAATACTGTAACGAAGAGAAACAAACAAGTACACATCGAAACCCAGCAAGGAAACCGTGCGCGGGCCGACGGTGGCGGACTTCGGCTCGAACACCTTTGCTAACTAGGAAGGCGTCTTTCATTGAGACTGATTATAACCGCAGCGAATATTTTCGCAATTCCAGTCAGAAAAATACACACATAAAACTCAATCCCACAGGAATAACTATCGCCGTCCGTCGAAAGAAGATCGGCGACAAACTGCGTGAAGTTGGGATCCGAGGTTGGAAGTTCAGTTTTATGCATCCATAATCTTTCGTGTATCGTTTTATTTCCCCTTACACCGGTGATTTTTATCAGGCCTGTGCCTATATGCACTCCGGAACTAGCGGCAGCCGCACCGTAGCGCATCCAGAGCGGTATGGCACACACTACAACGAAGGCAACACTAGCAGGAATAAGCAGCATTATGCCACATTTGATTTCACTTCTGCCTTTGTTGCTCATTGCAGGACTTCCCCCCCCCCCCCCCCTCTCTCTCTTTCTCCTGTCAACAGATCGGAGAAATAACCGACGAAGGAAGAACGACGCTTTGAATTAACCCATAAAGCCCTGAAAGACTACGACAGGATGTGGATCTATCATGATAATTATTTCAAGGTTGGTGTCAGAATATCTGTCTCCAGAACTGTGATGTAGACCTCAGAGGATACCTACAAAAATGTTATAATTTCGTCCTCAGGGCATAAGGAGTTAAAAGAGCTAAACAGTTCACCAATATTACAACTACACTTTCAGATTCCACCCCCCCCCCCCCCCTGAGCGTAGTTCTTTCTATGTTCGTTATTTTATTTTTTATTTTTTTTTATTTATTAATTTTTTTTACGATTTCACACTCACGGACTGTGACCGTGAGTTCAAAATTCAGACCAGACAGGTGACCATGGGTGACAGTGTGAAAACCTGAAGTTGCTGAAATCCCCTCGGACTAACAATTCCTAGTAATAATCCATGGCCGGCAAAAGACATGATTCATGTCTCTTGCCGATAAAACAGGCTGACTGAGTGGTTGTTCTGTCTTAACCAAAAGGTTGAAGTTTAACTTTCTGGGATTTTTTCGAAAAACTGAATCTCCAGGACTAAACACTGTAACCCATGGTGAATTATTTTTTAGTATAGATCTTGGTCTCAAAGTCAGTCACAGTACGTGAAAGTACGTTCAATATGATATCTCAAGTCAGTATATATGAATGGCCCAGTACTGAAGTCAGTATATATGAATGGCCCAGTCCTGTTCTGTGCAGTGCACTGTCGACAAAATTCCGGTGTTCCAACATTTTATTCTCTGTCACGGTTCCGGGTTGCCGCCTCACCGCCGAGAAACACTCCGCACTGTCAAACTGCAAACCCTCATGGGCCCCCTTTTCTTGCTGACACCGCTTTGTATCCATGCCGCTCCCTGGGCGGCTGGGAATCTTTGGCCTTGAAATCAGCGAAGATTTCAGAAACTCAGTCTGCGACCACCGGCTTAACAGAAACCCCGTCTACATTTCTTGGTATCATTCGCATCACGTATTGTGCACTGGATTTGTATCCTCCCCACCCAAACTCTCCCGCCCAAGTAAGCAAAAGACCGTCAGGCCGACGTCGGTCGCAGTGGGCCCGCGGGCCCACTGCGCCCGACGTCGGCCCGAGGATCTTCGCTAACTGGGCTTATCCCCCTCCACCACCACCCTCCCTCCCCCCTCACCCCTCCCCCCCCCTCCCGGACAAAGATGCGCTTTCATATTCAGACCTACACCCTGAACTTCACACTACCTTAACCATTCAACGCTTCTCAGTAAATGTAAACAAATTCACAGTTCAGTGATCTCGTTGCGATCCATCTATCTATCTATCTATCTATCTATCTATCTATCTATCTATCTATCTATCTATCTATCTATCTATCTATCTATCTATCTATCTATCTATCTATCTATCTATCTATCTATCTATCTATCTATCTATCTATCTATCTATCTATCTATCTATCTATCTATCTATCTATCTATCTATCTATCTATCTATCTATATCCCGTAGTTTTGCCGACCGTTGGGGCACCACTGATGACTTGGCAACCAGCTCCCTCCAATCCTCTCTGTTCTCTGCCATTCTCAGCGTATCGCCCAGCTTCAGTCCTGTCCACTCTGAGATATTGTCCTCCCATCTTTTCCTCTGTCTTCCTCTCCTTCGTCCTCCTTGCACAGTGCCTTGCAGAATTGTTTTGGCAAGCCCTGCTGAACGCGTGACATGCCCATACCACTTCAGTTTGCGTTTTCTCACAATGGCTAATAAGTCTTCATAGGGCCCGATGGCTTGCCTGATTCTGCTTCCCACTTCCTCGTTTGTGATGTGATCTCTGTATGAGATGCCAAGCAGCCTTCGAAAACATCTCATCTCAGTGGCTTGTATCCTCCTTTCAAGGTCTGCTGTGAGGGTCCATGACTCGCAGGCATACAAGAACACTGAGATGACTAAGGAGCGCATCAGTCTGATCTTGGAGCAGAGTGTGATGTTTCTGTCCTTCCATATGGTCTTCAATCTTGTCAGTGCTGTTGTTGTCTGCGCAATCCTGGACAGTATTTCTGGTTTTGATCCCTCATCTGTCACAATGGCTCCTAAGTATTTGAATTTCTTAACTGTTTCCAGTTTTTGGCCTCCAACCATTATTTCAGTGCCAATGCCACTGGCGTTATTGGTCATCAGTTTGGTCTTCTCTGCACTGATTTCCATCCCATATGCAATGGCTGTACTATCCAGCTTTTCCACCAGCTGAGCTAGCTCCTTCTCTGTTCCTGCAAGGCCATCAATGTCGTCCGCAAAGCGCAAGTTCGTGATTGTTCTGCCTCCAATACTGACAGTTCCTTCATGATCTTTCAGAGCGTCCGTCATGATTCTTTCCAGGAAGATGTTGAAAAGAGTAGGTGAGAGCAAGCAGCCTTGTCTGACTCCAACTGTAGTCCTAAACCAGTTTCCTATTTTGCCGTTGAAGCAGACTGCGCTAGTGGCCTTGTTGTAGAGGTTTGCTATGATTTTGATCAGGTTGGCATTGATGTTGTATAGCTTCATGGTGAACCAAAGGGCTGCATGCCACACCCTGTCAAACGCTTTTTTAATATCCACAAAGACATGATAGAGGTCCTGCTGGTGCTGGAGGTATCTCTCACATAGAACTCTCAGGTTGAAGATCTGTTCAGTTGTGCTGCGCCCTGGTCTGAAGCCTGCCTGTTCCTCAGCTATGATTTCCTCTGCCTGTGGCTTCAGCCTGTTCAGTAGGATCTTTAACATGACTTTGCTTGGGTGGGATATAAGACTAATCGTGCGATAGTTCTGGCATTGATGTAAGTTGCCTTTTTTGGGGAGAGTTATAAGTGATTGGGTCCATGGTGTGGGCCAATCCCCTGACTGCCAGATCTTATTGCAGATTGTTAGTAAGGCGCTTATCGTGTCTTCTCCCCCTTCTTGGACTAGCTCTGCAGGGATGTTGTCTGCTCCTGCTGCCTTCCCTTTTTTCAGCAACTTCACTGCAGCCTCTACTTCTTCTCGGAGGATGGGATAGTTGCCATTGTTGGTCACGGGTGGGTTGACAAGTATGCCTGGGTCCCCTGCAGCTCGGTGGTTGTACAAATCTGAGCAGTACTCTGTCGATCTCTTCAGTATGTCTTGGTCTTCCGTAAGACAGTTCCCTTCACTATCTTGAATGATCGAGGAGCGTCCTTGTTTTACACTGGTCAGGTCTTTCACCAGCTGGTATGCTTTTTTGCTATTATTTTTGTTCAGATTTTCTTCTACGTGTTTACACTGATCTTCAATCCACTTATTCTTTGCCTTTTTCATGCTTTTCTTGATATCCTGGTTAATTTCCCTGTATTGTTTAGCTCCTTCTACCTCTGATTTCTTTTTCTTTAATTCTCGACGCTTGTCACATAGAACAAAGATGTCAGCTGTAACCCAAGGTTTCTTTGCTTGTCGGTGTTTGCCAAGGATCTCACTGGCTGTTTGGGTTACAACAGTGTTAAATGTGTCAACCAGTGTGTCCACGTCCATGTCTTCTGCACCCAAAAGTAGCAGTGGTGCGAATTTTCCTCCTATCTTTGCCTGAAAGGCTTCCGCTACCTCTGGGTCTTTCAGCTTCTCGAGGTCAAACTTGATTCTGGTGGGACCCTGCTTGTTGACCTTCTTTAGGCGGAGTCGGAAGGTCATCATCACTAAGTCATGGTCACTTCCAATGTCTGCTCCTGGAAAACTTCTTGTCTTGGCAATGTTCACACTGGTTTGGAAGCGTCTCTTCACCGTGATGTAGTCAATTTGGTTATGGTGCTCTCCGTTCGGGCTGTGCCATGTCCACCTTCTGGATGCTTTGTGCGGGCCAAACGTGTTCATCAGCTTTAGATCATTTGAACTGGCAAATTCCAGGAGCCTTAAGCCTCTGTCGTTGGTCTCTGCGTTGCAGTAGCGTCCGCATGTGCCTTTCCAGTTCCTAGCAGCATACTCTCCTATTTTGGCATTCCAGTCTCCCTGCACCACAAGAATGTCTATCTTGGGGGTCTGGTACAGAACTTCTTGCAGTTGGTCATAGAAGTCTTCTATTTCCTCATCGCCATAGTCTGTTGTTGGGGCATAAACTTGTACAATGGTGATATTAAATGGGGTTGCCCTCAAGCGTATGGTGATAAGCCTACTGGAGACTGGCCGACAACTCATGACGGTGTTCACGATGTCTTTGTGGAAATCCGACACCCTGTTCGTGTTTGTCTTCTCTGCCACTGTAGTACAGTTTGTGGTTTTCCTGGGTTGATGTTTCCCCAAGGTTCTTCCATCCGTCGTGGGCAACTAACTATAAAATCTTCGTTCGCGAAGTCAAGCCAAGAGAATGATTGAAACTTGGCAAAATACTTTATTTAAGGAGTGGCTAAGAGAGCCTCCGAGCATGTTGTAACTGGATGTCTCATTAAAGACGTAAAAGACCGTTTTTTTTTTTAATAGAAAGTCAGTTGACCCAGATTAGAGTCCTTAATTTTTGTCATGTTTACTTGAAATTTTGGACATAGCTCGTTTGGAGAAAGACATTCGAAGAGTTTGTTAGCCAGCGTTGTACCCTTTCAACTTCTTCAGTAAAATTTAATTCTTTTCAGAAAAAAAAATAAAACAGAAAAAAGCCTTGACTTCTGGAGAAAGTCAGACAGTGGCGGTGACGTAGAAGAAGTAACTCCGTCACCACGCAGACATTAACGCAATACTCTAATATGACGTAATTCTCTCTCTCTCTCTCTCTCTCACACACACACACACATGCGCGCATCTCTAAGCGGCATAGATCCTCATACACCAGGAAGACATAATGAGGATCTATGCCTCTTGGAGATGTTTGGAGTGCACGCACACACACACAAATAACGACTGACGCGCTTTCATAAGACCTTGCAGGTGTACTTAGTAACTACATTTTGAATAATAATAAATTCATTTTTGCAAGTTTTGGATCCACAATATACTCTCATCAAGCAGTCAGCCCTGGAAGAGGCTGTGTGGAACAAAACAGTCAGCCCAGGAAGAGGCTGTGTGGAACAAAACAGTCAGCCCTGGAAGAGGCTGTGTGGAACAAAACAGTCAGCCCTGGAGGAGGCTGCGTGCCTTTCGGATGAGTGACCTAAAACATCTATTTCGTCACTGTGTACACGGCGTCGTGAGACTAGCGATGCCATGACGTCAAGCTTATAGTACGTCATTTTGCTTCTCGTGCTATTCTTCTTCAGAATTCCTGTCGCTACTCCAGCCCACAGAGCGCACTAATGGCGGGAAGCGCCGCGTATGCGTCTTTATTTGTATGTGCCAGAAGGAATGGATCAGAAAGATAAGCTTAAATATATGAACAACTGTGAATGTTCCTAAAAGAGAAACGGATGTGAACTCCAAAAAATACGGTAGCATTTGGGATAAAATTCTCATCTTAATCAATAGGAGATATTTCAACATCAGAATCGGGTCAAAGTCAAAAAGGTAGAGACCCTTGACAGCGAGGACAGTCCTCATAATTTTTGTGGGTTATAGTTCATCCCATCTTGTTGTCTATCGTATTGAAAATACGGTAGACTTTGAGATGGGGCTGGTTGGAGCACTTCCGTAGCATGCAAATGACGAACATAGGCGTGACGAACGCGGGGCAACTGCGGCCGACGGTCAGCCCGATAGAGGACCTGGGTTGTGATGGCCTATGATTAATGGCCCTTTTATGCCGAGGGTAGTATTCTTGGAAAAGCACGGGATGATGTAATCCAGTTATTTCTCGAGCAAGGCATATTTTGAAAGCGTTTGTAAAGCGCTATACCAACTAATAGAGGGAGACGGACTGACCATAGCTGCTAATGGATAGTGCCTGAATAGCTTGGCGCCTTCCCAGGCGCCAAGCTAATCAAACACTACCCTTGAGCTGTCAGGGTCGTTCCATCTCCCACGCTTGACCCCTGAGAGTGGCCGGAAGGTGAAAAAAGTCTGCTCCGCGTACCGTTCTATCCGGTTTCATTCAGGTGAGAAAATGAGAAAACATGCAAGGGAAACATGCACTCACACGCACGCACGAATACACACAATAAGTACTTGATATCAAATTTGTTTATTCTTCTAGTTTTTCCAAGTATTTTACAATTGCTATTACTTTTCAAAACAAGACATATGCGGACATTCCAATAGCGTTTGAAGATATTTTTCATTGGGCGGCGCAGGGTGCCTGACATGTTACTTTCCAGTGTCCTAAACAACGGGATGGGAGGTGGGGGGGGGGGGGGGGGAGGGGGGCGGGGGGGGGGAGGGGCAAGGGGGGTGGGGGGAGGGGGGAAGGGAGTGGTGGTGGGGGGGGGGGGGGAGAGGGCTTATAAGGAGATATACCTCTTGCTGAGACCTATTTGTATCTATTTTTCATGGACGGTTGTGGGATACAGGCGACAGTCCAGGCTCTACACATTTAACTCATTCGAGACGTGCCGCATCCGGACACGCGGCAAAAGCCGCGTGTCCGGATGCGGCACGTCTCGAATGAGTTAAACAAGGAGGGGGGGGGGGGGGGGAGGGGAACAGAGAGGGCACGCTACTTCGAAAGTCGTCCAGGTTAAAAGAACATCAAACATAAAAAAAGAAAAATCTGTGTTTTCCCCCACAGATATTGCGGAGTGGGGGAGGGGTGAGGGAGATGATACGCTGCCCCCCTCCCCCCCCCCCCCCCCGCCCTCCTCACCTTATGTTTTCTTTGGTGGCCCAGGGCCCCTAAACACCCCCATTCCTACGACGCTGACAGTCATATGGCAAACTGTGGCTGGTTGCAGGTAATTTTGGAAGACGAGTAACTGCCAAACTGGGACCTAGCTGTAGTGGTCTCTTCGAAACCCCTCGTCCATCACGTATCGATGTGGAAAGAGAATGCAGAGGAACGACTAGTTGGCTGTCACTGGTCTGATAGGTAGTATGGGCTCTTTCACGTAAACACGATTAAACTGCAAGAGACATAGATCCTCATGAGCCCCCGCGACTGCGGGGGCTCATGAGGATCTATGCCTCTTGCTGAGACCTATTTGTATCCACTCTTCTTGGAGGGTTGTGGCTTCACAAGGCAGAATGTCTGAGGTAGAGTTTCAAAAGGTCATAATTTGATGCCAAACGCGAGTGACGTCAAATTATGACGTATTTCAGTTGCTTGCGCCAAACAAAAATCAGTAAAAGAAACTGCCCCCATTCATCTATTGAAGTCTGAAAACAAAACTGATAAAACTGAAGAAAATGCTACAAACCAGTGAGCTGTACCTAGCGATATTTTCTACTTCATGAAAAGCGAGTGAAAGAGGTAGAATTTCTTTTCAACAGTCTGCCTCTTTCACTAGCATTTTATAAGAGCTGACAAACTTGAGGAGAAAATGCTACAAACCAGTGAGCTGCACCTAGCGGTATTTTCTACCTCATGCAATGCGAGCGACAGAGGCACACTGTTGTTACTTGTGACAACAGTCTGCCTCTTTCACTCGCATGTCATAATATCTCCACCTGATCCTAATTTTTACTTTATGAAACGCGAGTGAAAGAGACAGACCGTTCCTTCAACAGTCTGCCTCCTTTACTCGCACTTCATAACAGTCTTCTGAGCGCAAAGAAAAATGCAAATGAAAGAGGCTGTTGGAACGGGCTGCCTCTTTCACTCGCGCTTCATAACAGTCAAACTGCATGGTACGAGGAATGGATCGACCATGAAAGTTCAGTGGCATTCGAAACCGATTAGCCTGACACCCGTCAGCTGTCCTGGTCCATGATACAATTAAAATGATGCTGGATATGACATGTTGGTATGCCCATTAGAATATGCATTCAACATGACCAAAAAAGAAAAAGGCAAGAGTGTACAAAATTAAAAAATGTGAGCTGGTCCCTGATTTTAGACGTCACAGCTCGAAGATATAATGTCCAAAATCACTGGCCAGCACATAGAGTAAAACACGATTGACCCTTTGGCTGTAGGTAGCGGTTTTTGTCGCGATGATTCCGACAGGAATCATCGCGACAAAAAGCGCTACCTACAGCCAAAGGGTTAAAAAAACAAAAAAAAAAACAACAAAACAAAACAACAACTACAACAACAAACAGCTGCAACAGTACATAGTTGTAATACTTTATATTTCAGTAGGTGCGTGTGCGTTGCTCCGTGGCTTTGGACCTTACCGCCCGCAGCCGCAAGATACAAAATCACAGAGCAGCACACACTTCTGTCTAAGATTATGCTAAGAACTGTACCTTATATGGCAGTGCATTTTGTGTTCGGTAGTTTTAGAGATTCCCAAAAGTGAAGAGCAAATATTGCCTGTTAAAAAAAAAAAAAATTAAATGAGTCAATATTTCAACCAAATATAAAATAACTCTGCCGTCGTAAAAAAAAAAAGTTTTAATACATGTAGAACTGAGTATAAAATCAGTTTAGTGTTTTCAATCCGTTTGACGCTTTTGTTCTTTAAACCGCTTAATTGCCAGTGCACGAAGACTGTGTTCTGAAATCTGAGTAACTTTAATGATAAAGAGCATCAGCCGTGCAAAGCGGCCCCTTCTTTTTTTTATTTTTTTTTATTTTTACTAATTTTACAAATCGTCAGCAAGAGGCATAGATTCTCATGAGCCCCCGCAACTGCGGGGGCCTCATGAGGATCTATGTCTCTTGCAGCTGGGTCCGCTTCTGTTTTTCTCAACATTGAAGGGGTTACAATGTGCGCAAGCAGCCTTGCATGAAACAGACTACCCTAAAAACCGTACAAAACGATTATACCTACACATTAAAAACACGTAGAAAACGGATATAATTGTTTATTTTATTTATTGTAGACTTCGATATCGCCCACGCGAAAATAAGGTCCCTGGGTAACGCCGGCCTTAGAATGTACGCTCGCGGCTTGAATCACATATGACATCCGACACCTTTCTGCACATTTTGTATGTTTTATTTATCTCACCCTCCCCACCCGGGTCTGCCCTTGGGGACTTGGGTGAGGTTAACTCATTCTACCCCAACACCGAAATCCCCAAATGGTTGCCGTTGTCCTCTGAAGACTGCACTCTAGTGCAGGACACAGATCGACCATGATAGTTCAAGGGTGATGCCAGAATAGCTTGGCGCCCATAGGTCGATCCTTATCTTGCTGTGGGGTGTCTGGGGTAGAATGAGTTAACTACTTTTTAGTTCCCAGGGTCACCCTGGTCAGCCCCACAGGGTGGGTTTTCCCCTCTATTCTGGGGCATGTGTTTCTGTCTACCCTTGGTCCATTCACCTGTATTTTCCTTTTTTTAAACTCTCCCTACTGTCTGCGCTGCCTGTAGCTCTTGATATTGGATATGTGTTGCTAAATGGTCTTAGGTTTATTTAGGCTGGCGACATAAATTAAATATTCTGTTTTTTTTTTTTCACAATCAGTGCAGGCACGTCCTGATAAAGTCTTGTTGCTGTCGGGACGTTAAGCAATGTTCAACCAAACTATTTATCTCACCACCCACTGAGCTGAATTTTCGTGGGCGATCATATTGCCTTTCGACATGTGGTTTTACTGGTTCCTACCCGACTTACACAACAGAACCTGTCTTGAGCACCCAGTTTTCCTTTTATTCGGGGTGGGGGCGGGGGGGGGGGGGGGGGGCGGGGGAGGGGTTTGGGTTAGAATCAGGAAGCAATGATCTTAAAAGAAAGGTGCTGTTTCAAGAGAAGTCCTGTTGGTCATCTATTGCTACAGCCACCTAAATGGTGGTCTTTAATGACAGGTGATCTGCCATAAGGGTGGTCGCTCAAAACAGGTGAGTCCGGCGTTTCAGTGTGACAGCTGAATGATAGTGCCGGATTCTCGGCGCACCTGCCACTCCTGAGCCGATATGGCTGGATGATTTTTTACCATTACCGCTCAGTCCGCAGAGGCTGCCTTCAAGTTATATAGCTCGACCTGGCAGAAAATGGCCTAAACCTAGTTCGCCAAAGGCTATCGGGTCGAAGTTGGCCGCAGTGGGCCCGCGCACGACAGTGCCAAAGGCTATCGGGTCGAAGTTGGCTGCAGTGGGCCCGCGCACGACAGTGCCAAAGGCTATCGGGTCGAAGTTGGCCGCAGTGGGCCCGCGCACGACAGTGCCAAAGGCTATCGGGTCGAAGTTGGCCGCAGTGGGCCCGCGCACGACAGTGCCAAAGGCTATCGGGTCGAAGTTGGCCGCAGTGGGCCCGCGCACGACAGTGCCAAAGGCTATCGGGTCGAAGTTGGCCGCAGTGGGCCCGCGCACGACAGTGCCAAAGGCTATCGGGTCGAAGTTGGCCGCAGTGGGCCCGCGCACGACAGTGCCAAAGGCTATCGGGTCGAAGTTGGCCGCAGTGGGCCTTTGGCGTACCGAGAAACTGCAAGTCGTTGACTCTTTAAATTACCAACAGCGAAAGAAAGTCGTTTTGGGATGAATAGACCAAGACAATTTTGTCCTGTGAAGGTAACCCCAGCATGTCAATTTTTGTGAAAGGCGGAGTTTTTCATTGAAATACACAGTAAATCTTGATGTCCACAAAGACGGACTTGCTGTCGTTTGCCTTCAAAGGAGAGTTGACTAAAAAAAAAAAAAAAAAAAAAAAAAAAAAAAAAAATCAACTGCTACAACTGTGTCAATCTCAAGCGTGTTTCTTTCTTTTGTTGGTCATCTATTACATTATACGTGGCTGCATGGCAGGTACATTTTTTTGGGTCGGGATCTTGATTAACCCTTTCCATTCTGGTACATTTTGCATGAAATAAATTTAACCATGATAGTTCAAGGGCGGTGCCGGAATAGTTTGTCGCCTCTGGCGCCAAGCTATTCTGGCACCACCCTTTAAATGAAATGGTTGATCTTTCTCCAAATCTGTAATGTATTCTTCACGGGACAATACACAAATTTGAAAAAGTTAACCCTCAAGCTGTAATGGGCTAACAGTAAAAACATAAGGCTTGCTGTCTCACACGGCCGATTCGGCTTCAGGCTTGGGTATGTTCTTGCCGTATATCACTCCTAGCGTTCCTTTTGGAGGCACGTGTACTTCCTCTACCAGCCATTTTCCCACTTTTTCTTCCTGAGGCAAGTCTTTAGCACCTTGACGCGCATAGTCACCATTTTGACGCGTAAATTCACCACTTTGACGCACGTTCTCTCTGCTTCGACTTCTCCGTCGGCGTCGACGGCTCTCCCGGCTCGGTTCGTCTTCTAAGTCCTCCTGGCTTTTTTCGGCGTCTTGACGCACTGCGTCTCGCGCTCTCTCTGACTGACGCTTCTTATCCGAGTTTGTCTGACGCAGTGTTTCTTCCTCGTCACGACGCACAGGTCTATAGTCTCCCTCCTGGCGTCTGTCGTCGGCTTCACGGGGGTAGACTTTGTCTCGACGCGCTTTTCCCTCAGTTTGCCGCCGGCGGTCGTCGCTGTTGATTGAGTGGTCTCTCTCACTTTCCGGCCTGTAATCGCCATCGTTGTCAAAGTCAACGATGGGGCGGAAATAGTCCCTATCGTCCTGACGCCTAAACTCGTCATCCCGACGCTTGTAGTCCCCGGACTCCCTGCCATTCGGACGTCTGTGGTTGTCATCGCCGCGTCTGACCTCTCTGTCGTCCTCGCGCGCGTGTCTGTCGTCACGACGCTTTTTCTCGTCCACGCACCGCTTGTCATCATCATCATCGCGACGTCTGACGTCACTGTCGCCTCCGTCGTGACTCCACGACTTGAACTCGTCGTCTTGACTCCCGTCGTCACGGAAGGGTCTTCTATCGTCCTCGTCGTCATCTAGCCTGTCCAACGACCCCTTGCTCCGCCTGGCGTCGGATTCATCTTGCCGCTTACGGCCTTTGCTGCGACGCCTGTCGTCAACTGGATCGTCATCCAGCGTGTTGTTCAAGGAACCCTTGCTGCGCGTGTAGTCTGTGCCATCCTCATTTCTGAGCATCTTGTCCTTGCTACGTCTGAGGTCGTCATCACGGCTGGAGCCGTCCCACGGGTCGTCATACCTACAACAGAGGGCTAAGTTACTCATACCTACATTGCCTCTTACATTAACTCTGAAACTCCCAGAACTAAATGACTTTCATTCTGTCGAATGGAGGTCATTTAGTTCTGGGAGTTTCAGAGTTAAAAGCTGTTTTGAGCAGCCACTTATTTTGCACGACATCCTGAAGTGGACATCAGGCGCCAAGCTATTCTGACGCCACCCTTGAGCTATCATGGTCGATCCACATCCTGTCGTAGAATGTCAGAGCTCTATGGGGCAAATGACAAGTGCGCTATCAACAGAGACCTAGAAGGGAAATACATCACCCGTCTATAATTGGCCTTGCCTGCAAATATAACCAACCCTTGGCTGTACTGACGACACCTTTCGGCGGAAAAGACGCGTAGTTACGTAGTTAGGTAGTGACGTAGTTACGCGTCTTTTCCGCTGAACGGTATCGTCAGTTGCAGTCAAGGGGTTGGTTGGTTAATTCGGAATTCAACGCCCACGCCACAAGAGTGATAATGGGACGAGTTATTGGGGACAGGGAGAGCTACTGCCTACACATGGAGTGCGACTTGAACACTGATCAGTTCAGGCGCACTGCCGCTGCGCCACTTTGACTTACCAGTACCTTTTAACTCATTCGAGACGCGCCGCCTCCGGATACGCGGCTAATGCCGCGTATCCGAAGGCGGCACGTCTCGAATGAGTTAAAAGAACGGCTACTATCCGTACACTCACCGTACTCTCCCGCCGCGGGAAACCCTCCCGTCCTCCTCCTCGTCTCGGTCGTGACGCATGTACCCCTCCCGCTCGTGGCCGTACCCCCCTTGGGCCACCACGCGCCTGGGGTAGTACCCCGCGTCACTCCTCGAGGACCTCGAGTAGTCCGACTTGTTGTCGATGTCCGCGAGCCGGTCATCTTCGTATTTCTCGTTGAAGACCGCGATGAGGATGCAAGCGATGATGGAGCCCGCAGTGCCGATGCCAGCCAGGTACAGGGACCAGCCGTAGTAGTAGGCGTTGGATCGGGGGAGGCGGAAGCCCAGCTCCACAGAGAAGGTGTCGAAAGTGTGAGCCTTGTTCTTTCGGGTGGCGGCGTACACGATAACCCCTATCAGCCCTAGCACACCTGGGAAAGGCACCAAAAAACACACTAAAAACACACAGGCATTGGGTGAATGAACGAACGAACGAATTTATTTAATGTCTCATCACATCTTGGTGATTTCAGACTCACACACACACACACACACACACACACACACACACACACACACACACACACACACACACACACACACACACACACACACACACACACACACACAAAACAACTTTACATGAATTACAAACTTTTACCTAAAGGAGTCTGACAGAATAATGTAACTGTAGTTGTTGCTATACTAGTATGTAAAATATCGTTGATGTTTCTTGCTATAACATTATCAGTTGTATGACGAGCCAGGCTTTGCCAGTGGTTCTTGTCGTCTCTCGGGTCCGATCAGGGCGTTCAATGTCAGAGGTGATAGTCGACATAAAAATACCGTTAAAATAAGGGTACGGATTTTCGTACCGGTATACCACACTAGTTGGCTGTTCATCGCGTAGAACACCAGCGCTGAAACGTTATGGCTTCAAAACTACAAGAACGCTGCTCCAAAGCTCTGGAAATCGCAGCCGGAGTCTCTGAAAACTGCAACCTCGCTGCCTTCATTTTGAAGACAGTTGAAGACACATTTCTTCAGCTTACTGAACTGACTGTGTTTTTTTCTGTCCCCCCCCCCCCCCCTCAAATTGGTTCTTTTCTATTTCGTCTGTACAAAACCTCTCCCCCACCAAAGCGCCATGATCATTCTACCATAGGATGGATAAAGGCGCTACACAAATGAACGTCATCATAGTCTTGTATACATAGCAACCACAGGCATGGGCTGATCGTTGCGAAATCGAGTACCTCTGTAACACGGGTAGTGGGAAATAGCACACGTGTTATCTCCTGCTGTCTGTGTTTTAGAGGTCGTCAATTTCGCAATGATCATCCCATGCCTGTGATAAGCAACACCCCAGTAGTGCGCTGAGAATGCAATGCACAGCCGCACGTCCCGCTACCTCCAACTCCTGCCAGAATTTCCAAGAGTCTGTATCGTGGTTCTGGCTGGGACCGGCAAAAGTTGACGACAATAGCATAAGCCACGGCCGTGATCAGTATCACCAAGGTCAGCGCCTCCAGAGCCCGCACACCGTGCAGCCAGCCAGCTGAGAAGAAAAACACGGAAATCAACGATACGCCATCTTGTTTAACCCCTTGACTGCTATTGACGATACCTTTCGGCGGAAAAGACGCGTAACTACGTCACTACCTAACTACGTAAATACGCGTCTTTTCAGCCGAGCGGTTTCGTCAGGACCAGTCAAGGAAGAAAAGAAACTAGACAAAGACGCTCCATAATTCTGCCGCCGTTCGGTAGTTAACCCATTTAGACCCGGGACCCTGCAGCAGAAGATGGATTGATCATGATAATTCAAGGGTAGTGCCAGATGAGCTTGGCGCCTGAATGCGCCAAGCTCATCTGGCACTACCCTTGAATTATCATGATCAAGCCATCTCCTGCAGCTGGTACATAGTCGTTAGTCAACACTGTGACCTTCACAATTTGAGAAATGGGACCTCGGGGCTAAAAGGGTTAAAAAGGCAGACCTTTCGCAGCTTTTTTGTGAATGTGTGCGAATGGACGTTTGTTGGAACACAAAAAAAAAAAAAAAAAATGACAAACTCGTTTTATTTTAAAAGTTATCGTCTGTCTCGACCTGCGATAGCTAGCCTGAACAAGGAGGTATGAAGACAATCCATGGGAAATAAGAGCCATGAACAATTCCCAATCTCAAACGGTTGTAGCGCTGATACTGTAACGTGACACTTATACCGTTTACACATGAAAAAATAAATAAATATGTTTTCCTCCCTACGTCACACGACCAGTCACTTTAGCGCAAACCGTACCATGTGACCGTGATATTAAAAACCCCAGTAGCGAAAAATGGCGGACGTTTTGTAGCCCTCTCGATGACGCATCTTGGATGCCAGGTTTGTTTCATAAAAGATCGCCAAACGTTCTAAAGTACAAAGTTACTTAGTGTTGTTCGAAACAACACAAGCACTCAGTACTGGAGACGGCAACGTCATGACATATTTAAAATTACGTCATAAGTCTATTATGTATAAATGTATATATTCCTTTGACGTCAGTCATGTCTGGCGTGATCCAGGTCGCAAGATGTCTTCTTGATTTCTTTTACGAAAATAGTGGAGGAATGAAAACAAATACGTTATTGGTCGGAGGGGTTCGCTGCACGGACCCTAGTAGGCCTTCGGCAGGTCAAAGGAATCATTGTACCCCTCAGGCCTTCGGCTTTCGGGGTACAATAATTCCTTTGACCTCCCTCAGGCCTACAAAGGTCCGTGTAGCGAACCCCTCCGACCAATAACTTATAATAGTCTCTTAAAAATCAGTTACACATTTACAGTTAAATAGTGTCACGTACTGGGTAACAAAATCAGCTTTGGGCGACAGGCCGGCCAAAGCTCTGAGTAGTTTGGTGCCTTCAATTCAGCCGGTCATGAAAGACCAAGGGCAGTGCCGCATTATTTGGGCGAATGCTCGCGCCCAGCTAATGCGGCATTGCCCTTGAACTACCATGACCGATCAATCTCCCGCTGTGGCGTCTAGACCTTAATTATAATTTAAGTCGATCTGCCCTTGTATGACTTACCATAAACAGAAAATTCCACTCAGTTACCCACTAAAGCAATGCCGATGTACCCACCTATGGCCTGAAAGCCAAAACTCTCACAGCGCGAGGGGGTCTTGCCGCCGCTGAAGCAGTCTGCGAACAACCCCTCGTGCAGCATGTCCGTGCTCCTCCCTGACCCTCCTGTCCAGTCCGGCACGTCATACACGGCCCAGTAGGGCGAGGCGAATCCAGCCAGGAAGAGAATACTGACGAATGTCAGCAGGATGGCCCCGGCCTTGTAGCCGTGAGAGCGAGCTGTGAAAGCTATCATTGTGGCTCAAAGCGAAGTTGTTTTAATCTGTGGAGAAACATACAAAATAAAGTTAGTTAAGGTGCTTCTCAGCCACCACTGTAAGACCTATATACGCGATACCTAAAATGTCTTTAGGATTCCCAGACACACAGTTTACCTCCCTTGGTCTGATGCGCAGCAGATCGAGAGATGTGACGACGAGTTTGAGTGCCGAAGTGGGTGAGCAAGTCAGTGATGGGGGTGGGTGCGTGGGTGAGTGAGTGAATGCATGAGTGGATGGTTTGACGGACGGATGGATGGATTGATCCATCCCTCCTTCCATCCATCCACCCATCTATTCATGCATCAATTAACCCATTGAGCTCCGGGACCCTGCAGCAGGAGATGGATTGATCATGATAATCCAAGGATAGTGCCAGATGAGCTTGGCGCCTTCAGGCGCCAAGCTCATCTGGCACTACCCTTGAATTATCATGATCAATCCATCTCCTACAACTGGTACACAGTCGTTAGGCAACACCTCCAACATTTGAGAAATGGGACCTTGGGGCTAAACGGGCCAACTTGCTACCAGACAGGCCTTTCCCCTGTAACGTGATTCTGTCATACTATGCAATGCACCACATCGCAAATCCCTGATCAATGGCAGCGTGTGTGATCGACAGTTTACCCTGGAACGCAGTAAATGCGCGTGTGCACCTACATTTTCGGTAGAGGAACGAGCGCCTTTGTAGGCGTCATGCTATTCCGGCACTACCCTTAAACTATAACAAACTATCCGTCTTACGTTGTGGTGTCTCACAGATACACGTTTTCAAAGAAAACAACACCACGTTATCACGTTGAAAGAAAGAACGGTACACCGGCTGCGGATAAGACACCGGCTGCGGATAAGAGAAATGCGTTTTCCAGTGCAGAGTACGATAAATTATTTCTTCTAGTTACTGTAAAACAGGACCTGTTTATATTCCATACACTTATACACCTAGTGAAAATCATTTCTCTACCCCAGTCGGTGGGAAGAAGCACTCAAGTAGTGCTTACCTACAGCGTATAGTTTCAACGGTTTTAGACTGTCTGAGTCGGCAAACAAACTTGAACAACACTTGATCGCTCGCTTCACTTCCGCATTCGACCTCAGACACTCACAGAGTACAGTCTAAGCCTGCATTAGCGGTACATGTATACCTACAGGTGACAACCGCGCGCTATTACTTCAAGCCTTCACTTTGAAGATGTGTCAGTCAACAATTTTACACACAGGAATTCGTCTTCGCTTCCTCGTTTGCCCGCACACGCACACACACACTCTGGAGTGCAGTGGAAGTCTGCGTTAATTAACGGTACAGGTGCACCTAACCTGGTGACACGCGTTTCTCACAAAAGCCTTCACTATCCGGCGTCTCTCGTCGTTTGACTTTTGAAAGTCGCGTCCTTCGATTCAGTCCTCAGCTCATGCACTATTAGAATGAATGTTCTTACGGAACAATGGTTCACCCATAAAGCCGTGACGTCCTACGACAGGATGTGCATCGACCAAGATCGTTTAAGGTGGTGTCAGCATAGCTTGGCGCCTGTAGGCGCCAAGCTATTATGACACCACCCTTGAACGATCATGGTCGAGCTATCTCCAGATGAACAGTGAGGCAGACCTAAAATATTGACAATGTCGTCACCTGGAAGTAATGGGATTAAAAAATAATAAATAAATAAATAAAAAAAAAACAATCAGGCCTAACCTTTACTGTGTCACTTCGCTCAACGTAGGCCCTAACGATTACTATAGTCTTGATTATGTGACCCACCGCGAGATTGCCCTAGTCGCCTGCTTGGCGTTAAACCCTAATTACCCACTAACTTGACCGTGTGACTCAAGCGAGTGGGGCAATGACTCAGCCACACAAAGGGTTTCCAGTCATCGGATACGCTTATCGCGTCGCAGAAATTACGTGTACGCGCACTATATCAACCGTAACAATGAAGTAATAGTGGACATTTCCAGTCCTTTCATAGCGCTTAATGTGTCAGCGCTGAGTCGTCTGTCACTGTGTCAGTGTGTAAGGCGTAAGGTTGGTTACACGGCCGGCATTTATAAAGTGAGTCACCGGCAGGTAGCGTCTGCTGTCGAACTGAATTCAAAAACTGGCATGTGGGTGTAGGTGAGGACGGGTGGCCCACTACCTCCACAGTCACGCGCACGTGTGAAACTTTCTGATAAAATCACGTCTCTCAGTCGCGAATTTAAAAGTTGCGTCTTTCCTGCGTATCATGCTCCTATCATTTGTAACTCTTTAACCCACTTAGCCCCAACGCCCTACAGCAGGAAATGGAGCGACTATAATTCAAGGGTACTGCCAGATTAGCTTGGCGCCGTCAGGCGCCAAGCTAATCTGGCACTACCCTTGAATTATCATAGTCGATTCATCTCATGCAACTGGTACACAGTCCAAAATACGGGAAATGCGGCTTTGGGGTTAGATGGATTGAAATAACAAAACAATTCGTATTATATGTCCGAACAGGAAACTGCACCCATTAAAGACGAAAGATTTGCTGCCGTTATGCCACTGCGCTCGAATGCATTCTTATGTTTGTAATCGGCATACGCATACCGTTCTAAAACCTAAGTATTTTGCGTACTAAAGTGTTTTTTTCCCCTGTGTAAATACGATCCCTGGTCTCTGCGTCAATGTCATCTGTACAGATGGGATGGCCGATTGATTCGTAAATGCACTGTTTAACGTCCACTGCACCAGAATGATAATGGACGGGCCCTTACGGAAGGATTTGGGAGGGGGTGGGGGGTAGGTACAGTTATTATTTCCTAGGTTTCCGTTCGAGCGAGTGTCTGTTTGAATGTATGCCCGTTCGAGATGTTTGTGTTCGAGTATGTGTCCTTCCAGCAAGTGTCGCTCGAGCAACTGCCCTGGCACCGTAACTGTGCCACTTCCGATTTACCGGCAGGGCCTTTCAACGGACAGCGGGAAAGGTCAAATTCCAAACTGACGACTGTGTATATTGAAGAGTATTTATATAGCGCTTAATCTCAATCAAAAGCTCTAAGCGCTTTACAATTTGTACACAAAAATAAAACTACAGACATATGCACATAACAAACAAAACACAATCCCCAAACACACCACTTTTTCAATGAACTAAAATTCATAATAATTTATGCTCTAATTAACATTCAATCTAAAGAAGGAGGATTACAGAACTACAACTAAGGCATCAAACACTGGCAATTATTCAAAGTAAAGCTTAAAGAGGTGAATTTTCAACGACCTGAAGTCAGAGACATACTCACTGTTTCTGACCTCAAGTAGCTGGCGCAGGACTAAGCTCACTCATGCAACTGGCCCCTGGTCTGTGCTTGTTGGACCCTAAAACCACAGGCCGTGAAGACCTCAATCATAGACCAGCATACAGTCGTTCGTGTGTAGCGTGTGCATTCATCCGTCAAAGGGTCAGCACATAAGCCTCTCAAAGCAATGTGGCTGTGAGAGTGTAGGTTATTCGTACGGCTGTTCTCGAGCATGGGCACACCCATGTAACATGCTTGATCGGCGGCTTTTATTAACTTATTTAGCCCCAACGCCCAGCAGGCGATGCGATGACCATGATAATTCAAGGGTAGTGCCAGAATAATCATAGTCAATCCGTCTCCTACAAGTACAAGTGGTACACAGTCGTCAGGTAACTAAAAAAGAAAAGTGGGAAATGCGGCCGTCGGGTTAACCCTTATCTTTCGGAATACATCAGTGTCAGTGAAATAAGTTTGACTAAAATAGTTCAAGGGTAGTGCAGGAATAGCTTGGCGCCTCTAGGCGCCAAGCTATTCTGGCACCACCCTTGAACTAACGCCATTATCTGTAAGTACTATAATGTAGCTTGCGTATGGCAGTGTACAAATTTGAAGCTTCTCTAGCCTCAGTATGATAGGGGTTAAACGTGTGGCGTTGTATTCTGAATAGGAAAACGCATATGAATAGTTTTGTAGGACACACTTTTGGATAAAAATCGTTCGTTTGTTGTTTGTTTTGGTTTTAATAAGAGGCATTATTATTTTGTCAAGTATTCGTGCTATGTTTCTGTACTCTTTCACTGACTTATTTTACAGTCGTTTGCTAGATGATCAACTGCTTAACTCATTCGCGGCCAGCACATCCCGATGCGCGGCTTATGCTGGCCGCGAATGAGTTAATCAGAATAATGACATTAAATTTTTGTTTGCACTTTATTGTGTTTGAAATGATTGTGGTAAATCATAAATGGAGAAGAAAAAAAATAGAAATGCAAAACACGCTGATGCAAAAAAAAAAAAAAAAATGATAAAATACATAAACATAAAATAAAATAAAACCCACTTTTCTCTGTTAGCCTTTAAGTATTGAAAGACCAAAAACAGCCTGCCATGAGTGCAATTTCATCCAATCACAACTTTTGCACGAATCAATACTTCATTCATCTGAATCCCAATAATGACGGACTACTGGTAAAATAAACTAAAAAGCACGCAGCTGAAAACACTCCGTCGCATACCGCTCAACGGAAATGCACACAAATACACAACGCTACACACCTGTCAGCTTGTAAAACCACTGAGATTCACACACGCTCGACCGGTAGCACATAGGCGACATTACAACGTTCCACGCGAGCACGTAAAGCAAATACAGTTGACACACATATGTTGTTTACAGCAGGGAAAACACACCTCTCCTCAGTTTTGAGATCTAACTACGTCGTTGCTGCACCTGCGATCCACACGCAGTTGTGTACAAAGGTTTGTGTTCAAGGCCCTACTGGTTTTCCGTTGTACCATACAGCTTGAATAATACACTTTTACTATGTGCCAAGTACTTGCCTCGAGTAGCACACGGGTCGACCAATACCTTTGTTCGTTACAAACGCTCGCACGCAGGGCGTATGACAGTCACCAGCCGCACCCCCAAAATAATGTCCTTTATCTGCGGAGAAAAGACGTGAGGAAATTTGGATTAACAGATTAAAAACAAGAGGTGAGCCCCTGTACTGCACGGTCTCATGAGAATCTATGCCTCTTGCAGATGATTTTAGTGACGCAGCTTTAGTGACTCCCTCGCTCAGCGAGGTGAAGCGACAGCAAAGTAGGTCACATCTCTCTGATGAGACGCTTTACACACAGACCGCACGAAAGATATCAGCAGTCATAGATCAATGATAGTGCATAAATAAATTGACACCTCTTCATGCATAAAGCTATGTTTGCACCACCCCTGAGCTGTCCTTATCAAGCCGTCTCTTGAAGTTCACGCTGCGAAGGAAAGAGCTACGACACTGACATGTATACATGCAAATCAAACGCGTTGCCATGGTGCGTTCATTGTGACATTTCAACAGTCTCCGTCGCAGGACTCTGCCTCAAAAGGTAGGCGACGAGGGAATGGGTGTTCTTTGGCGGAGACGAGGGATGGCCTACTCTCAATTGATTATTTCTTGTGACGCTCCATCATCGTCGGACAAACATGACATGTACAGGGTATGTAGACATGAGTACGCCTGTGCAAGTAGCGAAGGTAAGAACTACGTCCCATACGACCCACTAGGCTGCAATTTATGCTTGGATCAGGTGACAAAATGTAGGTCAATATTGTGTTAAGCATCCTCTAGCTGCAAATAGTTTGGCGCACCTGTAGCTAGTTGCAGAGGTAAAAAAAAAATGTGGCCGCAAACTGTCATAATTTGACGAAATCGGCGAGATTTAAGTGTGCAAAATTTGACCGATCGCGTGTCCGATTCATCAGGCCGGATTCTGCTGTTTAGCTGCGTCTACACTACACGAACAAGAACAAGGGCAGCAAAGCAGACTGTGCCAATTACCGAGGGATCTCAATCTTATCCATTGCTGGCAAGATCCTTGCGAGAGTCATCCTCAACCGCCTGATCAGCTCTGTATCTGAGGAAGCACTCCCAGAGGCTCAGTCTGGCTTCAGACTCGGCCGCAGCACAGTCGACATGGTCTTCTCTGTGAGACAGGTCCAGGAGAAATGCATTGAGCAGCACATAGACCTCTACGCTCTGTCTTCATAGATCTAACCAAAGCATTCGACACCGTGAACAGAGAAGCGTTTTGGGTCATACTCGCAAAGCTCGGCTGTCCCAGGAAGTTAACCAACATCATCCGCCTCTTCCATGATGGAATGGTAGGAGTTGTCCAGTCAAACGGCGACACATCCGCACCCTTCGACATTTCCAACGGTGTGAAACAAGGTTGTGTTCTTGCCCCCGTGATGTTCAACCTGTTCTTCACGTGATTCCTGACCCATGCAGTACGCGACATTGAGAAGGGAGTGTACCTGAAGTATAGACTAGACGGCTCTCTCTTCGACCTCCGTCGACTGAACGCCAGGACCAAGACCATCGAGAGACTGATCCTTGAGGCGCTGTTTGCCGATGACTGTGCGCTGATGGCGCACACGGAATCTGTCCTCCAGACCATCGTCAACAGGTTCTCGGAAGCCTCTCGACGGTTTGGCCTCACCATCAGTCTCAACAAGACCGAGCTCCTGCAGCAACCAGCCCCAGGCACAAGAGCCCCCCCCCCCCCTCCCCCACCCAAAGTGTATATCGAAGGCACCGAGCTGAAGACTGTCGACCAGTTCAGGTACCTGGGGAGCATAATCTCTTCTGACGGTACTATCGACAAGGAAATCGCAGCTCGCATCAGCAAAGCCAGCCAAGCCTTGGGTCGTCTGCGCACTCGTGTGTTCAATAACAACAACGTCAAGCTCTTCACCAAGATCAAAGTCTACAAGGCAGTAGTCCTCCCCAGCCTCCTCTACGGCTGAGTCATGGACGCTGTACAGAAAGCACCTCAAGCAGCTTGAACGTTTCAACATGAGATCCCTGCGCTTACCCATGGGCATCAACTGGCAAGACAAGGTGACAAACCTAGAAGTCCTGGACAATGCTGGCTTAGTGAGTGTTGAAGCCTTGATCTTAAAGACAACTTCGCTGGACAGGTCATGTCATACGCATGGATGATTCTCGCATGCCACGCCAACTCTGGTATGGTGCACTCTCAAAAGGCCACAGGAAGCAAGGACGGCCAAAGAAACGCTTCAAAGACTGCATGAAAGACAGCCTCAAGTACCGCGTCTTCCCGGTAAAGGAACTTGAAGTACAAGCACAAGACAGATCTGGCTGGCATGCCGCCACCAGGAAAGCTGCACGCTCTTTGAACAAATCGGCGCGAACGGATCACCAGTGCCAGAGCTCGCAGAAAAACAGCGTCTACTTTCCCCACAGCTACGTTCCAGTGCCCCCATTGCCCTCGCAGGTGTGGCTCCAGGTTTGGCTTCGCCAGCCACACCCGCACCCACAAATAGAAGTCATGCACAATGACATCATCGGTTTTCGATGGTCTACCCATTACACTACACTAAATACACGTGTCAACATCATTGTGGGTTGTTCAAATGACAATAAGTGCTTAGGTTAGGGAATTTTAGTGTCCTTCGAACTGAAAAAATGTTATCTGATATTGGGACTACGCTGTGCAAAAGAAGATCTCGGTTGTTCAGAAATGGCCTAAGGTGTGAAGGATTTGGGACTACACTGTGCATATCGACAGAAACAGGAAACATATCATGTTTGAAGTACTTGCAGTGCAACTAGTAGGTATGACATTTCCAAATGCCAAAACAAAAAATAAATTTGAAGTAAAGCAAATATAATATTTAGGCGAATAATGTGTATTATGTAAAATAAATTATATTTGCAAAACAACAAAGTCGGTAAAAACATAAAGATGTGACCAGCTGTTCTGCAGCATTTGATTTTATTGTGAACTGATGTAAGACGATTCAAAGCCTCAAACTATGGTGGGAATATATTGTATTTACGTTTGAATGAAAAGGTAAGATCTGTACTGGCAGTCATCTTGTCAGTCGTGTTGCGATTTACATCTGGTTCAATACATCACAATAAATATAACAGATTATCTTCTTGTTTCACAGCTTGCATGCTCTTCAGCTTAATTTACATCGTATTTAGATGAAGCTTGCAACTTGACCATTAGAAAACACAGAATGAGCATACCCACAGCTCTTCATGTCTTTGGTAACACGACTAACATCAGCTGTTAGTTGTATTACCTTAGTTTCTTACGGCTATCAAAGCAAGCAAGGTTTGTAAATCCAACCGTATTTCCTCTTCTTCTTCGTCTTCTTTTTGTGGGAATATTCTGCCCGGATTGAAGTGGTCAACCATGCACGTCTTGGCTCAAGTGCAATAGCAAAAGTAAGTCAATGAAATGGGCCAGTGGTCGTCTGTTCGTCATAAACATTAACGATGGTATTTTCCACTCAAACCGCAGACTTCAAACTTGGCCCAGGCCAGATCTTTCTAAATGTACCAATTTTAGTGACATCTCTCAAAGGTCAGGGTCACAGGGGATCAGGAAATACGTCCAAACTATCAATATTTTGACAAAAGACCTTTATTTTCTCAAATACTATTCACAACCCGAAGCCCAAACTTAGTACAAAGATACCTGATGGTAAGACCTTCCTAAGCATACTAATTTGGATGACCCATCGAAAAGGTCAATGTAAAAAGAGATCAAGAAATAGGTATGTCAATAGGTATGTGGATTCATATAAAAATGTTTCCAACAAATTTTGAATGAAGTGGTTTTCAGACTGACTTTCTGTAGACTGAAATTTCGTGCAAATTTGAAAAACAGTCATATAGTTCAAGGGGGACCTAAATAGGAGTTAGTTACTCAACGAACCTTCGCGCTGGGACCATATGGCGTTGAGGCGCGTTCCCTGGGTGGTGGATAGGGGGTCCCTCGCGAGAGGGGTGCACCGAATGACATGTCGCGTGAACCACGAGGGCAGTTCACCAGGGAGCTCCAGGTCAGAACCGGTGTCAGGCAGGGATGTTTGCTGTCTCCGTTCCTCTTCCTACTGGCCATAGACTGGGTCATGAAGAGGACCACAGAGCACAGACGAAGTGAAATACAGTGGACACTGTGGACACAGCTTGACGACCTCGATTTTGCAGACGACTTGGCTTTACTGTCCCACACTCATCAACAAATGCAGGGCAAGACCACGAGGCTTGCTGACATCTCGTCCCAAGTGGGCCTCACCATCCACAAACAGAAAACAAAGACAATGAGGCTGAACGCAACCAGGGAAGAACCAGTCTTGCTTGCTGGCACCCCGTTGGAGGAGGTGGAGTCCTTCACCTATCTCGGGAGCATCATAGACAAAAAGGCGGAACTGATGCAGATGTCAGAGCATGAATCGGTAAAGCCAGAGCAGCCTTTCTCCAGTTGAAAAAGTGTGGAGAGCTGTCACAACACACCAAAGTCCGGATTTTCAACTCCAACGTAAAAGCAGTTCTCCTATATGGAGCAGAGACTTGGGGATTGACAAAAACCACAGTCAACAGAGTACAGATCTTCATAAACAGTTGCCTTAGAAGAATTTTGAAAATCCACTGGCCAGAGAAGATCAGCAACGTCAGACTCTGGGAGAGAACAGAGCAGATAACAGCAGAGAATGAAATTGGGCGAAGAAGATGGGGATGGATTGGTCACAGTCTGAGAAAGCCAGCTTCCAGTATCACTAGGCAGGCATTGTCATGGAACCTCCAGGGAAAGAGGAAAAGAGGCAGGCCGAGAAAACCTGGCGTCGAGACCTCCAAGCAGACATCAAGAGACCTGGAGTAAAATCGAAGGAGAAGCACAAGACAGGAGTCGCTGGAGGTCTCTCGTCGACGGCCTATACCCTGGGAGGGGTGACAGGCGTAAGTAAGTAAGTAAGTACTCAACGAACACCCATACGTAACATAAGCCATTGCATGCAGCTGACATGACTTGGGTGTAACGTGTGTTGTGTTCGTTGTTCCCACAAATGTTCGTTTTGATCAGCCTCATATAAAATAGTCAACATTCCAGCTGGGGTATTTCAGCAAAGCCAAACGCATTCTGTCATAGCAGACACTTTTCCTTTGCCTCTGTCATACTTATTTTTTACGGCATGTATCTCTGTTACACCTTTTAATGGAATTTCAACTAGTTTATTGACAGTATTTTACTGTATATTAAAATCAGACAGCTGCATAATGAATAAGTGTAACAATTAAACGTAGGCTGGGGGGCAGCGATTTTTGCACAGTGTAGTCCCACATTTTTCACACCGCAGGCCATCCCGGCGCAACCGCGACCATTGCTGCACATCGTAGTCCCAACATCCCAATAATGACGGACTAAAATTCCCTAATTTTAACAGAATACCACTTGTACTACCCGCAAAAATGTTGACAAGTGCATTTCGTGTAGTGTGGACGCTGTTTTGCAACAAAATCTGTCCCAACGAATCGGACACGTTATCGATCAAATTTTGCACACCAAAAGGTCACCGATTTCTTCAAATGGCAATTTCCCGCCAGCTTTCGAAATTTGAAGCTAGCCGATGTTTGAAAGGAACAACGTCGACTTATATTTTGTCAGATACAAGGATACGTTGCAGCCTAGAGGGTCTTTGGGAACGTAGTCCCGCCTTTCAGACCGTAGACCTGTCTACATACCCTGATCTGCAGAGGCGTGGGAAGCGGAGAGGGGGCCTGCCTCCCCCCCCCCCCCCCCCCGCAGCCCCCACCCCTCCAAGTACAAAATAGGGGTTGGCCATTGTGATGAAGCTCTATGCTCGTGCATAGTGCTCACACATTAGGGTTAGTACGGTACGGTTTTTGTTAACGGTTTGTTTGTGCCGATAGTCCGTGTGGCCCGTTGTCCACGTGAAATCTTTAAGACATGGTTAACACGGGAGTTTTAGTGAGTTATGTTATAGTGAGTTCTAGGCGGAAGCTGTCTGGCAGAGAAGTGAACACGTTAGTACGGGCTTTCTTGTCAGAGGGATCAGATGTATTTGAGATACCTAGCCCGTATTCCAAGACTCTGAAGCCTAAAATTCAGGTATGTTTCTATATATGTAGTATTGATAGTTGCTTAGTTAAAGACAGTATGCGTTGCTAAGAGTAATTTGGTTGTATAGTGTTGGCCGGTTTGGTTCAGTTATGTTGGTTTAGAATTCAGTGAAGTAACCGGTGATTTTGGTATACAGTTATTTACCGAAATGGATAACTAGACAAATGGGAGTTAGTTATGTACCGAGATGGATGACTAAAGGAATGTAAGGTGTGCATGCTTAAGTCGCTATGAAGGTAGTACGCGGTTGGTTAAGCATAGTCTTTTCCACTGTATAGAATAATGTATAGTGAATGTTTCAAGATAGTGACAGATATGGGGTGTTATGAAAGTAGTATGTAGCACGTGTGTGTGAATGAACGTGAGTTATTTGTATCAGCCAGGTTACGTAGTGTTTCTCATGTCATCCAATATGTTGTGTGTTTAGCAAGCGTTACGTTTTGGATCCTTGTTGTTGTGTTTAGAGTGCTTGTAAAGAGTGGAACGACGGACGCCGAGACGTCAGTCACAGGCGGGACCTAACGTGAGGTCATCCCTCCAGCTCTTCACTCAGAGTGAGTCGGATCGGGACCAAGATACCCGGATCACAGCGAGAACTGCGCTACGGTACGAGTACGAGGACGTCCGTGGTAAAGACACAGGACGACAGGAAAGAGCGTATAACGGACTTGCACGCCTAGACGTGAGAAGGACCAACGTAACCAGGCAATAACATCAAACAGGTTGGAGACAGTGAGAACTGATACCTAGCCTGGCAAGGATATTGTGTGTGTGTGTGTGTGTGTGTATGTGATATTAAGACGTGATAGTGGGGAAGGAGTGATGTATATAGTTTGATAGTTTTGTGAGCATTCTTCTTTTATTGTTTACTAGTGTATAAAAGTTACTTTAGAAAGGGAGCCCGTGTGTTGAGTTTTACCGCATGAATGCACCCGTCTGAGTCAGTGGCGGTGTATGCGGCTGTTGTGCGAGAGTCTGTGCGTACGACTGTGGGCAAGTCTGCGTGCGTTACAGCCATGGTGTGGGAGGCGGTGTGAGGGCAGAGTATCCCTGACCCCCAATATGAAGAGAAAAATATAGCTTTTGGTTTCTATGATTTACTTTTATTTATTTTTTTAAAAATTTTGGTTTCTATAATTTATTCTTTTGTTTTAATCTGGGCGACTATCCCCCCGCCCCCAGTTGTTTGATTGTGCAGAGGTTGTAGTCCATAAGCTAGCCAAGTCTACCGTGCACCCCCTCCCCAGTACTCAATAAGACGAGTTTTAAAATGTACCTTAGTATGTCCTGAGATGTTTAAGCTATGTTCCCCGAAAATCCTTAAGAACACACCAGAGATATAGCCGATGGCGCAAGGGTACCCCCATTCACGCTCTTCGCAGATGCTAAAATGAGGTTGAGAAACATTTTTCTCTAAATCAGAATTCATTCCAGAAACCCAAATCAGGCAATATTATGTTAAGGCACACTCGCATCTCTTTCAATCAGATGGAAGAGGTCGCCTTGAAACTGGAGACCTTCCAGTACCAAAGACAGACAGGCCAACTTTACTGGCAACAAATAAATTATTGGATTCACGTGGAGGCCTCACATCAAAGCCATGGAAGCTAGAGAAGCGGAAAAAAGTCTTTGATGAAGAAACTGGTGGGGACCACATTGGCGCAAATTACAGAATCCTGGCGCAAGTAAACACCTGCTCGGTCAGACCGGTAGTGCGGTACCAAGATACATCGACAACATGAAACACTGCCTGCAAAACAAAAAAAAGCCAGGCTTGACAAGATGCAGAACATGGGTCATTCTCATGATGCAGTGACATTCTTAGAGCCGTCTGGAGCGCCCCAATTTAGGAAATGGAGGACATTGGAGCCACTGGAACGCAGAACAGCACACACGATGAAGAGACTTACTAAACACCGACAGCATGGGAGACTACATGAGCAGACCAAGAACCGTCAGAAACGCCCAAGTCTGAACCGCCAACTGAAGGTCTTGCAAAGGGCTAAAACTGATGTCCTGAAACTAAGCCCAAAGATGTGTGAAGAGCTCTCTTCTGATACCTGGACATCTCGAAAGAGCATTCTAGACAACAGAAACAATGTTCCAGGACTCTTTGCCAAAGGTCGCGGCACTGCACAAAGCCAACTCGCTGGAGATTATGCACGAGCCCTACCCTCACAGCAGCTGTGGTACCGCACAAGACGCCGTGCGCAATGAAGGAAGTGGCGTGTACATCTGTTGCTGTTATGCAGACCACCTTACTACCTCCCTCTCCTTACCAGCTGGCGGCAGCAGCTCCAACTATCGTACAGATTTGCAGATGCTCAACACTAGCTAGGGAAAGGCAGCAGCTTGATCCACTGATCTCACCAGGAAGCTTCAAGATAGACTGGATGCCCTGTCCACAAAATAGTGCTGCAGTGGAATCCAGTGCATTCTGGAGTAGCTGGGAATGGAGAGGCTGACAGCCTGGCTAAAGCAGGCGCTAGACTACATCAAGATCACAACCTCCTGTAAAGAAACGAAGACACTACAGCAAGAAAGTGATTGGCAACAGCAGAATGGCGGCTGCAGCCCGTGGGCAGACGACATCAACAAGCTGAACAGGGAGAGCCAGGCCACCATCTTTCATCTACGTACTGATTACTCTGGACTGGGTCCATACAGAAAAGCAGGGGGAGAAAAAAAGAAGTAGACAAAAATTTGCCAGCACTTTGTCATTTTTTACAAACTTTCACAGACTTTAAGCAAAAAGACTAAAATTGGCAGACTTTCCAGGGCCCTGAAAAAGCCTTGTCATTTTTTAACAACTTTCACAAATGTTCACAGACCCTACGGACCGTACTGGACTCACCTTTTGAGACTGGGTCATGCAGAAACAGTCCTATGCGAATTTGGCGTAGAACAGTCTCCTTAGCACATTCTCCAAACATGTCCATACAGAGAAGCGTTCCGCTGGCAGTTCTGACCAGAAGAGACGCCCCTGTAAACCAAACTCTGAAAACATGCTGCCGAACTCTTGAGAGCTTACTTATTGGCAGCCAGAACAAAATAAGATTTAAAGACGGCCATCAAGGAATTGAATGTTGCAGAAGAAGTTGGAAGTGGTGATCTCCTGGTGGACATGTGGAAACTAAGTATTTTGATAACATTGTTTTGGTTGTTAGGAACCATGAAACTTTATTACGCATATTCATATTTACACATTTATAGACGAAAATAAATGAAAGGAAAAGGGGAGACATTACTACACCCGCCTTACGCTAGGTAAAATATCACCTAAAAGACCAGCCAGTTAAAATAAGTTACAATTAAATTGATGGGTCACACTGAAATTGATGAAATGATGACAAACTTTTATACTCAATATGCATACTTTAAAAAAAAAAACTGGCAACAAAAAAAATCTAAACAGAATAGTATGACGTAAGCAATTTTTATGATCATTTTGCGTTCCTTTGAGTACTGGTAAAATGGCGGTAGGGCAGCAAATTAGTCACTGTGGCCTTTAAATGCATCACAGCATCATACAACCAGGTTGGGAGTAACTGTGATACTTTATCCTAACCAATAAAACCTAACAAAGACCTATCAGTTGTATACTAACTTTCTGAGGGCATTGGAAACAACGTACGTTTCCCAATTCGGCAATTTTAAATGGGAAAAAGCTATCATTCACCACGAACGTACCGTAAAGGATGCCGACTTTCATTATTTTCTTGCACTTTATGCTCACATTATTGAAACTTAATAGGTAAAGAGAGGTCAAAATGAAATGGAATAACTTTAGTAATTTTTTTAAATTTAATTTTGTGTATTTTTTATATCTTCGGGGTAGGGATACGAAATCAACCACTGTGGCTCTCACAGTGATCACAGCATCACCTAGTCAAGTTTATAATAATTGTGACACCCTGTGTTAATGATGTAAGCCTTAAAATGGACTGTCAGTGCTATAGAAAATGTCTGAAGGCATTTTGACACATTGTTTTTGTCTTTTTTTGCGATTTCGCGGAAATGGCTGTTTACTGGGTGCACAAATACCTTCACTGTGAGCCAGAGATTCAATATTTTTTCATTGTGCTTTTTTTGCAGAGGATGCAGAAAGTGTGCCTTAACATAATATTGCCTGATTTGGGCTTCTGGAATGAATTCTGATTTATTTAGAGGAAAATGTTTCTCAACCTCATTTTAGCATGTGCGAAGAGCGTGAATGGGGGTACCCTTGCGCCATCGGCTATATCTCTGGTGTGTTGCTAAGGATTTTCGGGGAACATGGCTTAAACATCTCAGGACATACCAAGGTACATTTTAAGACCCATCTTATTGACTACTGGGGGGGGGGGGGGGGGGGTGCACGGTAGATCTGGCTAGCATATGGACTATTGGACTGTCTTAGCCTGCACTGACTCCAGCCCACCTCCCTCCCTCTTCTAAGTTTTGCGAGGCTTCAAAATGAAATGACTGTGCCAAGCACCCCCCCCCCCTCATCCCCCTCCCCCCTTTCCCATCCGTTTCATTTAATAACGCTTCCCATGCTTCTGAGGCATACTACATCAGTAAAGAAAATGAAAAGAAAAAAAAAAAAAAGAAGAAAGAAAAGAAGTTGTTGATACATGTTATGTGTGACTCGCCTAAGGCAAGATCACTTGTTTTGAGCACGTGATGCAGATGCAGATTAAAATCTTGTATTTTAACCCCATGACTGCTATTGACAATACTGTTCGGCCGAAAAGACGCGTAGTTACGTAGTTAGATAATGACGTAGTTACGCGTCTTTTCCGCCGAACGGTATCGCCAGTAGCGGTCAAGGGGTTAATGTCGATGTTGGAGTTAGGTACGCAGTAGGGCCTACCCAGTGCGCAAAGCCTTCGGGCCAATGTCGGCCGCCGTTGGCCCGCGCACGGCCGTGCACGGGCCAACGGCGGCCGACGCCGGCCCGACGGCCTTGGGTAATCACAGCTGGCAGGTGACACACACGACACACCACACAAAACTGGCGCACAGTGCACTCACACAGCACCAAACAATTTACAGTAGAACCTGTTTTGAGCCTCAACCTTTTTTTTTTTTTTTTTTTTTTTTAACAAGACAACACGTATACTTAAAAGACTCGTCCTCACTCGAGACAAGTTTTGAAGGGTTATAAGTGTCACGTGTCAGTGAAAACCATCAAATGATGGCCTTTAATGACGGGTGATCTTTCAAAAGGGTGGTCGCTCAAAACAGGTTCTGCTGTATAATCATACAAAATGGAAATAATCTATACGTTGTTATTTATTCAAGTACAAAATTAATTGCATTGACTAAATTTAAGACCTGAGCCGCACATTTCAACCTTTGGTGATTCAGTTACAGACTTTGAAATTATCATTAACAAATTGTCAGTGCCTGCACTGTATGTATTGTTTCTGTTGATTTACTTTTGGCACATATTCTTTGTCATACTCTATGTTTGACAACTATCACACAGAAGGTGAACACAGAGTTAATGCATGTACAAAGATCTGATGCATACCAAAGATATTCAAACAAGGGAGGTAAAGACAGCACTGAACCACTGAGGTCACCTATGTTACGTCCCTTGCTCAAGAAATTAAAGTCTATTGTCTGCCAGAGCCAGAGGTTACCAACCACGAGAACTCAGTCGAGGCGTGCCACACACGAATATGCGACAGAAGCCATCTGAATGCGGCACGTCTCGATCGTGTTAGGTCACCTGACGGCAGCTCTCATGTTATATATACAGTAAATGTATTTCGTTCCCACAGAAATGCTACGGTCATGGGACTTCAGTCGTCTAGCCTTCCTGGTCTTGTGGATCCGAGTTACAGGGGCCGGTAGCATGTGTGAGCTTAGTCCTGCGCCAGCCACTAAGCATGGTGCTGCGCTATAGTGGAGCACATTGCTTAGTGGCTGGCACAGGACTGAGCTCACTCATGCAATGCAGCAGAGCACCTTGCTCAGTGGCTTGCACAGGACTATAAACTCACTCACACAACTGACCTCAGCTGTCGTGCACTGTCTACAGCTGTTTGCGTTTTCAAGAGTGCTATTCCCTGCAGAAGGAAGGTGACCGGCACCCCGTGCATGTGTTAAACGAACTCTTCCTGACAAGCGTCTTCTTTTCATCTGATGCGTTGAGTCCACTTTCTTTGGGAAACGTCTTCTAGAGGGATGGTTCCCTGTTCCCGCCCCCGTGTGACAGTCGGACGTTTCTTAGGGCAGGAGCCGCCGGTTTATTCTGTTCAAGAGATGAATTGAAGGCTTCGTAAGGTGGCCTCTTCTCATTTTCTTCAGGCTAATTCCCTCTAAACGGAGGGTTATCCACACCCCCACCATGAGTCAGAGGGACTCTTCCATAAGCGGGTGGGTCCAAGGCCGGTTTGTTTTGTTGATAGGGAGGAAGTTTGTCGTCCTGAGGGTAACTTCCTCTCACAGCACCCCCAAGGTAAGACATGTGAAGTCTTCCATAGGCTGGTGGCTCCAAGGCCGGGTTGCTCTGTTGGTAGGTAGGGGGACTGTTTTGAGGGTAACGTCCTCTCACAGGAGACTTACCTGGACCGCCTCCATGAGAGAAGCGGGCTGGCTCGTACGGCGGTGGCGCAACAGCAGGTTTGTTCCTTTCGTAAGACGGGATGCGTCCTATATACCCGGGGTAGTTTCCATCAAAAGCAAGATTGTCTCCTCCGTAGGACGAACTCGGTTTTCGGACAACATCAGCCCGTGAAGGAATTCCATCGACAGGTGGAAATTCTTTACTGGCTGATGTCGACCAAAGGTCCGACCACTGCCCTTCGTACCCTCCGCCATAGGCTGTTCTCGGTTTCGCACTTAAGGCTTGCGATTTTGGTCTAGGGCTCAGATCGTTCACTGTGTCGTCACGACCCACTGGTCTGCCTACGAAGTTTCGTCCACCCTGCACACCAGTGCCTGGTGTAGTCTTCATCATTCCCACGTTTCCTTGGTCCAGCTTTGTGTGGTCGACTTTTGCATGACTGAACCTTGCATGATGGAGATTTGTAGGGTTGAACATCGCTGGATCGAACTGTCCATGGCCAAAATTACCGTGGTTGGGTTGTATCTGGTCGAGCTGTGCATGGTTGAAATGTGCATTGCCGAACTCAGCCACAGGGGGAAAACCTGGCTCGATCTTTGCCTGATAAAGGCCACTTGGACCTCTGCCTCTTACCAAGTCGGGAACAGACAACTGGATTTCGGTCGTGTTTTGACTTTTCCTGTTCTTACTGACGTAATGAGGAAACTCTTCCACATTCCTTTGGTTTTGGAAACCCTCTCGTACGCCGTTCTTGGCCTCCGCAGCGTAAGGTGGGTACGCTGTAGCTTTCTTCCGCTGTCCGACGGCATTGTCACGGCCGTCTTCAAACCAAGGGTACGCCTCCAAGCGACGATCAACGTTCGTATTCTGAATTCCAAGTCCACCCATTCTTTCGTTGTCAGGCCAGTGAGCAACGGCCGTCGGACCGATGTCGGCCGCCGTTGGCCCGCGCACGTCTTTGCGCGGGCCAACCTCGGCCGACATCGGCCCGAGTCCTGCCATTCTTGCATTGTCAGCCTGCCTTCTGCTGTCAGCTGCGCCTGTCGCCGTTCTCTGTATCCCCTCGCCTCCCACGTCATTGTCGAACCAGGGGTACGAGGGATAGTCTTCCAGTTTCTTATTGTTAGCTCCGATGATGAAGGAAGTCAGTACGGCTAGTATGCCTGCCCCACCGTTTAAATAGATGGCCCAGTCATACGTCCAGACTGGGCTCCTGAGTACGGTGTAGAGAAGGGCTAAGTCGTTGAGAACGACCGCGTTGCTGGTCGGAGAGTTCTCCTTGCGTAGTATATCGTAGGTGGCCGACCCCGCCATGGCTAGGATTCCTGGTGTGGACAAGAAACAAATGTTGATTGTTGATACTTGAAACCCGGCATAGCCTTACTCCCATGGCAATATACATTCAATATGCTCCCCCCCCCCCCCTACACCCCCACCCCACCCCGCAAATATAACGCAGACACGTCCTGAGACATTCTTGTTGCTGCTTGGACGTTAAATCAATGTCCCAGTATGTAAATGTCCTCGGACCTGCGCCGGCTCACTGCGGCTGTCATGGGCCCGAAGACGTTTGCTACTGGGGGTAAAAACAATGACCCGCCCTCCCCACCTCCCTCCTTGCCCTCCCATCCCCTTCCCTGAAGATAAATACATGTAATCATCAACATGATGATGATGATGATAATAATAATAATAATACTAGGATACTGATAAATACTTTATAAATAAAGTTCACGGTATCTAAAACTGTGGAAGCTACAAATGTTATCTCACGGTGAAAAAAAGCCCAGTTTAAATCATTTAAAAAGACGTACAGGTACAAAACATAAACAAATTAAATTAAATGAACTTGAATAAATGGTATCCATCCGTACATCAATGCATCCATCTACCAACCCATCCACCCATGCATCTACGCATCCATGCATCCACGCATCCATCCACCCATCTGCTCATATATTGCATATGTAAATACAATATAAAGACATTTATAAATACATAAATAAAACGTATGTTCAGCTAACCGCCAAGGAAGATGAGTGGCTCCAGAATCCTTTTCCTGGGTCCTGGTTGTTTTCTGCAGCAGTTGGTGACCAGAGCAAAGACGCAGGCCACAAGCAGCAGGGCGACACTCACAGTGACCAGGGCCCGCACCGCGTGAAACCAGCCCTCTGTGGGACAGTATAGTTATCATCATCGTCGTCATCATCAATATCAACATTGTCCTTGTCGTTGCTGTTGTCGTATGTGATAGTAGTAGTAGTAGTGGTAGTAGCAGCAGCAGTATACATGTATTATCGTTTTTGCCATTTTGGTTAGTAGTAGTAGTGATGGTATGGCTATTTTCCTCGTATGCGAGGATCTGGAGAAGGAAGAATTATCTCTTGCATGACCGTTGGTGACTGTAGTAGTAGTAGCAGTAGTAGTAGTAGTAGTAGTAGAAGTATCGGGTTTTTTTTGTTTGTTTTTTGTCTTACAATCACCGTTACCATCACTTTGATCATGATCGCGTTTTAAACAATTAATTCTCAAACTGTTTGATTTTTATTGTTAAAAATTCATTCTAAAAAAATGATATGAAAACTGAACCCGCAATATTAGACATTTTAAAGGGCGGGCTTTGATTACATTCGCCAATACAGCGGGTTCTCATTGTTGTCTAGCCTCAACTAAGACCTCTCCGCCCTTCCTCTTCACACGTCATGCAAGTATTCACACACAACTAAAGGGTTTCCATTGGCCAAAATCAGTAGAAGTCACCACACACACATTTAGAAGAGAAGAAGATCAGAAACCCAGTAGGCAATGGTCCCCGGGCCCACGACGGCCGCAGTGGGCCCGCGCACGGCTGTGCGCGGGCCCACTGCGGCCGTTGTGGGCCCGAAGGCGTTTTCTACTGGGGAACCTCTCGTTGACAATTTTAAATAAATCTCGAAAGAAACACAATCATGATGAAATTAAACTTACCCAGCTCAAGATGAAAGGTTCCACACGAAGTCGGAGATACTTCAGCCGATGTGCTGACGTTGGGCTGATTGACACTTTGGCTTACACACAACATCCACGGTCCTTCGTGTACATTTAGGCCTAAAATTACCGACACTCCACTAGTGGCGTTCACAACGCTCGAGTAATTTGTTCTAGCCCAATATGGGGCTAAGACCCCTACTATTACAGCAACAGTAGCGAAAAATAGTAGGATAATGCCAAATTTGTAACCTCCCGGTCTATAGGAGAAGGCAGACATCTTGTCTTTCCGGCGATGGCTCTGAAGTCTCGGGCAGTTATGTGTCCCTCGGCCACAACTGCTCACGCCCAAGCTTTAGTATTCCCAGTGCTGGAATATAGCCAACAGATTGAGTCTATGGCAAGTCGTTGCCTATTGCTGCTTCAAAACTGATTCACGCCTAATTTGAAACATTCAAGGTTCTGTTGTAACTCATTTTAGACGTGCCGCATTTAGGATACGCGGCATGAAGCCGCGTATCCGACTGCGGCACGTCTCGAATGTGTTAAAAGGTGGACATGTTTGTTTAGAGGACTGAAAACCTGTGGTTCATTTCAGGTTCATGTCAGGAGAGAGGCACCAAGCTATTCAATCACTAAACTAAAGCCGTTGTAGTCAATCCATAGCTTGCTTTCAGAGTAAGAAAGACAGCTGTCACACCCGTCAAGGAACACGTTCTGTGTCTTACTCCTGAATCAAGCTTTCAAAAGCAGAGCCAGCACACACCCTTTGCAAACTTTCTTGACATAGTCTTCTTTCAGTCATATTACTCATATCGGGTTCCTAGGACGGGCCAATCAGGTGACAACAAATTCGACGTCTGTACCACCCGTATAAAACGAAGTCTTGTTTGCTTTCTTTGATTCTTCGAACGCGTTTGATTCTTTTCGGGGAAGTAATTTATACGCCTCGTAAGACCTGTCTTACATTTTCCGGCTCCTCTGGTGTGTGTGTGTGTGTGTGTGTGTGTGTGTGTGTGTGTGTGTGTGTGTGTGTGTGTGTGTGTGTGTGTGTGTGTGTGTGTGTGTGTGTGTGTGTGTGTATGTGTGCGTGCGTGCGTCTCTATCCCTCTCTCTCTCTCTCTCTCTCTCTCTGCGTGCGTGTGACGGCCTCTAATTTTCAAGGACTGAATGGTCGACTGGTCGTGAAAAGCCTCATTCAGCGGCAATGTGTACCCTGCTAATAATAGAAATATTTGTTAGGTTTCCATAGCCTCACCCCAGTGCATCTTTTAACTTTCAGTTTTACCTACCTTCTTTCAGTAAACAGGATCCATCTGCAAGCGGCATAGATCTTCATGAGCCCCCGCAGGATGCGGGGGCTCATGAAGATCTATGCCGCTTGCTGACCCTAAATTAGGGAATATTACATCTGTGTTTCTCGTATAGAGGTAACTTAGTCGAGTCGTCAAACTACGCCTTTTCTGTTAGTGTGTATTCAGATATGTCATGCACTGATGTGATAGCTGAATATGGGAGAGGACATGCGATGTCACAGGTCATGCTTGATCATGCTGAGCTGAAACCTGCTAGACCACATTTCAAAATCGTGACTTTGACAAGTGCAGCGCCAGAAAGTGAGTAATTGATAGACCTTAAAAGCAGGAACATAATGTGTTGATTTCATTTTTGACATTGATTACATTTTTGACGGACAGTACTTGCTTGAAAATCATAATTATAATCATAATCAAAAATCATAATTATCTCATTACATTTTTGACAAAATGTGGGAGTTCAAGATCTGGTTGCAGAATGTATTCCCCTTTCTTTATGGTACATTGACTACAGCTGCAATGACATCATTTTGCAAACTGAACCCTAAATCAACTTACTTACTTACGCCTGTCACCCCTACCCGGGTATAGGCCGTCGACGAGAGACCTCCAGCAACTCCTGTCCTGTGCTTCTCATTCGATTCTACTCCAGGTGGTTCCCAGTCTCTTGATGTCTGCTTGGAGGTCTCGACGCCAGGAGTTTCTCGGCCTACCTCTTTTCCTCTTTCCCTGGGGGTTCCATGACAATGCCTGCCTAGTGATACTGGAAGCTGGCTTTCTCAGACTGTGACCGATCCATCCCCATCTTCTTCGCCCAATTTCATTCTCTGCTGTTATCTGCTCTGTTCTCTCCCAGAGTCTGACGTTGCTGATCTTCTCTGGCCAGTGGATTTTCAAAATTTTTCTAAGGCAACTGTTCATGAAGGTCTGTACTCTGTTGACTGTGGTTTTTGTCAATCTCCATGTCTCTGCTCCATAATTATAGGAGAACTGCTTTTACATTGGAGTTGAAAATCCGGACTTTGGTGTGTTGTGACAGCTCTCTGGAACTCCATACTTTTTTCAACTGGAGAAAGGCTGCTCTGGCTTTACCGATTCGTGCTCTGACATCTGCACCAGTGCCGCCTTTTTTTGTCTATGATGCTCCCGAGATAGGTGAAGGACTCCACCTCCTCCAACGGGGTGCCAGCAAGCAAGACTGGTTCTTCCCTGGTTGCGTTCAGCCTCATTGTCTTTGTTTTCTGTTTGTGAATGGTGAGGCCCAATTGGGACGAGATGTCAGCAAGCCTCGTGGTCTTGTCCTGCATTTGTTGATGAGTGTGGGACAGTAATGCCAAGTCGTCTGCAAAATCGAGGTCGTCAAGCTGTGTCCACAGTGTCCACTGTATTCCACTTCGTCTGTGCTCTGTGGTCATCTTCATGACCCAGTCTATGGCCAGTAGGAAGAGGAACGGAGACAGCAGACACCCCTGCCTGACACCAGTTCTGACCTGGAGCTCCCTGGTGAACTGCCCTTCGTGGATCACGCGACATGTCATGCCATCATAGCTGCTCTTGATCAGGCGGACGAGCTTTGTGGGTACACCGTAGTGTCGTAGGAGTTTCCACAGAGTCTCTCGGTCCACGCTGTCAAATGCTTTCTCATAATCCACAAAGTTGACGTACAGCGGGGAGCTCCACTCCAGAGACTGTTCCACGATGATGCGAAGAGTGGCGATCTGGTCTGTACATGATCGGTTCTTCCTGAATCCTGCTTGCTGGTCTCTCAGCTGGGGGTCAACGGAGCTCTTCATTCTCTCTAGGATGATCCTGTTGAAGACCTTTCCTGGTACTGACAGCAAGGTGATTCCTCTGTAGTTGGAACACTTGCCGAGGTCGCCTTTCTTGGGAAGCTTGATTAGGTACCCCTCTTTCCAGTCAGCTGGCATCACCTCCTCTTCCCAGATCTTTCCAAACAGTGGGTACAGCATCTCAACTGTTGTCTCTAGGTCTGCTTTCAGAGACTCCGCTGGGATGCCATCTGGCCCTGCTGCTTTGCCGTTCTTCAAAAATGCCACTGCTTTTCTGATCTCTTCCCGGCTGGGTCTGTCACAGCTGATGGGTAGGTCGGTCTCTGCCGGCTGGATGTCGGGGGGGTCGGGTGGGCTAGGTCTGTTCAGTAACTCTTCAAAATACTCGGCCCATCTGTCGAGTTGGTCTGCTCTGTCTGCAATAGGCTTGCCTTCTTTGTCTTTTACTGGTCTTTCTGTATGGCCATACTTACCCGACAATCTTCTGGTAATGTCGTAGAGCTGTTTCATGTTGCCGCTGCCTGCTGCCTTTTCTGCCTCTGCTGCCAGGCTGTCTGTGTAGGCCCTCTTGTCTGCCCTGATACTCCTCTTCACCTCGCGGTTGGCTTCCGAGTATTCCCCATGTGCCCTTACTTTGGCTGCTCTCGTGCGACTGTTGTTGACCGCTGCTTTCTTCTGCTTCCTCGCTTCTATCTTCTTCAAGGTCTGTGCCGACAGCCAGTCCTTGTGGTGGTGTTTCCTGAACCCTACAGTGTCTTTGCAGGTTGAGTTCAGCGCCTCTCTAACTGCCTTCCACTGCTGCTCTGTGGTGACCGCCTCCTCTTCATTTACTAGCTCCTGTAGCGCTTGAAACCGGTTGGACAGCACCAGTTTGAACTCTTCTCTAACTCCAGTTTCTCTCAGGAGGCCTACATTATAGCGCTGTCTTCTTGTTGTCTCTGTGCGGCTTTTCTTTAGCTTGAGCTTCATTCTTAAGGTAAGCAGATGGTGGTCTGAGGCGACATCTGCTCCCCTCCTCACTCGAACATCTTGAAGGGATCTTCTAAATTTCTTGCTAATGCAGATATGGTCTATTTGGTTCTCTGTTGTATGGTCAGGTGAGACCCAAGTTGCTTTGTGTATTCTTCTGTGTGGGAAGATGCTGCCTCCAATGACAAGTCGGTTTAGAGCACAAAAGTCTACAAACCTCTCCCCGTTCTCACTCATCTCCGAGCCTAGTCCCTGTCTCCCCATCACCTCTTCGTATCCGGTGTTGTCCTCCCCTATTTTGGCATTAAAATCGCCCATGACGATGGTGATGTCTCGCTCCGCACTTGTCCACGGCACTCTGGAGTCGGTCGTAGAACTCTTGTTTCTCTTCCTCGTCACTGTCATTGGTGGGCGCATAACACTGGATGACGTTCAGCTTGAGCTTTTTCTTGGTTCTAAAGGCTGCTGTTATAATTCTTGGCCCAAGAGGTTCCCAGCCCATCAGCGCTCTCTGTGCCACTGGTGACAGCATGAGTGCTACTCCTTCTGTATGGGGGGCATTCTCCTCTTCATGACCTGAATACAGAATCATCTCCCCACTTAACAGCCTTTTCTGGCCAGACTGCGTCCATCTGGCTTCACTGATGCCTAGCAGGGAAAGGGTTGTACTTTTGCATTTCCGCTGCTATCTGGGCGGCCTTGCCGCTCTGGTACATGGTCTTGACGTTCCATGTGCCCATGGTTATATCCCTGGATAGAGAGAGGCGGCTCGGTCCTGTGGCTTCCGAAGACTTCTGGCTTTCACCACAGGACGTCATAAGTCTTCTAGTAGAAGAACCTTCCTCCTCCAGGAAAGGAATTACTGTTAGTCTTTTCGTCGGCGTTTTTGTAGCTATTTACCCTAAATCAAGAAGAAGGTCAAACATTGTACGGACTTCAAGCGTTCCGTCGATTCATCCATCCTGCTCCATCTCCAAGAGGTTTATATCTCATGAGCCACTGCGGTTACAATAGTAATAAGATTATAATTATTCCTCTGTCTCGCTAGACTTGGGAGTACGTTCTAAGCAAGTACGTCCCTTTGAAAAAAAAAGGAAATCGAGATTTTAATTGCATTTCAAAGAAAACTCGCTTTTCTAAAATACGATCGTTCCGGCTTTTTACAATATAGATCACAAGAATTTTGTCATCTCAAGTCTGCATTAACTCGTTCAAGGCGCCCCACATCTATAGCTGCCAAATGTCGTCCAGCGTTGCGGCGGGCGACAACGCTATTATTTTCCCGTAGCTATTAATGCAGGGACCTTGAATGAGTTAATTGTACTGACGAACAAACGAAATGTGACATTTTTTTAATCATCGAAAACACTTTAGTGTTTTCGATGATTAAAAAATGTAACATTTCCTTTTTTCGTCAGCATATAACTCAAACAACAAATCGACCATGATATCCGCGCCAAGCAATTCTGGCACCACACTTGAACTATCATAGAACTATATTTTGCTGTCGTGTTTCATGGCTGAATGGATTAACGTAGGGCAGATCCCTGGATCGCGACCTCGCGTCATAGTTTTTGGAGCCGCGCTGAGGGCTGTTTGTTTGTTTGCTTATTTGTTTGTTTGTTTGTTTTTGTGTGTTTGCTTGCAGTGTTTTTGGAATATTTATTACTTTTTTGTTAATTAGTTTATTTTTTTTTCTTTTTCCTGCGAGAGGTACCAGTATGCAAGGCATAGGAATACAACACAAACAAACGTGCCAATGAAAAGTCACAGCAATGACAACACAACAAAACATTAACCATAACAACAGGAAAGCATATAAAAATAACCAGAATACAAACACCCAAGGAAATAACAACAACAACAGCACAGTTCCCAACATCAACAACAACGACGACAAGGCACTGAAACGAAAAACGACAGCTTCAACAAGAACAACATCGACCATAACAACGACCGCGACGTAAAGCCATAGCAGCGAATGATTGATAACACACTTTAATCCTTTGGGTGTCGGTACCGGCTTTAGTTGCGATGATTCCAGTAGGACTAAATCCGCTACCGACACCCAAAGGGTTAAAAATAAATCATTAAAGAACATGTGAGATAAAGATCATTTATAGCCAGGAGTTCCATTGTACAACTATATAACGTTGGACTGTGGCTTGGCGTTCTGTTTCATTTTTACCCAGACACACTAAGACATAGTTGAGATATCTAGCCTAAGCCATGTAATACACTGTACTAATTTAACCCATTTAGCCCTGACGCACTTCAGCAGGAGATGGGTCGATCATGATAATTCAATGGTAGTGCCAGATTAGCTTGGCGCCTGTCGGCGCCAAGCTAATCTGGCACTGCTCTTGAATTATCATGGTCGATGTACCTCCTGCAACTGGTGCATAGTCATTAGATGACGCCTCCAAAATTTGGGAAATACGTGCGTCGGGCTGAATGAGTTAATCTGAGACATCTAATAATAATAGAAGATTTTCGGAAATCAGAAACAGGTCAAAATTGCACGTGTTTCAACAAAAAAAAGTAGATTAAAAGGCGGGACAAACACGCGATCGCGTGTTTGTCCGGGCTTTTAATCCACGTTTTTTCGTGCAATTTTGACCTGTTTATGATTTCAGGAGATCGTCCATTGTGATCACATACATGCCACAGATCATAACACAAATTCAGTACAAATTGTACGTGGAATCACAGTGGGCCATTTTGTGTGAGTGTGATGAGAATGTTTGATTGTTTTCATAAGGGGTGCGGATAAAGGCATTTGTAATACGTTGTCTTTATAGCGGTAACTATGTTTGTTATTGAATGCCTGTGCAGCGTCAGTATTTAGAATGCCTGCCTAAATGGTAACAAGAGCTCAGTGTGTAGGCCTACAAATCATGTTTCCTTTTTTATTGGGGCAGTGCAGACACGGTCCAGTACCCGTTAAGTTAGTTGTGTGTCGCATGCAACAATTCGGGAGGGAGTTCATATTCTTGTGTTGACCACGTGACGGATTCAGCCAACGAGATTTATCCTTACAATGCCGCGAGGTAGTGGTAATAATTATTGGGACGAAAAAAGCATTCGCCGAAATCGTTGACCAGAAAGACCGTCTGGGTCGAAGTGCACGTAATTTTCAACAGCCAGTTACTTGCTTGTATTAGTTCTAGCGGCGTTTTTCTGAGCTATGTTTAGCCCCAAGCAAAATTCTCGCTGCAACGGAGAGGGACAGTTGTTTTAATTGGCAGTTGCTGGATTGGACAAGATTCATGCGACTGGCTTCCCAGTGGAGCTTGCATGAGGCGGCTTCGCACGCTACATCAATGCCGCCCGGGACGCCTTGCATGACGGAGCTTCGCTGGGACGTCTGTCTGCGCTTGACGACCTTTTCATGCTGTATTAGGAACTGAACCCTTTTCATCCCGATCCACTACAATGTGAAATTAGTTTGCCTATGACAGTTCAAGGGTGGTGCCAGAATAGCTTGGCGCCTGAGGCGCCAAGCTATTCTGGCACCACCCTTGAACTAAAATGATTGATCTGTCTCCTGATCTGTAATGTAGCCTTCAAAGGACAATAAGAAAATTTTTTTTTTAAAAATCGAAAGATGTAATGAGTTGAAGGTGCGTTTAGTGTACCGACCAAAGTCGACAGTAACGGAGAACTGTCAGCGACGCGTGCACCATTGTTGTAGAATAATAAGTTATGATCTTTTGTTACTTTTGCAGATCTTTTGGGCGTGGAGACCTGGTCACCTCGTAGCGGATGTACACGTCCGTGCGAGAACCAGCCACGTGCACGCGAGAGGACAACTTGGAAAGGTTTCATTGCTTTGAAGTATTTTTTAAAAAAAGATCTTTGACCTTCCTCGGTGAGTTTCAACTACTTGAATTGTAAAACAAGGTTGGTTTTTATGTGTCGCTTGAACAAAGAAGCTTTGTGCAAATTGAAACGATGATCAATCTGAAATGCTATAGTAAAATTGTTGCACATCGGGGTTTAGTTCTTTTCGTGAAGTCTGAATAGAAAAAGAGTGTATAGTCATGCACTTTTAAAACTTCAACTAAAACAATCGTAAACCCAACGCATATGAACCCACGCTGTCCACGGAACACGGATACACAATATGACAAGCAAGAGGCATAGAACCTCATAAGCCCCCGCGACAGCGGGCGCTTATGAGGTTCTATGCCTCTTGCAGCTGGGTGATTCGCGCTGTGTCCCGGCAGTAGAGGGGTTAAACCTTGAACCCCCTCCCCCTCCCGAACCCCCCTCCCCCCCCCCACACACACACACTTTTTACAAATTCTTATACGGCGATAGCTATATCACTGACCAAAACAGTCGCGTTTATAAAGTGCGCAACTGTCAGTGTGAACTTTTCCTCGTCCGTCAACTCCGTTTTGTCGCTGTGTGCCGATCTGTGATTGTTGATCTTACAGCTCTAGGCCGTAGAAACCAAAATCGCAGACGAGTACACGTTTCAGTCCAGACTTGCCCGGCCTGCCCCGCAACGCAAATACTAGAGAGGTGTGTTTAGGCATAATATGGTGACAGAAAAATAGCAGAATACGAGTTACGTGACGTGACATGGCGCAAAGTGACGTACGTACCCTGATGTAGCGTAGCGTAACAGGACGGAAAGGGAAAGTGAAGTGCAAAAAGATTTAAAACGCAAACAAGCAGACGACGTTGAAGTCACAGTCGAAAGTAGTTTTTATTTTGTCATGCATGCGTGTAATTAATACGTGACAGAATGACAGAGAGCTATGTCAAAACTTTCCACATAAACTTACAAGAAACAGACCACAACAAAGCGCCCCCCCCCCCCCCGCCCCCTTCCAGAAAGAAAAAAAAAAAGCTTCTTCTGCAATGATATATACGATACAAAGAAAGTCTGTGGTTTGAGCAACAATTTTGCTTTTGTATGAAATTCATTTAACCCATTCAGCCCTAACACCTACAGCAGGAGGTGGGTCGACCATGATAATTCAAGGGTAGTGCCAGATTAGCTTGCGCCTGTCGGCGCCAAGCTAATCTGGCACTACCCTTGAATTATCATGGTCGATCCATCTCCTGCAACTGGTGCATAGTCGTTAGATGACGCCTCAGAAATTTGGGAAATACGTCCGTCGGGTTGAATGAGTTAATCTTTATTTGGCCGTCGTATTCCTTTGTTAAAATATAGAGTGACTTGGTGAAACTAAAAAATACCAAACGAATTTTCAAGATTATGGTGTCTTGTTATTATAAAAAAGTAGATTTACGAATATACTTTAATTTCAGAGCACGCGAAACACAATTTAATGTTGAATATCTCAAGCTGGAATAGCTAGCTGTAGATATAACAAGAGATGTATTCCTGTAGAATATAACAACCATGGGAGCCTATATATGAAGTCCAAAGAATTCGAAGTTTCAACGTTTCAAAGCATTGAAAGTTCCATATGAAATCTGATTTACCACAAACTGATTCGGAAACGAAAAAAAATCGAGTTCTATTAAAATTGAACTTTGAAAATTAATTTGAACTTGAATTTGAACTGTAATTAGTCACCAGCATGACTTGTTTCAACATTTTGCATTTTTAATACTTTTGTGGATATCCGCAACCGGTTTGGGCCGACGGATAACCAGCCTGCGGCGTATAATCGGCTTGAGCCGGATAACCAGCTTGAGCCGCCGGATAACCTGCTTGAACCGGCGCATTACCAGGATAGCCAAATGCGTAATTCGGCTGTGCACCCCCGTACGCGGGGTACGCTGCAGTCTGGCTGGTCTGAACTGACGTCATTCCGACCACAACCCCGGTCACCGGTGGGCTGATTTGCTTGTTGCCGACGGCAATGATTACAGCAGCGATGATGGCCAAGCCGCTGCCGATCCCCGTCAAGTAGAGACCCCATTCGATCACGTATAACGACCTGAGTATGTAGTCGGCCGCGTCGAGTAGCTCATCCTTCCGGTAAATACTGTTGTCCAGACGCATGGTCCCGTACACAATGACGCCCACAAGGCCGTTAACTCCTTTTGACAAACACAAATAACGCTCACATTAGCAGGATCCCTTGACCAGCGTAATCCCTTCACTGCCAGTGGACGTAGATTGAGTTTCTGAAATCTTAACTCATTCAGCCCGACGCACGTATTTCCCACATTTTGGAGGTGTCATCTAACGACTATGCACCTGTTGCAGGAGATGGATCGACCATGATAATTCAAGGGTAGTGCCAGATTAGCTTGGCGCCGACAGGCGCCAAGCTAATCTGGCACTACCCTTGAATTATCATGGTCGACCCATCTCCTGCTGTAGTGCGTCAGGGCTGAATGGGTTAACGCCAAAAAGCCACAGCCGTCCAAGGAACATAGAGACACAATGGCATAGAGGCAACTGCGGGGGTTCATGAGGATCTATGCCCCTCGCAGTTGGATAGCGTTCAGTTTTTCTCGGAAGTGAAGGGGTTAATAAATGAGCTGGCATGACTGCTGAATGGTGAATTCATTCGAGAACGTGCCGCACGCGGATACGCGGCAGTATGCCGCGTGCCCTCATGCGGCAAGCCTAGAATGTACAGACTGGAACACGCGCAAGATTCACATAAATACTGCTCACAATAAGCCAAAGGCCACCCTGAAAAATGGTTATGATTTCCAATAAGCGCAGTTTTGTCAAATTAATGATTTTGTCTGGGAAATACGTACAGGGCTGCCGACTAAGTGTACGGTTTTGTCTAAAGAGAAATCTCGACCATATACACGAGTGGATCTGTTACCTCCGGTGGAGATGGGGGGGGGGGGGGGTGTCCAACTTTTTGTTTTGGACCTTTAACCTGTTACCCTGACACAATAGGTCTCTCCTGGGAGGAGAGGGGAGGGAGGGGGAGGGGGGGGGGGTATAAGCGATCGCCAAGCGTGTTTAATAAGGACTTCTTGCTCCTTGTCATCTAACCGCAAGAATATGGAAAAGGGGACGGGAGACTTTGATAATAGCATTTAAAAGAATTTTTGTTTGGGGGGGGGGGAGGGGGCAGGGTAGGCCGGACCCCGTAGGATCAGCTCCCCCTAAGATCCGCCCCTAATATATATAAGAACTCTTTAGGCGCGCCGAATGTATTACGAATTTTATTGGGAAAACTTAACTTTTGATGAATCCAACCTCAATTTCCCTCCGCATAAAAGCAAAATTAGCCGCAGTTGGACATTTGCAATTATGCGTTGTGTACCCTCGTAAAAAGGGAGAGTTGGGGGGTCATTTTGCGGTCAAATTTATAGTATACTGACGAGCAAAAGAAATGCGACATTTCTGTCACATTTCTTTCGCTCGTCAGTGAACATGGAAAATATTTGGTTGGGACCTTTTACAAAGATAAGCCATTCAGCCCTGACGCACTACAGCAGGAGATGGATCGACCATGATAATTCAAGGGTAGTGTCAGATTAGCTTGGCGCCTGTCGGCGCCAAGCTAATCTGGCACTGCCCTTGAATTATCATGGTCAATCCATCTCCTCCAACAGGTGCATAGTCGTTAGATGACGCCTCCAAAATTTGGGAAATACGTGCGCCGGGATGAATGAGTTAATCTGACTGTTTTGTTCTATATCCGACCTAGCTCGGCGCGCTTTACGAAAAGAACTAATTCATCCTATTCTCTCGCTAACTTCTGCTGTGTTCGTTGCTTTAGATAAGCGCTTCTAATTCCTGTGAATATAATATGTTACCTCGCCCTGCACCTAGGTTAAACGCACCAGTGGCGACATTACAGCGATTTTCGCATCTGTCCGGTCGCTCGGACTGGTCCTGTGCACCAGACCTGCGCGCGCAGGTAGGCTTCTGCACTTGTAGTGTGGTCTCCTACCTTCCCGCGGAAGATTGTTATCGCAGTCGAAAAACGGTTCGTTTCCGGTTTTAGCGTTACTCCCCCTTGGGCATAAAATGTTCGAAGACGTACGTACCTATTGGAAAAAGATAGGTCTCCAGGGTTTGTTCATTCTCCTCAGAACTTGCGTATTCCTGAATCAAGTCCATTGTAGTGCACTCGTCTCTCGTACTACCGCTACGACGGTGTTTTCTGCCGCAATGCGCGACGCCGATGTCGCAAAATCACCACCATTGAGGGAAAAAGCTATTTTTCAAATCTGCCAAATCGTATAATGTTTCCTGGTGCTAGCATAAGGATGCATTATTGCCGGATTGCATAATGAGAAAGGGTTTATTCATCTTATTTTTTTAGCATTCAAACGTCACGTGATTCTTTCTCCGAGATTGCTCATTACAGGTACAGAAAGCACACGCTCTAAACCGATCTGGTGCACAGGGCCGGCCCGAGCGACCGGTTAGGTGCGAAAATAGCAACAATGGCGCCGGTGGTGCATGTCACCGAGGCACTGGGCAAGGTATACCAAATCAGCATTACTGACCTCCAAGCAAAGCCAGCACTTCCAGCACACGTGACCTAGGGGCAGGGACAGCCTTGCAACAGTTAGTGGCGAAGGTGAGGATGCAGCCGATCACCAGCAGAGAGACAGCCACTCCTTCCAAGGCACGCACAGCGTGAAACCAGCCCGCTGGAAAAAGAAATTGCCACGTTGGAGTACAATCAATGGAATAGGTATGACTGTTAACTCATTCTGCCTGCGACACACCACAGCAAGACTGATATGGCTCTACCATGATAGTTCAAGGGTGGTGGCAGAATAGCTTGGCGCCGATAGGCGCCAAGCTATCCTGCTACCACCCTTGAACTATCATGGTCGATCTGTCTCCTGAATTGTAATGCAGTCCTCAGAGGATAATACCAAAATGTGGGTATTTCGTATCTCGGGCACAATAATAATAATAATTACGGTATTTATAATGCGCTTATCTTATAATAATTATAACTCTAAGCGCGCACCCACAACTCGCACACGCATGCGCACGCTTTAGACAATGACTCACGTAACACAAATAGTGAAAATATATTACGACGGTCAGCTTGGGGTGGGGAGTGTGGTGATATAGTGCTAGAACTGTTGAAAGAGGTGAGTTTTGAGGGCGGACTGGAAAGAGGAGAGCGAGTGTTTGTGACGGAGAGAGAGTGGGAGAGTGTTCCAGGTGGATGGACCGTATACTGAGAAGGAGCGGGAGCCGAAAGTGCTGAGTTTGGTGCGGGGGATGAGGAGGCGGAGAGGATCGGAGGCGGAGCGGAGGGAGCGGGGAGGAGTGTGGGGTGAAGTAAGTTGGAGAGATAGGCAGGAGCGTAGTTGTTGAGGGATTTGTAGCAGAGAGACAGAATCTTGTATTGGATGCGTTGGGGGATGGGGAGTCAGTGAAGGAGCTTGAGCAGGGGAGTGATGTGGTCGGATTTTTTCTTTCTGAGGACGAGGCGGGCAGCATTGTTCTGGACGCGCTGGAGAGTGAGAGTGGTGGAGTGAGGAAGGCCGGGAAAGGAGAGAGTTGCAGTAGTCGATGCGAGATAAGATGAGACAGACAGCGAGTTTGGTGGCAGCTTCCGTAGTGAGTTATTTTCTGATCTGACTGATGCGGCGGAGGTGGAAATAACATGCCTGGGCCGTGGCGGAGATGAAGCTGGTCATGGAAAGAGAGGAATCGAGGATAACTCCAAGGTTCTTGACCGAGTCAGAGAGGGAGATGGGGGTGCTGTCGAGTTGAAGGTGGAGAGAGGGAGGGAGCTGGGAAAGTTTCTGGCGAGTGCCTACCAGCATGGCTTCCGTTTTGTCGTCGTTCAGTTTGAGCTTGTTTGCTGTCATCCAGTTTTTCACGTCTTCATAGCAGTCAGCCGTGCGAGTCAGTAGTGTCTGAGTGTTGTCGAGTTTGTCTTTGTCTAGTAGTTGTGAGTCGTCAGCGTAGAAGTGGTGGTGTATGTGGTGAGACTGGATGATGTTGGACAGGGGGGAGGTGTAGAGTGTGAAAAGGACCTGGCCCAGGACGGACCCCTGTGGAACGCCGCAGGAGAGCGTGACTGGGTTGGAGGAGACGCCGTCGATGGTGACGGACTGCTGTCTGTCGGAGAGGTAGGAGAGAAACCAGGAGTGAGCAGAGTCAGTGATGCCAAAGGAGTGGTGAAGGCGGTGGAGGAAGATAGAGTGGTCTACGGTGTCGAAGGCGGCAGAGAGATCGCGTAGCGTAAGAAGGGAGATGTTGCCCGAGTCAGTGGAGAGAAGCAGGTCGTTAAGGATATGTAGAAGGGCTGTTTCAGTGCTGTGATGTTTGCGATAGGCAGACTGGAAGGGACTGAGGAGGTTGTTGTCGGCGAGGTGGAGGTTGAGTTGGTTGAGTACAACCTTCTCAAGAAGCTTGGACAGGAAAGAGAGATTGGAGACTGGGCGGTAGTTCTTGAGTTCGTTTGGGTCGAGGTTGTGTTTTTTGAGGAGAGGACGGACGATGGCAGACTTGAAGATATCGGGGACGGAGCCATTTTCTAGAGATGTGTTGATGATGTCGGTAATGAAGGGCAAAAGTTTTGGGAGGCCGTCCCGGTAGAGGGAAGCTGGGAGGGGGTCTAATTCGCAGGTTTTGAAAGGCATGGACTTTATGGTCTTGAGGACTTCATCCTGAGAGACGGGGCGGAAGGACGAGAGGGGAGTGCCGGAAAAGGGGGGGGGGGGGGGTCAGGAAGGCAAGGCGGAGAAGGCAGAGTGTCGAGTGTGTTGCGCAGAGTTTGGATTTTGTCGGAGAAATAGGAGGGAAAAGCGGACGGAAGTTCTTCTTTGCTGTGTGTGTCGGGAAGAGGAGAGTCTTTAGAAGTGCCTAGGAGTGTGTTCATGGTAGCGTAGAGGGTTTTGGAAGAAGTGGATTCCAGGATTTTGTTTTGAAGGTGTTTGCGTTTGGAGTCGGATATCATTCTGCAGACTTTGGATCTGGTGGTTTGGAAGATCTCTCTGTGAACGGTGAGGTCAGATGAGCGCCAGCGGCGTTCCGCTTGTCGACGCTCGCGCTTGGCCTCAGCTATGTCGTCAGTGAGCCAGGGGGAGGGGAGTCGGTTGGGTATGGAACAGGTGGTGACAGGGGCATGGGTGTCTAGAAGTTTTCGAAGGGAGGAATCAAAATGGGATGCAAGATCGGGAGAGGAGGCGGGGTCCAAGAGAAGGTCGACAGCTTCGTCGAATAAGTTCTCTCGGTTGACAGATTTTAGTTTGCGACGAGAGACAAAGAGCTTGGGTTTTTTCGGGGGAGGTAGGTTGAGGGCGACGAGAATAGCGAGGTGGTCGGAGGGAAGCACAGAAGAGGTGTCAGAGTCGAGGAAGAGTTGATCGGAGGTGCGGGTGATGATCCAGTCGAGGGTGTGACCGAGTCGGTGGGTGGGTTTAGTGATGTGTTGTGTAAGATTGTGGTTTGAAAGTGACGTGCAAAGGCGTTTTGTGTCGGGGTGGTCGGGTTTGTCGAAGTGGAAGTTAAAGTCGCCAAGAAGGATGTGTTTTCCGGGTCGTGTGCTGTAGTGGTCGAGGAGGAGATCGAACTCGGTGAGGAACATGGAGTTTGTGAGTTTGTTTTGAGAGATTGGAGGGGGGCGATATATACATGAGAAGATGAGGGACTGGCAAGGGAGTGTTGCTACGGCCTCGACAGATTCAAAGGAGGGATGGGCAAAAGGGAGAGACTGAGAGAAGGAGAGGTGAGCAGAAAGACAGTCCCTGTAGATGATGGCAATGCCACCCCCTCGGGAAGCACGCGGGAAGGAGGCCAGGCGGTAGCCACTCGGAGTGACGCTGGCGATGATGGGTTCATCGCCAGCTGAGCGGAGCCACGTTTCGGTGATCACGACAACATCTAGGTCATTGTCTAGGATGAAATCTGAAATCACGTCGGCTTTGCCATCTTTGCAGACAGACTGTGCATTGAACAGACACAGTTTTAGGTTGGATGAGCCAGAAGAGGAAGAGGGAGAAGAAACGGACGAAGAAGAGGAGAAAGGAAGACGAGGGTGGGGAGGGGGGAAAGAGGATGGAGGGGGAAGGAGGGGGGAGGGGGAGAGGGGGGAGGAGGAAAAGACGGGGAAGGAGAACCGGGCAAGAAAGAGGATGCGAGAGAAGGGTGAGGGGGGGGGGGAGGAAGGGGAGTAGGAAAAGCTGAGGTAGAGGGAGGGGGGGGGGCGAAGGGGAGGAGAAAGGGGGGGGGGAGGGGGGACGAGGAGGAAAAAGCAGGCGAAGGAGGAGGGGGTGAGGGGAGGAAGGGGGAGGAGGGCGGGGGAGGGGGCGGCCGAGGAAAGCAGGGAGCAGTAGATGAGCAAGAGAGGAAAGGAAATGGGAGAAGAAGGAAGGAAGGTGGAGAAATCGAGGAGGCGGGGGGAGGCGGAAGGGGTGGAAGAGCATAGGAAAAGGGGAAGAAGTGTGTGGTTGTGTTTGTGGTGGTGAGTCCCGCCTTTTGCTAATTCCGCCCCTGTGGCCTCTCTTTCGCGATCGGATGCCGCGTAAGGAATCTGCAACACTGTCAGCGGCACCGGCCGCGCAGTAGGTGGCGTGGCGACGTAGAGATAGCAGTTGTTGGCGTGTGTATCTGATGAGCATGATTATTTGTGAGGACAAGAAAGAGGAAGACGAGAAGAGGGTTCAGTAGGGTGTGTGTGTGTGAGTAAGTGTGTGTGTGTGTGTGTGTGTGTGTGTGTGTGTGTGTGTGTGTGTGTGTGTGTGTGTGTGTGTGTGTGTGTGTGTGTGCCGGTGTGTGTGTGTGAGCGGTGTGGTAGGGGAGCGACCTGATTTCCGGTCGGTCAGCGGCGAGATCGGGCAATGGCGCCGAAAGTGGGGAGAGCGAGATGTCGACGAGAGAGCACACGAAAACCTATAGAACGGTAGGAACACGAACGAGTCTACAACAACCAAGCAGCAGATGCAACGACGGGTGGCAAACAGACTCACACAGTAAACATATCACACACTAGCACGCAGCACATGAAAACAGGGCGCGGAAAGGCCCGGCAAACCCACGTTGCGGAAGAAGCAAAATGGCGACGTAAACAAAAATTCAAATGACAGACACAACTGATTCAATACGATACCACTCAAACAGCAACCAGATCCGACGAAACACAAGCATAATCCTCATCAGCGCACTCTTATACGATACTCAGCAGACTTTCAGCACACGAAACACAGTACATCCAACGAAAAAAACACTAAACACTGGGAGCGAAAACACGTGGTAGGTCGCACAAACAAGATGAGTTACAGCTTAGATACATACAGTGAATACTCATGTTTTATCTGAAGAATATGCCTTGTTGCCTTCAGGAGATAGGGAATTGTGACGTGCAAAACAAATCGCAGACGTCTTTCTTTCGTGCCATCATCTATCCGTCTCCTAAATGATGCCATGGAATAGACCTATAGTCATGGCATCACTTGAAGGACGACCAAGATGTCAGCCTCAGGTTTATGAATTTGTAATGTCACGTAATGCGCAAGTGCCGGTGTGTGTGGGTGTGTTGCGTGTGTGCGTGCGCGTGTGTTCGTGCGCATGGTATAAAGTAGTGTCGTCTCAGTTAGATCTAAAATTTTAAGCACGTTTTCATTTTAGGTGGATATTAACAAGACAGATGGTTGTGATGTTATATACCGCCACATACTCACAGTAAGAGGTCGGTGTCCTAGTCAGTCAAATGTATTTATTTGTTTTATGTTCACATTTGTTGTTTCTACGTCTGTTTTAAAACTTCCACTGCAAACAAATTTCCCATTTTGGGACAATAAAGGTATTCCTATCGTATCGTGTCGTGAAGGAAACAGGAGAGACGCTTTCGGAAGATACAAATGACGTCGAGACACCCGGAACCTGTAAAAAACGGTTGTAGTAAACAACAAAGTGAAATAGCTTAGAAACTAGGCTTAGCTAAGCTTCTAAGTTATTTGGCTTTGTTGTTTACTACAACTGTTTTGAAGGTCGCGAGTGTCACGGTGTCATTTTATCTTATGACGGCATCTTAATTAAGCGTCTTATTTTACTTTCCTGCGTATCTAAGCTTAGCTTAACTCACCTCACCTAATCTTAATATGCAACCTGTTTATGGTAATCAATGTCTTAGTCATGGCTCTGTGGTCCTGTTCGTTTGTCAAGAATAATAATGATATTCCCTTCGTACAATTATTTATGTATTTCCAAAATCCTGACCAAAAAGGTGACTGCCAAGCCTGTCCACATCACATTTTCCTTCAGTGTCTGGTTAACCCCTTCCCTGCCACTGTACCTACATTTGTGTTTCTGAAATTTTTGTTCACTCAGCGACCAAAAGCAAAAAGAAACATAGATACAAATTGGTTTCAGTAAGACGCATAGATCTTCATGAGTCGCGGGGGCTCATTAGTATCTATGTCTCTTGCGGTTGGATCGTGTTCACGTTTTTCTCGGCCTTGAAGGGGTTAAACAATTTTCAACATACATACACAGAAATGCCACTGACGTCGCATCTTTCTGTTTAATTTACACTCCTCGCGTAAGAAAACTAAAGTACGTGTATAGTTCACTCTACTTCAGTGCGTGTATAGTTCACTGTACTTCAGTGCGTGTATAGTTCACTGTACTTCAGTGCGTGTATAGTTCACTGTACTTCAGTGCGTGTGTCGTTCACTGTACTTCAGTGCGTGTATAGTTCACTGTAACTCCACCAGGGAGGCCCCTTTGGGGGCTTAACTGCCTGTCCCAAGTCAGGATAAAGGAGGAGGGTTAGGCGTGGGGCTAGCGACTCCACCCTGTAAAAAGAAACTTGCTACGGAAACGACAACAAGGGAAAAAGCGACAACCGGCGCTGGGAGCGAAGCAGACCAGGAAACTGGACTTATGACGGATGGGGACCAAAGCCGCAAGGACGTCTCCACCCCGATAGCGGAACTCCTGACGCCAAAACGATGGATCAGAATTGGATGCTGGAATGTGCGAACGCTCTACCAGACTGGAAAGCTGGCGCAAGCAGTAAGTGAACTGAACCGCCACAAACTAACCCTCATGGGAGTAACAGAAGCAAGATGGACTGGTGCTGGCAAACAGAGGTTGAGCTCCGGAGAAGTCATCATCTGGTCTGGAAGAACAGACAACGAACACCGAGAAGGAGTTGCTGTCATCATCAATAAGAGCAAGGCCAACACCGTTCTACAGTGGAAACCTGTGAACGAGCGCCTGCTGTACGTCAGGATGAATTCCAAATACGCAAAGCTGTCTATTGTTGTGGGCTACGCACCGATAGACGACGCGGAAGAAGAGGATAAGGATGCATTCTACGACGCCCTCCAAGCTGTTTTGGAAGACATCCCTCGACATGACGTGCTGATGCTGATCGGTGACTTCAACGCTAAGGTCGGCTGCGACAATGAAGACAGAGAGTGGACCATGGGACGAAATGGAGCGGGTGTGATCAACGACAACGGGGAGAGGCTGGTCAATTTCTGCGAGGAAAATGACTTAGTCATAGGAGGGACCCTGTTTGCGCATAGGGAGATCCACAAACTCACATGGAAATCACCAGACGGCAAGACCCAGAACCAGATCGACCACATCATCATTAACGGTCGCTGGAGGCGCTCTCTGCAGGATGTGCGAGTGATGCGACATGCCGACATTGGCAGCGACCATAGTCTTCTGGTGGGGAAGGTGACATTGAAGCTTAGGAAAGTAAAGATAGGAGACACCAGAAATCAGCGCTACGACGTGGCCAAGTTGAAAGACCCAAAAGTGAAAGAAGAGTTTAGGTTGGCCCTCAGGAATAGATTTAGTGTTTTGGAAGATGAGACAGCGCTGACTATTGAAGATTTCAACAGAGCCATGAAGGAAACAGGAGGGGAAGTTTTAGGATACAGAAAGAGCAGGAAGACAGAGTGGATCTCAGAAGACACGTGGGCTCGCATAGAAGAGAGAAGACAGATCAAGAAGAAACTTTTGGACGCCAAATCACCAAGACTGAAGGAAAGAATATCAAGAGAATACAGAGAGAAAGATCAAGCGGTGAAGACATCAGCGAGAAGAGACAAGAGAATGCACACAGAAAGGCTGGCAGAAGAAGCGGAGGCAGCTGCAAAACAGAGAGACATGAAGACAGTATACCAGAACACCAAGAAGCTGAAGGGCGATTACGGGCAGTACCACGAACTCCCAGTGAGAGCTGAAGATGGAACTCATGTCACAGTAGAGGAAGAGAAGCTGAAGAGATGGAAGCAACACTTCGAGTCCATCCTGAACCGCTCAGACCCACCAACCCTCACTGACATTCCTGAAGCGGAGGAGGACCTGGACATTGACCTCGGCAACATTACTATTGCGGAAGTCAAGCAGGCCATTCAAAAGCTGAAGAACGGGAAGGCACCTGGCGATGACGGAGTGTGCCCCGAGATGCTGAAAGTAGAAGATACGGTAACGCCGCAGCTTCTTTGTCAGATTTTTCAAAAGATCTGGGACACTGAAGAAGCGCCGAGCGATTGGAAGACCGGCACCATCGTCAAACTTCCGAAGAAAGGAGACCTGGGGAACTGTAACAACTGGCGAGGCATTACCTTACTATCCCTCACCAGCAAGATCTTCAGCCGCATTCTCCTTGAACGCATTACGACAGCAGTGGATGGCATCCTTCGCCAGGAGCAGGCAGGCTTTAGGAAAGGCAAGTCCTGCATTGACCATATTTTCGTCCTGAGACAGATCCTTGAACAGTCTAACGAATGGAATGGATCCCTCTATGTGGTCTTTGTGGACTTTGAGAAGGCCTTCGACAGTCTGCATCGAGACTCCCTTTGGAAAATCCTGCGATACTATGGAATCCCCCAGAAACTTGTCAACGTCATCAGGTCCCTGTACAAGAATTTTGAGTGCAGAGTCGTCCACAACAACCAGCTCACCGAACCGTTTAAGGTGGAAACCGGAGTGAAACAAGGATGTATTCTTTCGCCGATCCTCTTCTCAATGGCAATTGATTGGATCATGCGCCGCACCACAGAGGGAAGGAGGCAGGGAATTCAGTGGACGCTGACCTCAATGCTGGATGACCTCGACTACGCCGATGATATCGGGCTGCTGGCAAGCAGAAACCAGGACATGCAACAGAAGACACAACAGTTGACACAGTCAGCAAGCTCCATAGGTCTCGGGGTCAACATTAGGAAGACTCAAGTCATGAGGAAGAACACCATAGTGGGCGACCCAATCACCATCAATGACCAACCTCTGCAAGAGGTGGACGAGTTCACGTACCTGGGCAGCAAGGTTACCACAGATGGAGACTGCACAAGGGAGATCACCACAAGAATCAGCAAAGCCAACCAAGCCTTCGCAATGCTGAAACCCATCTGGAGGACCACAAACCTGAGCATCCACACCAAGCTTCGTATTTTTAAGAGTAACGTGCTGAGTGTCCTTCTCTATGGGTCAGAGTGCTGGAAATCCAATACTGCTACGGAACGCAAGCTGGAAGTCTTCCAGAACAAGTGCCTGCGACGGATCATGAAGGTCTTCTGGCCAAACATGATTACAAACGAGGAACTACGGAAGAGAGCAGGCGCAGACAGCATCGCTGAAACCATCGCCACACGGAGATGGAGATGGCTAGGCCACGTTTGCAGAATGTCACCCGACTTATTACCAAGGGTGGCACTGAGATGGACACCACAGGGGAAGAGAAACCGTGGGCGACCAAAGGAGACGTGGCGCCGAACCGTGGAGCGAGAGCTCAAGAACAGAGGCCTTACTCTGCAAACAGCACCCAAAATAGCAGCTGACAGACAAAAGTGGCGCTCCCTTGCCGTCGCCTCAAGCACCAGACGGCGCAGAGAGGACTGAATGAATAGTTCACTGTACTTCAGTGCGTGTATAGTTCACTGTACTTCAGTGCGTGTGTCGTTTATGAAATCTAATGTGCTGTGCTGCACTTGACTCTACCCTTAGCACTTTCTGCTCCAGGACCGAAATCCGCAAATTTTGAAGTTGCCCCCTGAAGACTGTATTACACTTCTGGAAACAGATCGAGCGTGATAGTTCAAGGGTTGTGCCAGAATAGCTTGACGCCTATGGGCGCCAAGCTATTCTGGCAAAACCCTTGAGCTATCACGCTCGATCCATGTCTTGCCGTGGCGTGTCGGAGTTGATAAGGGTGCTTCTCTTTAGTGTTGGATATTTCTATTAACTTTCGCGTCTTTGCTTGTCAGGGCTGGGTGAGTATTACTGCCCTGCTGATGACGCACATGGGCCTAAACCATGACATTGAAGGGGCGGATCTGGGGTTGAGGTGGGGGGTCCGGACCCTTTCCCCCCCCCCCCCCCCCAATCATGTGTTGTTTGATATTTCGGATTTCGGCGAGTGGTGAGAGTCTTGGCACACGCGGCCACCCCGCGTTGTTTGCTTTTTCGGCCACTGGAAGGGTGAAGGCCTAGCGTCTGGAGGCTTGTTGTGTTTGAAAAAGAAAAGATCCCAAACAAAAATTTGGAATTTCCGCCGCACCCGCTCCCCCCCCCCCCCTCCCCCCCCCCCCCGCCCCGCCCACCCCCTCTCTCCTGCTGCTCGAGGTAAATTTCACTGCCAGTGTTCTTATATAGCGTGTCTGAAATCAATCTCTGTCAATTAAACCAACACCAAAAGAGCACTAGCCGCTAACCCCTTCACTACCGAGAAATTAAAGGTGAACGCGATCCAACTGCAAGAGGCATAGACCTTCATGAGCCCTCGCGACTGCGGGGGCTCATGAGGATCTATGCCTCTTGCTGAGACAAATGTGTAACCGTGTTCCTTTATAACGACTGCGAATTTTTTTTTTAAATGGGTTTTTTTTGTTGTTGTTTGTTTTGGATGGGTGGGTGGGGGATGGGGGGGGGGGGATGTGGGGGTGGGTGGGTGGGGCGTTTACAAAATCACGATCAATGCACGTTAGCTGGCAGAGAAGGGGTTTAAACAATACGAACGCAAAGTCGCGTCTTCAAGAGGCACAGGCCCCATCAGCATGATTCGTCATGATCTATATCGTTAACCGGGGAAAACCGAATGCTAACCAGCTGCAAGAGGCATAAACCCTCATGAGCCCCCGCATTCGCGGGGGCTCATGAGGATTTATGCCTCTTGTTAGTCCTATGTCCTTTATTTGTGCAGATTGTTTGGTCCCATTTCATCTGCGTTTTTCACGCGAATGTCGGTTACTGTGCAGTGTTTTCGGACGCGAAATCCGTGATCACTGACTTGCAACCGAAGGGTTAAGTGTCGTGGAACGACGCACGCACTTCAGTCTCTGGACAAGGATGTTGATTTTTCGCTTCTACGCGCCGCAAACCCCGTTAACCCTTTAGCTGTCGATGGAGCTTTTTTGTCGCGATGATTCATGTAGGAATCCTCGCAACAAAAACCCGCTAACGATAGCCAAGTGGTTAAACTGAACGTAAGTCAACACAGCTCATTAACTTCTACGGCAGATCGGACACGCAACGAACGCACACGCGTAATCACACATTATTTCCCGGCGCAGCCGTTAGCGCGTCAATCTATTTTTCGCTGCTGTTCGTACATATAGTGTTTAACTTTAAAACACACACACACACGCACGCACACATACACACAAACAAACAAACAAACAAACAAACAAAACACAACAACAACAACAAAACGTTAAACGTTTATGCCTTAACGTCTTCTTCCACCACGAAGGTGATTTCAAAGACGGGGCACCAAATAGGGTCTGAACAAATTTTGATCCCAACTGGATTCAAACCCGCGACCTTTCGGACGAGAGTCGAACTCTCTACCACCAAGCCACCCAGCTCCCTTGTGTTGTAACGTAGCGGAGTCGTTGTCAAAGTACTTGATATTTAACCCTTTGCGTGTCCGTAACGGTTGTTTGTCGCGATGATTCCTGTAGAAATCATCGCGACAAAAACCTGTACGGACACGCAAACGATTAAGATGACGTGAACTGTATTGGATTCTCCTGTGTCTACGTGTATATGAAAAATAGCTAGACCTGTGTGTAGCGTTACACACGCATGGCGTATAACATAACCCACCAATATCAATCAGATAATGTTACCATAGATGTACATACAAATGGCCTGGAACGTTTCCCACCAAAACTGCGGGTAGTACTGTTAGTTACATACAAAAAGGCCAGATTTTGTTTTCTTCTAATTGCACAGATGTGCTGCTGAACTTGTGATTTCAACAATTTGTGATGACTGAAAATAAATCAGATTATTGTCATCTGTTGCAGATGAGTATCGTTGAAAACGCACGCGCAGTCCCGGTGAGTCACTTGAAGCCTAACCGTCAGCACGAAAGCAAAGCGCCGCCTGCTCTGCGGCTAAACCGAAGGTACACCTTCGGGACCCGTCCCTTTAACCTATATCATACTGAGGCTAAAAGCTTCAAATTTGTACACTGCCATATGCAAGCTACATTATAGTACATACAGATAAGGATAAAGACCAATGGCTTTAGTTCAAGGGTAGTGCCTGAATAGCTTGGCGCCTGGAGGCGCCAAGCTATTCTGGCACTACCCTTGAACTATTGTAGTCAAACATATATCACACACTGGTGTATTCCGAATGATAAGGGTTAAGAAATGTACTGTGCCGCTGAATTCTTGGTGCACGGGTGTTTTAATCCTTTGCGTGTCGGTAGTGGTTTTTGTCGCGATGATTACTGTATGGATCATCGCTGCACACTGAAATCGTTACCGACACGCAAAGGCTGTCTCTTAGGCTGTCGGTAGCGTTTTTTGTTGCAGCAGGCAAAGAACAAGAGTACATTGACTAGAGTTGTGAACACAGCCAGTAAGATTATAGGCAGACCACAAAGTCAGTTCAGTGACATTTATACAGTTTCTGTTTACAGAAAAGCCTTTTCCATCACACTGATCAGACAGTTCAGTCTCACCCGCTGTACTGCCAGTTTGAGAAACTGCCTGACAGGTCATGTTACATATTCAAATGAGGTAGGTGAGGCAGCCGTGCAAAGACCGGTGTTTAAAAAAACACCTTTTGCATTGTTTGGCATTTTGTACAGAGGCAACATGCTGGAATTTGCTTAAAATCTCTTGATAGATGAGTAGAGACATGTTTAGTGCTTTGATTCATACCAGCCTTGGCTTAACCAGCGGAATCTTTTTGTCCTAGTTTGAGTTGCCAAGCGGATGGTGATTTGAGGTGTGTACCAGTTTTGGCTGCGCTTGGATGTAGGGTTGTTACAAAATCATGTTGATATCCAGGAAACGAGACGGGTGGTGTCCTTTTTATTTTTTTTGGGGGGGGGGGCGGAGGGGGGGGGGGAGGGGGGATTTTGTGCATGGCAAATGTACAGCAAGTGGGCGGTAGTGTTGTTTAGGGGATTGAAAAATTAGGGGATGGCTGGGACAGACTATGGCTAGGGCATTTTAACAGATGGGACTGCAAGGGAGGCCCAGGAATGTTTTCAAAAAGTCATTTGTGCCTATTGCAATAACCTTGCTGAACTCCATCATTTAACTGTTGGGTCATATGACCAGTAATATTTTAAGCATAGTAACTCTGCATAGTAGCTTTTCATCGCAGTGAAGTATGTGACATAATTGTTTACGGATGACAGTGTTTGTTTGCCGTGTGTGTGTGTGTGTGTGTGTGTGTGTGTGTGTGTGTGTGTGTGTGTGTGTGTGTCTGTATGTGCGTTCGAGCGTGTGCGCGTGTGGGCATATACACGGTTATCATATCTGCACGTATGTTTATTATTTTCATAAATTATGTTCTTATGCGTGTTTTAATGTCGAAGCCGAAGAAAAATGTCTATCTCACGGACAATAAAGTGAATTGTATTGTATTGTATCATCGCGACAAAAAGCGCTACCAACAACAACTGAAAGGTTAAACATGTTGCAGTCGTATAAATGATCCCCTTGTGGTCCTTGTTATTAACCCATTCAGCCCTGACGCATTACAGCAGGAGATGGGTCGACCATGATAATTCAAGGGTAGTGCCAGATTAGCTTGGCGCCTGTCGGCGCCAAGCTAATCTGGCACTACCCTTGAATTATCATGGTCGATCCATCTCCTGCAACAGGTGCATAGTTGTTAGATGACGCCTCCAAAATTTGGGAAATACGTGCGTCGGGCTGAGTGAGTTAATGTGTTTTGCTAAACGGTCTGCTGCGTCTAAGTGTTATGTGTTTGCGAAAGGTTATTGCCTTTTTTATGCATCACTTCCTCGGACTCAGTAGGACATAGTGCGTCAGGGTTGAATGGGTTAAACTAATTTCCTCTCTTTTTGACATATCACCCTGTACAAGAACAAAGGCGAGAAGTCTGACTGTTCCAACTATCGGGGAATTACCCTGCTGTCCATTGCTGGGAAAATCCTTGCAAGGCTGCTCCTGAATCGGCTGGTACCTGCCATCGCTGAAGACTAACTCCCAGAGGGCCAGTGTGGCTTCAGAGCAAACAGGAGCACCACCGATATGGTCTTTGTGCTGAGACAGCTACAGGAGAAGTGCCGCGAGCAGAACAAAGGTCTGTACGTAACATTTGTCGACCTAACAAAAGCGTTCGACACTGTGAGCAGGCAAGGCATGTGGCAGATCCTGGAGCGACTTGGCTGTCCCCCAAAGTTCCTCAACATGATTGTCCAGCTACACGAGGACCAGCAAGGCCAGGTCAGACTCAACAATGACCTCTCGGAACCATTCCCTATTCTCAACGGCGTAAAGCAGGGCTGCGTGCTGGCACCGACCCTCTTCACCATCTTTTTTAGCATGATGTTGAAGCAGGCCACAGTGGACCTCGATGATGACGATGCAGTGTACATCAGGTATCGTCTCGATGGCAGCCTGTTCAACCTCAGACGACTGCAGGCCCACACGAAAACCCTAGACCAACTGATTCGTGAGCTGCTTTTTGCTGATGATGCTGCCCTCGTTGCACACACAGAGAGAACCCTGCAGCGCATCACGTCTTGCTTCGCAGATGCTGCCCAGCTCTTTGGACTCGAGGTCAGTCTGAAAAAGACAGAGGTCCTCCATCAGCCGGCACCCAAGATAGTGTATCGCCCTCCTCACATCTCCATTGGCGAGTCTGAACTAAAGTCAGTGCACCAGTTTACTTACCTTGGCTGCATTATCACGTCGGACGCCAAGCTGGACAAGGAGCTTGACAGGAGGCTGGCAAAAGCGAACAGCGCTTTCGGGCGACTTTTCAAGCGGGTGTGGCACAATCAACAGCTGAAAACAGGCACCAAGATCAGCGTGTACAGAGCTGTGGTCCTCACCACCCTGCTGTATGGTTCCGAGTCCTGGGCCCTCTACCGCAGCCAACTACGACTCCTCGAACGCTTCCACCAGCGCTGCCTGCGTACCATCCTGGGCATTCACTGGAGTGACTATGTCACCAACGTCGAGGTCCTTGAACAGGCTGAAACTGTGAGCATCGAGGCTTTGCTGCTGCGGACACAGCTCCGCTGGGCGGGGCATGTCTCCAGGATGGAGGATCATCGCCTACCAAAGATCACCCTGTTCGGCGAGCTTGCTACTGGACACCGTGACAGAGGGGCACCAAAGAAGAGATACAAAGACTGTCTCAAGAAGTCACTTAGTGCCTGCCAAATCGACCACCACCAGTGGTCTTCGCTTGCTGCGGACCGTGACACCTGGCGCTCCACCATTTACAAGGCAGCTGTCTCCTTTGAGGACTCTCACAGAGCTAGCCTTAAGGACAAGCGGCTCAGGAGAAAAAACAGAGATGCCGCAGCTCAGAACCCTGGCCATACCTTCCCCTGCAGCCACTGCGGTCGAACCTGCCTGTCTCGGATTGGCCTCCGCAGCCACGAACAAGCCTGCAGACGTCGTGGGCAACTCCTATAAAATCTTCGTTCGCGAAGTCAAGCCAAGAGAGAGAAAGTTCCAATTTTCCCTGTTTGAGCGTTTTGAGCGGCAAGAGCCTGGCATGACAGGTGGTGCGAAAAAGCTGAAAATTTGGGTAATTTGAGCCGGTTAACCTAGTGGTGTTCATGGGCATGTGCACGGTTGTGTGCAGGCTTGCAGACGACAGTTTTGTCATGGGGTACTTTTTGCATCAGTGTTGTGGAAAACGCTAACAGACAATTTTGTAAAGAATTGCTGGAAATGTTTCTCCTGTGATGTGCTCCGCGTGGAATTTGTGTGTGGGAGGAAAGGTATTTCGTTCATAGCTTTGTGTTGGAAGAGGCTAATAAAGAAGAGTGTGTGGAAAAGGGGGGGGGGGGGGGGGCGGGTTGCCACGTGATTGCCACGTTGACCCTAATATGCAATGGATTGAAACTGGTTTTGCAATGCTGATATATGTAAACAATGCGGCCATTGTAACGTCGGCCGCTCCGCAGTCGGCCCGCGTTGGGCTGAGCGCCAGTGCGCGAGGCAAGAGCTTCGAAAGTCACTGTGTCAGATAAACTGTCCCCACAGAATACAATCAACACTTGATACATATACAGTGTGTTATAATGTCTCCTAACGAATGGCTATGGTTGTTATTTCGTTGATAACTGCGCCCATCACGACTTTGTGTCTGTTTTACCGCTGAAGCGTAGCGCTGCTCAACTACGCCAAACACAGCCGAGGTAAAACCTATTTATAGCTCCCAAACTTATGAGGTCCTCGAGCAAAACAGAAGGTAGCTGGTGATCTGATATAACGGCCTTTGTGGGGCTATATCACAGTCAGGTGTCTTAATTAATCTATCCGTGAGTGAAACATGCATCGTGAAACATCGTTAGTTTAAGCACATGCAGACAGTTGTGATGAACTAACTTCCCCAGAGTCTGTATCCTTGCCTGCATTTGGTAGTTCCCGCAAAAAACATCGTGGGCAGGCCTATTGCCAAGACCATAATTCTACAGTTTCTTCTTCTGTTTATTCTACTGGGCAATGCACACTCCACAGCGACAATAAACGAGCATGCAGTGCATGTTGTCATGGTTGCAATCAAGCATCTTAATTTGATCCAGCCAGCCAGGCTAGTTTGTCCTTGGAAAAGAGATACAGCCGATTACAGATTTCCGTCTGAGTATGTCGTCATGATGGGAGAGCCGCTGTACATTGAACTTGCGGCACTGAGGCTCCTTGGGGCCTGGCTAACTAGGAGCGGATGGTCAAGTGTCCTAACCGCATTCCGAATAGTGTCACTGATCTGGGTTGGCTGACTTGTTTCGGAGCGTGTCGCACCAGGACAGAACCAGACGGGCACATCAAATTACAGCGGCTGCGATGTACATTATATGCACGTACGGCTTGAATTCATGAACAGACTGTCCGATCATACGTCTATAGTGTTCATGAAACAAGAGACTGCTGCGATAGCTGTGACATGACACCCATGATCTGGGTCTGCCTTTCTACTGTTTGTACATTTTACACCTACTTGATTTAGATCGAGTGTAGAAGAGTAAAGCACAATTACTAATGCCAAAAATTGAGTGTGAATAGATGTCCATATTTTTCCTGTCAACAGAGTTTTTCTTCATTGCGTCTTGTATTGTGACCCATCCTGGATCCGTCTGTGCGTTATTTTCTTTCATCTCTACGATCTTTTGTGATCGTTTGATATGACGCGTTAATGGTTATTTTCATATGCCGCCTAGTGCAATTCAGAGAACAGCGTAATGTTATAATATTACAAAATCTGTTTACTTGAAGAAAAAACAACAGGTCAAGATAACCTTAATAAATAGTAGCATGTAGTGCATCATTTTCGTTATTTATTATTTCATCTTCATAATATCTTTTTTTTGGTATAATGATATGTGACACATTTGGTGTTATTATATCTTTCAGTCCTTTCACTTTTTTCGGAAGTGAAGGGGTTCATGCCAGACAATACTGATGACCCTTTTTATCGGCCTATTTTTTCCACTATTGAAAGCCCGCCATGGAGCAGACGTCTTTAAGCCTTTTAGCCCCGGGTCCCTACAGCAGGAGATGGCTTGGCCATGATAATTCAAGAGTAGTGCCAGATTAATTATCAAGGTCAAGCCTTCTCCTACAACTGGTACATAGTCGTTAGGCAACACCTCCAGAATTTGAGAAATGGGACCTTAGGGCTAAGAGGGTGAATGTTTGCACTGGAAAATCTGGACGTAATGCTGGATCCTGTCAAAGAAACTGGACATAGCTGTACGTGCAGATTTAGCATCTTGTTCTGTGTGGGCGGATGGTCACATATTGCTTGACTTTACCCCCCCCCCCCCCTCCGTCTTTTTATTGTCTGAACTGAACTGAGCCACTAGTGCAGAGATATTTCTACATTGATTAAGACGATGATGATTATATTACTACTACTACTACTACTACTACTACTACTACTACTACTACTACTATTACTACTCCTCCTCCTCCTCCTACTACTACTAAGCATTATTATTAGCATTATTTGTAACATTATTATTATTATTAGCATTATTATTACATGTATTAACTCATTCCAGACGTGCCGCCTCCGGATACGCAGCTTATGCCGCGTATCCAGACGCGGCACGTCTCGAATGAGTTAATAATAATAATAATAATTATTATTATTATTATTGTTGTTATTATTATTACATGTATTTTATTATACTCACCAAGATAAAAGCCAAATGTGCCCCAGCTTGTGGACCATGACCCGAAAGCAGAAGCTTGGGAACTCAGAATCCAGATACCTTCGTGTGTCTTCTGTGTTATACCGCCTCCAGAATAATCCAAACCCGCCCAGAATGGCACCACGAAGCCCACGATGTAGACAACGACCGCCAGAAAGAACAGAAACACTCCTCCTTTGTATGCGCCACTTCTACTGGAAAAAGCCGACATCTTCTTGTTGTTCTTATGGCAGTTGATTTTGTTGTTTTGTTGCAGTCGTTGTTGACGAATATCTCCCCTTCGATAATTTAGAAAAAGTGAATATTTCGAATGTTTAGAGTGTTGTCTATCTTGTTTGTTCAAAGAATCACTGTTTCAACTTTCCTTCTCAAATGCTGGACAAGTTTCAGATTTTGATCCTATTTCTGAATTTTTCTCACCTTTCTAGGCGAAACAGACTGTCGATGTCCTTTTTTTCCCCCTCCGCAGTTTTGGTATAACGTTTTTCTGTCCTCGTCTCCGCTTGAATTGGCGCCTAGACAAACAGCCCGTTGCACAAACACTTCACCTGGTACAAATTTATCTCAAATCACCCGACGAACAAAAGATCATAAGGCTGACTAAGGCTCCAGCTGGCCCGGCACGACTGTGCGCGGGTCAGCTGCGGCCTTTGTCGGCCCGAGGATCTTTTGCACACTGATTTTTAATTTTTTTTTTATAACAAGCGTGCACAAAATTCAGTTCCACAACACAGCGAACGCTCGAAAGGCGGTTTGACCAGGCAAACACACAGTCACTACTAAACTTATGAAACTTAATCCTTTGGCTGTCGGTAGCGTGTTTGGTCGAGGTGATTCCTACAGGAATCACCACGACCAAACACGCTACCGACAAGCAAAGGGTTACAAATTGTATTCAGTTACTCCGGAATAACCTGACATGTTTGATATACCTGTCTGAACATCACAGTCCAGTGTCACAATTCAAGATGTAACGCTCTACTGACGTAGCTTGCTGCGTAGGTCTAAGTCGCTTTCGGTTCGTAGGTAACGGCGTAGGAAGAGGTACGGAGCAACCTCGCAGGAGGTGAGCCGCATAAAACTTCTTTGTTTACCGGTGACTCTACATCCACACAGCAGTCAGCCCTTTCTGTTCCCTCACGTTCTCCATTTTATTTCCCTGCGCCAAAAGTGAGTGCATAAGGGACGCCCTCCTGATTCAGATGGTGAAAAATCCAACAAGACATAGGCAAGGCCGGTCAGAGGTCAACATTAGATGACCTAATCTTAGTAAATGATGCTAATTTCAGATATTCAACACTTGGACCCCATTGGTAAGAGTGACCACGATGTTTTACTCTTCCAACTGTATGTCCCTAAGGTAAAGGTCACGCAGAGTAATAAATATTCCCTTAACCTTGGAAAGGGAGACTATGATAGTCTCACTCTGAGAGCACATATTGCAAATATAGACTTTACAACTATTAAGCCTGAAAATTGCGGAGTGGAAAATATTCTGAGCATTAATTAAGTCTTCAATTTTGAAAGGTATGGAGTTGCACATCCCAAAAGTGAAGAGTACATCACATAAAAAAACTACACCATCTTGGATGAATAAGGGTACTTAAAGAATGATTAAAAAGAAGCATACGTTATGTAAAAGATATCTTCAAACTAAAGAAGGTAGGGATTATCAAAGCTATATTACCTTAAGAAACGACTGTAATAAATTAATAAAACGTAATAAAAAAAATTAGATGAAAGAAATATTGCAGATAAATGTAAAATGAACCCCAAAATATTTTGGAAGTATGTACAGGAACAATCTAAATATAATTCTGGAATAAATGCACTTAAAAAAGAAGATGGCACCCTTACTGTAGCAGGTCATGAAAGGGCAGCAACCTTGAATATTTTTTTCTCAAGTGTATTTGTGGAAGAGAATTTGAGTAATGTTCCATTGCTTGGTAGAGGCTCAAAATCGAATGGGTGCGTTTAGTTCTGCGCGTGCGTTGGCGTGACCATATCCGCCCCGCCCTTGAAAAACTCCATTGGCTGCCCGTACAAGAACGCATTCTGTATAAACTGCCCTGAATGTGCTTCAAATCTATCAACCTGACTCCTCCTGCTTATATCTCTGACTTACTCCATCTGTATACTCCATCTCTCACCCTCCGCTCTTCCTCTGACACACGTAAATTTCGCCTTCCCAATTTTAAATGTAAAACCCGTGGCGGTCGTGCCTTCTCCCATCTTGGCCCCGCCTCTTGGAAAAGTCTCCCCGCCCCGTTCCGTAACAGTCAAACGCTCTCCTCATTTAAATCACTTCTCAAAACCCACCTCTACAACGCTGCCTTTCAGTAGTTCATTTCCCCAGCCATGCACAATTCATCACCACGGTCACGAGTGTGTGTGTGTGTGTGTGTGTGTGTGTGTGCGTATGTTGTGTGTGTGTATGTGTGTGTGTGTGCGTGTTAGTTGTTAGCCTTTTCATTGTATCAGCACTTAGAGCTACTTTTAGAATAAGCACTTAACAAATCTCCTTTATTATTATTATTATTATTATTATTATTATTATTATTATTATTATTATTATTATTATTATTATTATTATTATTATTACAGATATCGTAATAACTCGTGATATTGTCAAGAAAAAATTAAAAGAATTAAATCCTTTCAAAGCTCAAGGTCCATACTGTATCCCTCCCAGAGTTTTACAAGAGTTGTGTAACGAGTTGGCAGAACCACTTTGCACTTTATTTACATTTTCCCTTAAATCAGGTAGTGTACCACAATACTGGCGAACCGCAGAGGTAAGTGCTATTTAAAAAAAAGGTTCTAGGTCAGATGCAGGAAACTACAGACAAATAAGTTTAACGTATATAGTATGTAAAGTTTTAGAGTCTATAGAGTCTATAGTCCGAGACGAGATCGTTAATCATTTTACTGTGAATAATATGTACACTGAATGCCAACATAGTTTCAGAAAGAAACGATCATGTGTTACTCAATCACTACAGGTTATGGATGATATAACTTCCTTACTTGACAACAACAACAACAAAACGGTTGACATCATATACTTAGACTTTAGAAAAGCATTTGACACTGTTCCTCATGAAAGGCTTCTACAGAAGCTAGAGACCTATGGTGTATCTGGAAACATTTCCAACTGGATAAGAAGTTTTTTTTACGTGAAAGAGAACAAGTGGTAAAGATTGGAAACGCAAAATCAGACAAAATAAAGGTGCTGAGCGGTATACCTCAAGGAAGCTTCTTAGGCCCTATATTATTTACTATATTTATAAATGACTTGCCAGACTGTGTTAATTACTTACTTACGCCTGTCACCCCTACCCGGGTATAGGCCGTCGACGAGAGACCTCCAGCGACTCCTGTCCAGTGCTTCTCCTTCGATTTTACTCCAGGTGGTTCCCATTCTCTTGATGTCTGCTTGGAGGTCTCGACGCCAGGAGTTTCTCGGCCTACCTCTTTTCTTCTTTCCCTGGGGGTTCCATGACAATGCCTGCCTAGTGATACTGGAAGCTGGCTTTCTCAGACTGTGACCAATCCATCCCCATCTTCTTCGCCCAATTTCATTCTCTGCTGTTATCTGCTCTGTTCTCTCCCAGAGTCTGATGTTGCTGATCTTCTCTGGCCAGTGGATTTTCAAAATTCTTCTAAGGCAACTGTTTATGAAGATCTGTACTCTGTTGACAGTGGTTTTTGTCAATCTCCAAGTCTCTGCTCCATATAGGAGAACTGCTTTTACGTTGGAGTTGAAAATCCGGACTTTGGTGTGTTGTGACAGCTCTCCACACTTTTTCAACTGGAGAAAGGCCGCTCTGGCTTTACCGATTCGTGCTCTGACATCTGCATCAGTGCCGCCTTTTTTGTCTATGATGCTCCCGAGATAGGTGAAGGACTCCACCTCCTCCAGCAAGCAAGACTGGTTATTCCCTGGTTGCGTTCAGCCTCATTGTCTTTGTTTTCTGTTTGTGGATGGTGAGGCCCACTTGGGACGAGATGTCAGCAAGCCTCGTGGTCTTGTCCTGCATTTGTTGATGAGTGTGGGACAGTAATGCCAAGTCATCTGCAAAATCGAGGTCGTCAAGCTGTGTCCACAGTGTCCACTGTATTCCCCTTCTTCTCTGCTCTGTGGTCCTCTTCATGACCCAGTCTATGGCCAGTAGGAAGAGGAACGGAGACAGCAAACACCCCTGCCTGACACCGGTTCTGACCTGGAGCTCCCTGGTGAACTGCCCTTCGTGGATCACGCGACATGTCATGCCATCGTAGCTGCTCTTGATCAGGCGGACGAGCTTTGTGGGTACACCGTAGTGTCGTAGGAGTTTCCACAGAGTCTCTCGGTCCACGCTGTCAAATGCTTTCTCGTAATCCACAAAGTTGACGTACAGCGGGGAGCTCCACTCCAGAGACTGTTCCACGATGATGCGGAGAGTGGCGATCTGGTCTGTACATGATCGGTTTTTCCTGAATCCTGCTTGCTGGTCTCTCAGCTGGGGGTCAACGGAGCTCTTCATTCTCTTCAGGATGATCCTGTTGAAGACCTTTCCTGGTACTGACAGCAAGGTGATTCCTCTATAGTTGGAACACTTGCTGAGGTCACCTTTCTTGGGAAGCTTGATTAGGTACCCCTCCTTCCATTCAGCCGGCATCACCTCCTCTTCCCAGATCTTTCCAAACAGTGGGTACAGCATCTCTACTGTTGTCTCTAGGTCTGCTTTCAGAGACTCCGCTGGGATGCCATCTGGCCCTGCTGCTTTGCCGTTCTTCAAAAATGCCACTGCTCTTCTGATCGCTTCCCGGCTGGGTCTGTCACAGCTGATGGGTAGGTCGGTCTCTCCTGGCTGGATGTCTGGGGGGGTCGGGTGGGCTGGGTCTGTTCAGTAACTCTTCAAAATACTCGGCCCATCTGTCGAGTTAGTCTGCTTTGTCTGCAATAGGCTTGCCTTCCTTGTCTTTTACTGGTCTTTCTGTATGGCCATACTTGCCCGACAATCTTCTGGTAATGTCGTAGAGCTGTTTCATGTTGCCGCTGCCTGCTGCCTTTTCTGCCTCTGCTGCCAGGCTGTCTGTGTAGGCCCTCTTGTCTGCCCTGATACTCCTCTTCACCTCGCGGTTGGCTTCCGAGTATTCCTCCTGTGCCCTTGCTTTGGCTGCTCTCGTGCGACTGTTGTTGACAACTGCTTTCTTCTGCTTCCTCACTTCTATCTTCTTCAAGGTCTGTGCCGACAGCCAGTCCTTGTGATGGTGTTTCCTGAACCCTACAGTGTCTTTGCAGGTTGAGTTCAGCGCCTCTCTAACTGCCTTCCACTGCTGCTCTGTGGTGACCGCCTCCTCTTCATTTACTAGCTCCTGTAGCGCTTGAAACCGGTTGGACAGCACCAGTTTGAACTCTTCTCTCACTCCAGTCTCTCTTAGGAGGCCTACATTATAGCGCTGTCTTCTTGTTGTCTCTGTGCGGCTTTTCTTTAACTTGAGCTTTATTCTTAAGGTGAGCAGATGGTGGTCTGAGGCGATATCTGCTCCCCTCCTCACTCGAACATCTTGAAGGGATCTTCTAAATTTCTTGCTAATGCAGATATGGTCTATTTGGTTCTCTGTAGTATGGTCAGGTGAGACCCACGTTGCTTTGTGTATTCTTCTGTGTGGGAAGATGCTGCCTCCAATGACAAGTCTGTTTAGAGCACAAAAGTCTATAAACCTCTCCCCGTTCTCACTCATCTCCCCTAGTCCCTGTCTCCCCATCACCTCTTCGTATCCGGTGTTGTCCTCCCCTATTTTGGCATTAAAATCGCCCATGACGATGGTGATGTCTCGCTCCGCACATTTGTCCACGGCACTCTGGAGTCGGTCGTAGAACTCTTGTTTCTCTTCCTCGTCACTGTCATTAGTGGGCGCATAACACTGGATGACGTTCAGCTTGAGCTTTTTCTTGGTTCTAAAGGCTGCTGTGATAATTCTTGGCCCAAGAGGTTCCCAGCCCATCAGCGCTCTCTGTGCCACTGGTGACAGCATGAATGCTACTCCTTCTGTATGGGGGGCATTCTCCTCTTCATGACCTGAATACAGAATCATCTCCCCACTTAACAGTCTTTTCTGGCCAGACTGCGTCCATCTGGCTTCACTGATACCTAGCAGGGAAAGGTTGTACTTTTGCATTTCCGCTGCTATCTGGGCGGCGTTGCCGCTCTGGTACATGGTCAAGACGTTCCATGTGCCCATGGTTTGTGTCCCTGGATAGAGAGAGGCGGCTCGGTCCTGTGGCTTCCGAAGACTTCCGGCTTTCACCACAGGACGTCATAAATCTTCTGGTAGAAGAACCTTCCTCCTCCAGGAAAGGAATTACTGTTTGTCTTTTCGTCGGCGTTTTTGTAGCTATTTCCTTTTTTGTAGGGTGGGGAAGCTACCCCAACGCCCAACCCCCTTATTAGGAGGACCAGGGGTTTTCTGTCGGGGTCACCTTCCCTTAGACCATGTTGGTTCATGGCACCTTATTTCATTCGGTGCACCCCTCTCGCGAGGGACCCCTATCCACCACCCAGGGGACGCGCCTCAACGCCATATGGTCCCAGCGCGAGGGGACTGTGTTAATAGCATTTGCAAAATATTTGCAGACGATACTAAAATCTATAATGAATCGAGCAATAAAGACGTATTGCAGTATGATTTGGATCATTTGCAAGAGTGGTCAGACACATGGGACTTGCATTTTAATGTAGAGAAATGCAAGGTCTTGCATGCTGGAAGGAACAATCCTGAACATGATTACTTGATGAAAGTTAACAGTGACATTAAAAAGATGGTATCTTGTGAGGAGGAAAGAGACTTAGGTGTTGTTTTTGATAAAGTTCTATCTTTTGACCCCCATATTCAGAACTGTATCAATAAGGCAAACAAAATGGTTGGAGTAGTTAAGAGAGCCTTTAATTATTTGAATAATTTATAAGGACATCTTTAGTAAACTGTATAAATCACTAGTCAGACCACATTTATAATATGCAAACAGGTTTAAAAAGACAATCAGTTGCACTCGAAAGGGTACAGAGACATGCAACAAAACTGGTTAAAAAATGTAGAAATATGACTTACTTAGACAGACTCAAATACTTTGGACTACACTCCTTACGTGGACGTAGTTCCCAGGGTCACCTTGGTCAGCCCCACAGGGTGGGTTTCCCCTCTATTCTGGGGCATGTGTTTCTGTCTACCCTTGGTCAATTCATTTGTATTTTCCTTTTTTAAACTCTCCCTACTGTCTGCGCTTTCTGTAGCTCTTGATATTGGATGTGTGTTGCTAAATGGTCTTAGGTTTATTTAGAGTATTAGACTGGCTGACAACATACATTCAATATTCTGTTTAGTTTTTTTTACAAGCAGTGCAGGCACGTCCTGAGAAAGTCTTGTTGCTGTCGGGACGTTTAGCAATGTACAACCAACCAACTTACGTGGACGTAGAATACGTGGAGACTTAATCCAAGTTTTTAAAATTGATAATGGCATCGACGACCTAAATTGGAACGACGTTTTTTGCAGCACGGTTTTGTGACAGAACCCGAAACTCGGAAGGGAAAATCTTTGTACGGCATTGCAACACTAACCTGCAGAAGTTTTGTTTTTCTAACAGAGTTGCCATTGTTAGGAATGAGTTACAATTTTTATTAAAAAAAAACACCTAATTTAAATTCTTTTAAAAACCAATTGGACGAATTACCAATATTTAAAGAGATTTTTTATTGCTATGATGAATGATTTATAGGAAATTTTGCATAACAGACCCATAAAGTAATTAAAGAAAGAAATGACATTTGCAAAGGCCTCGCGGCCTATTTTGTCCTCACACATACTACTACTACTACTACTACTACTACTACTACTACATGAAGATGATTCATGGAGTCCCGAAGCGTATAATATGAATGGCCATTTGATGGGACTGGACTGGGCTGGAGTGGGCTGAATTGGATTGAATTGGATTGGATTGGACCGGACTTGACAGGATTGGATTGGATTCAAAATGATTCGGGATTGTGGGATGGGTGTTTGGCCCGGGGTCAAGCAAGATGTGGTCAGTACACATTGAGCAGGGACATTCAGCCGCGCATCCTGTTTCCGTTCGTCTCGAATAAGTTAATCACGAGTTACATTTATTCTATTAATTTTTTATCACAATTCCCCCCCCCCGCCTCCCCCCCCCCCCCCTTCAGCAGAACCACCCTATGCCACTTTGCCAGTGCCAGAGCTCCACTGAGCAACTGGGCAGTTGAGCTTAGAGTTTGCATAATCTTTTCAATTTTTAAATAGTTGTGGTCAATTGGAGTTGTAGCTCACGCTAAACAAACAGGGAAAGTATGTCCAGGGTAAACTTTTGCCACACTTCTTCTTTTTACTTTGCCTCACCTTTGCCGTGCATTAATATGAAAGGTATACCTCTCTTGAGCACCAGGGTTCCTACGCCACTGGAATGTATTTCGAAATGACTGCGCCCACTGCACGTGTGTCAGGACAAAGCCGCCGTGTCATTCTCTGCAGCCACACCCCGAGTGCTCAGTGCCCCCCCCCCCCCCCCCCCGCACCCCCCCAAAAAAAAAAAAAAAAAAAGAAAAAAAAAAAAAAAGAAAAAAAAAAGAAAAGAAAAAAAGAAGCCCAAACAAACATACAAAACAACAACAACAACAACAAAAAACCAACGTCAACTGAAACTCGATCTAGATAGCAAGGGACATAGATTCAGTCGCACCAGCCCGTGCAGTTGCAAGTAATGATGTGAGTGTATGTCTCTTGCAGCTGGAATAATCTATCGAATTTACTGAAATTAAACACGTTCTTAACTCATTCTACCCCAGACACACCAAAGGAAGATAAGGATCGACCATGATAGTTCAAGGGTGATGCCAGAATAGCTTGGCGCCTATAGGCGCCAAGCTATTCTGGCATCACCCTTGAACTATCATGGTCGATCTGTGTCCTGCACTGTAATGCAGTCTTCAGAGGACAACGGCAAAATTTAAGGATTTCGGTGTTGGGGTAGAATGAGTTAACAGGAAGAACGATTCGAATCTTCTTCGCGAATAGAGTGACATTCAGTTTTAGTTAAACCCCTTCCCTGTCACTGTACGAACATTTTGTTTTCAGATGAAATCTTCGTGCATTCAGCGAACCGCCGGAAAGACAATCGTCCAAGGAACATGGATACAAATTGCGGGGGCTCATGATGATCTATGTCTCTTGCGGTTGGGGCGTGTTCGTGTTTTCTCGACAGTCAAGAGGTACGTTAGTTATCATAGCCTGGTTTCCAGATGTGACTGTCGGGGGATATACAGACCGCATGGAAAGCAGTCAGCACAACATTTTTCACTGCGCTGATGGCATTCACTTCGGTGGTTTCACTGGTATACTTTACCCAGTACCTTTGCACCCAGCGAATATCAGCGAGTTGCCCGGGATGACGTCGGCAGCCGTTGGCCTTTTGGCTGTGCGCGGGCCAACAGCGGCCACGCCCTTCCGCCGGCGGACTGAGTCAGTCCTGCCGGCCTTGCAATTCTTTCACTGTCAGCCCGCCTTCTGCTCTTATCATGAGGTGGATAGACTGACATCCTAGCAACAGGTGAGTCAAGTTTTTCAGTGGTGAATGTGTCTACGAAGACAACTTGCTCTTTCGAGATGAAGCATGTTTCAGTACAGGAGAACGTCGTTCAGGGAAGGGAAGTAAATCCAAGACATAGGCGAAAACGAAGCAGACAAGAGTTGTGTGCCCATCTGCGGACACGATGAACTATTTATTTGGATTCGTCAATTGTGGGTCAGAAAACATCACGGTGTTGCCAACATATGGAAGAGATAGCAGAAGTATGGCCGATAGGTCAGAGAATTATTTTCAGGTTCCTAATGTAAACTACAGGTACTGGGTTAGTAGTTATTCATCTCGGAGTGGTGAAAGGTCTTCAGAAATGAATGAAAATCGAGTGTTTGGAGTGGAACGTTCAACTTGTCGGTCTACGGTTGTCTCCCCTACTTTAGTGTGCCATACTGATTTGGCTTTGGTCAAATGAAATATGGCCCCTCAAAAGTACATTGGCATTTTACATCAACATCTCTGACCTTCAGCGTGCAAACTACACAGATGCTGATACACAAAGCCTGAAACCTGACAGTAACACTCAGTATTCGCAAGTCACTGCAGATCGAACAACACTAAGGAGGAGAATGCATACTAGTTTTTCCTGACTGTTATAGTCGAAGGATCTCAGCCGCATCAATAATGTTTGGTTGGAGTTGAAAAACAAGAAGAAAATTATGCCGGCTTACTGTGCATCCCGGCGCTGTTTTGCAGACCTTCAATCGGACTTATCTCTACTTTCAATCAAGTGCCTGAGTGGCGCTCATTAGGACACTTTTGGACTAAATTCCCGGACGGTTTCTAAAAGTACTGATAATCAATGACCAAATGCATGCCCCCAACACGCAGAATTAAAATTATGAGAGCTTTTTAAACACTGGTTACGAAAAACTTTACAATCGGCGCCGTTGCAAAACATGTCGCGTACCACTTGGGGCTGTAGACTTCCACTGAGTCTTTTACAAAAATTAATAGTGAGGTTTCGTTTGCAACGAACGACTCGCAACAATGAACGAGAGCGAAATCAGAGCGGACAGAAAACACTCCAGACATCTCCAAGAGGCATAGACCCGCTGGTCAAATAAGGGAAATGCTGTAGTAATCTTTCCTAATTAATTTTGTGCATTTTTACAACTTGTGGGTAGGGATACAAAATCAGCCACTGTGGCACTCACAGAGATCACAGCATCATCTATTCATGTTCATAGCAATCTTGACATCATGTTCTAATGACCTAAGCCTAAAAATGGACTGCCAGTGCTATAGAAAATGTCTGAATGTATCTAATACGGTATTTTTTTTATTTTATTTATTTATTTATTTATTTATTTATTTTTTTGCGATTTCGCGGAATTGGCCATGTAGTGCCTGGGCGCGCAAAATCCATCGCTGAGAGCAAGAGATTCAATATTTAATTCTGTTTCTTTTTGCTGAGTATGCAGAAGGTGTGCCATAATACAATATTGTCTGATTTTGGCTTCTGGATTGAATTCTGACTTATTTAGAGGAAGGTGTTTCTGACGCTCCTTTTAGCATCCGCGAAGGGCGCGAATGGAGGTACCCTTGCGCTATCGACTATATCTCCGGTGTTTTCCTAAGGAACATGACTTAAACATCGCAGGACATACCAAGGTACACTTCGAAGCCCATCTTATTGATTAGTGGGGGCGATGGGAGGGGGGGGGGGGGGGGGGGGTGGGGGTGGGTGGGCTGCACGGTAGTCGGATCTGGCTCATGGACTACCACCTCCTAAATTTTGACTTTGTTTTGTTGCTAGATAAAGGAATAAATAAACGATAAAATTGTACGATCTACTGAAGCAGTCATAAACACTGATGGTCACTAGAGACACACACCGTACACCAAAGTATGTTTAGGAAAACGACTCTGAGAAAACCATGGGTCACTGGAGACCCACATGGCAAGAACTATCTTAATCAGTAAACGGCTATTTGAAAACAATTAGTCACTGGAGACCCACGATGTGCAGCAAGGTATATGTAGGTGATAACTGAAGCAATGTTGGTAGCTAATCCAAGAATATCTCATTGGTTTCTCTGCGAGTGTGAGAAACCTGGGTGTTACATTTGACAGCGGGTTATCTATGTCACAGCATGTTAGTGCAGTGTGTAGATCAGCTTATCTGGAACTTCGTAGCATTAGTTCAGTTCGTCACCTGCTCACCGTGGAAGCCACAAAAACACTATTTTGTGCATTTGTGCTGTCGGCCAAGCTAGATTATTGTAACTCTTTGCTTTTGTGGCTGCCATCAAGTATCTCATTCGGATCGCCTTCAAAAGATTCAGAACAATGAAGCCCGGGTTGTTGTGAGAGTCCGTAAGACAGGGCCTGTCACATCCATCTTGAAGTCCCTTCACAGGCGGCTACCTGTGTCTCACGTATTCAATACTACAATGTTATGTCAGTCTGTTTTAACTCATTCTACCCCATCACCGAAATCCCCAAATTTTGCCGTTGTCCTCTGAGGACTGCATTGCAGTGCAGGACACAGATCGACCATGATAGTTCAAGGGTGATGCCAGAATAGCTTGGCGCCCATAGGCGCCAAGCTATTCTGGCATCACCCTTGAACTATCATGGTCGATCAATATCTTGCTGTGCAGTGTCTGGAGTAGAATGAGTTAACTGCCTTTCAGGCACCAGCCCAGAATACTTGCCCTCTTTGCTGCACGTGTATACACCCTCTCGTGAGCTCCGCTCCTCTTCCGACTGATAAACGGAAGTTGTTGTGTACCTTCTGTCCAAACTCAGTACAGCTTTTGGTCAGCGCAGTTTTGTTTATCAAGCCTCACATTTATGGAATACACTTCTTCTTGAGGTCAGAAACAGTGAATCTGTCTCTGACTTCAAGCCGAGGTCGTTGAAATCAGTCTCACCTCTTTAAGCCGCTTTACTTCGAATAACTGCCAGTGTTTTATGTCTTAGTTGTAGTTCTGTAATCTTCCTTGTTTAGACTGAATCTTAGTTAGAATATATTATGTATGCATTGTTGTTTAGTTCGTTGTAAAAGTGGTGTATTCGGGTATTGTGTTTTGTTTATTATGTTATTGTATTTTTTATTTTTGTGTACAGATTGTAAAGCGCTTAAAGATCATTTTTGATTAAGATTAAGCGCTATATAAATACTCAATAATAATAATAATAATAATAATAATAATTATTATTATTATTATTATTATTATTATTATTAGTGAAGTGACTGTTTGAAAACCATTGGTCTCTGAAGACCCAGGCTGTACTCCATGTAAGTTTCAACACGACGAACGGGGAAGGTTAACCCTTTGGTTGTCGGTAGCGGTTTTTGTCGCGATGATTTCTGCAGGATAATCGCGACAAAAAGCGCTACCGACAGTCAAAGGGTTAAAGGTGCCTGCAGTATAGCTACCAAGTCTACAGTATCGGAGAACTATCACAGTATCTGCGACGTGTACGTCATTGTTGTAGAAACAAGTTACGATGTTCGTAATTATTGCATACCTTTTTGGTGTGATGACCCAGAGGCCAGTTGTGTGAGTGAGCTTTGTCCTGCGCAAACCACTAAGCAAGGTGCTCCGCTGCCAATTGCAAATGCTTAGTGGCTTGCACAGTACTAAGTCCGACCCCCCCCCCCCCCCCCCCCCCCCGCACACACACACACGCACCTTGTTGTTCGATTTGTCAGCCATATGGCCGGGAAACAAGGCCTGGCGTAGAGGCCATTTCCGTCAGGTTGAAGGTCCCAAACAAAAAATGTGAAACCCGCCCCCCCCCCTTCCCTGCCTGTGGCAGAAAGATATAGCTATTTTAAACATTTCAACACAGACGAACAAACAACACTTTTGCTTCTTTTACCAAATTTATTCATTTTGTCCCATCGTATTTGATTTGATGAAAATCTGGATTGACTCTTAATGATATGATATAAAACACACACACACACACACACACACACACACACACACACACACACACACACACACACACACACACACACACACACACACACACACACACACACACACACACCACACACACACACACACACACACACACACACACACACACTACACACACACACACACACACACACTGAATTTTCCAGATCATAATGTCTTGTTAGTATGAAATATTAGATTTACGAATAAAAAGTAATTTCGTAGAACAAGAAACATAACTCTTTACCGCCAAAGACACAATCCAAATCACTCACTTGACTGCGCCAGCCAGACCTAAAAGCCATAGTATATATCCGCCAGCGCCACTCACATTAGATCCAAGAAACGTTTTCAGAGTGACTACAGCAAAACTCCTCTAGCGCCACTGGATATTAGAGGATTGATATGAAAATGCACACTTGCAGAAAAACGATTCGTCTCTAGATGTGCATATTTTCAAAAAAACAAAACAAAAAACGTTTTAGTTTAGGAGGATTGTGACCAGTTTTGCGTCTTCGCCAGAAAAAAAAATCAATGCAGTCAAAATGCATAACACGTGAAAAAAAGGCATACAAACAAAACTGTATTCGCCTAACTTATGCAGAAACAGCACCAAATACCAGTAGCACACATACCCAAAAATTGCCAAATGGAAAGGAACACATAATTACACGTCGCCAATACTAAGTCAGCACAGTCCATGCGCCGTCTCATAATATCTCTCACAGATTGTTGCAAAGTCACGTGGAGTCAGCACTCCAGAAATGCAATTTTGCGTTAACATGTATTAAAAAATAGATATAAACACTTCGAACACAAACCGTGAAATGAATTGTCCTGTTCACCGTGGTGCATTTTATACATTCGCCAATCCACACAGCACTTTATCAACCCGCCGTGAGATCGCTTTAGTCGCCTGCTCGGCGTTAATCCCAGTTGACTACCTAACTTCATCAGCTTTGCATCGCCATTATCTGTGCCACGCCCAAAGAGCGTGACACAGATAATGACAATGCAAAGCTGACGAAGTTAGCTACTTATCTGGGTTAACATCATTTTTTAACACGTTCAAGTTCGCCTGCATCAATAATGTTCTCTCTCCGCATCTTCTTCCTATTCCGGTTGGAAAACATCAAAACATCATCGGCTTCAGTCTTCCCCACTGTCCAGGTTTGCAATCGTAGTTTCGATTTTGAGTCGGAACTTTTTCATCTCGCTATGATAAGTAGCCGCAACACTTTTTCGCCCGTCAGCAACGGCCTACTTTTGCTTCGCATTTTTCCTTCGATAACAAATCTCGCGCACTCAAACTGATACGAAGCCAAAGTTTACGCATGTGACTTACTAGTAAACAAGAACAGAACGTGGTTTCTTTCGCCAGAAGAGCTGTACAGGCCAATAATCTAAGTAGCACAATCATTCGACAAAAGTCGAAATTATTTTGCGGCGAGCCACGGGTTCGACTGCAGTCGAAAATGGCGGTACGAGAGTTTTAATTTGATCCCGCTGAATATTTCCAGCAGGATTGCCTGTAGACATTAGGCACTAAACCATAAACACAAAAAGACCATCTGGCCCAAGTCGGCCGCAGGGGGTCCGCAAATGGCTATGCGCGGGCCCAGGGCCCGCGCATAGCCATTTGCGGACCCCCCTGCGGCCAAGTCTAGGCCCGCGCATAGCCATTTGCGGACCTCCTGCGGCCGACTTGGGCCAGATGGCCTTTGCGTACTGGCGAAAATGCATTAACCCTCTGAGCATGTAGCCACAGGTACTTTGTTTATTGCCAGTGGCTGCGTGCGTAAGGAGGATAACCAGCCTGGGCCAGTGAACCTGCATTGGAGTTCAAAAGACTGTTTCAACATTTTAATTACTTTCAAGCGACATTTCAGTATGAATCGTATTTAACCCCTTCACGGCCAGTTCACGCAGATTATTTTCTCTCTCCTGAAATCTGTGTTAATTCTGTGTTAATTCAGCGCCAAAGAGCCCCTGCCGCCCAAGGAGCTTTGACACAAAGTCGTGTCAGCAAGAGGCGCAGATCTTCATAAGCCCCTGCAGCTGAGGATCTATGTCTCCTACGGGTAGATTGTGATCACTTTTTTCTCGTCAGTGAAGGGGTTAAACAAGGTAAATCGAGTTGTATTAGAATGAAACTCGAAAATTACTTTTGTTCATAAATCTGAACTGTAACTGGTCACCAACATGTATTTTCTCCAACATTTTGCATTTAGTTCTTTTGTGTTTCGTACGCGGCTTGGGTAGGCGGATAACCAACTTGAGGAGGACAATCAGTTTGCGGCGTATGACCAGTTTGCGGCGGATGACCAGTTTGCGGCGGATGACCAGTTTGCGGCGGATAACGTGCTGAAGACTGTGGATAACCATTTTGAGCCGGCGAATAACCCGCTTGCGACTGCGGATAACCATTTTGCGCCTGTGGATAGCCATTTTGAGCTGGCGAATAACCGGCTTGAGCCGCCGCATGACCAGGATAGTCATACTCGTAAGTCGGTTGCTCAATCCCGAACGTGTAGTTGATATGCCCAGCGGGCATCGATGCCGCCTGAACAGTCTGCATCACCGTCATTCCCACCACACCCCCGGACACCGGCCGGATGAGTTGCTTGTTGCCCACGCCAATGATAATTGAGGCGATGAGGACCAAAGCGCAGCCGAACCCAGTCAAGTAGAGACCCCAGTCGTACGTGTATAACGACACCCGTAAGAGGTCGTTTGCCGCGGGTAAAAGACTGAGATCGTAAATACTCATGCCCACACGCATGGTTCCGTAGACAATGACGCCCACAAGGCCGACAAGACCTGTGAACAAAATAAATAAATAAATAACGCTTATATTAGCAGGCTCCCTTGACCAGTGTAACCCCTTCATTGCTAGTGGACCCAGACAGTGTTTCTGAAATCTCTGTTAACTCAACGCCAAACAGCCCTAGCCGCCCACAGGACCTGCAACCCTTGCAGTTGGGTGGTGTCCACTTCCAGTGCGCAAAGGCCGTCGGGCCGACGTTGGCCGCCGTAGGCCCGCGCACGGTCGTGCGCGGGCCAACGGCGGCCGACGTCGGCCCGACAGCCTTTGCGCACTATGTTGTTCTCGGCAGTCAAAGGGTGAACAAAAATGAGCTTGTGTGAGAGCTGGATGGCGAACTAATTGGAGACGTGCCGCACGGGGACACGCGGCAACATGCTTCACGGCTTGAATGCACTAACCCCTTCACTGCCGAGAAGATGTGAACTGCAAGAGGCCTAGATCCTCATGAGTCGCCAAGACTGCGGGGGCTCAAGAGGATCAAGGCCCCTTGCTGACTAGACCACTCTGTGTCCACGTTCTTTGGCCTTTGGTCGTTCAGTGAGCACAGATTTAAGAAACACTATCTAACTTCGTCCGCATGGAAGGGGTTAACTGGCACAATTATCAGATTTACATTTGTTGTTGTTGCTGCCTTTGAGCAGAAAAGATGTATCACACGCGTGTGATACAGCTTGAGTGTAGCACATGTTTATGATACAGCTCCGGTGCGTGAACGACCACGTGCGCACAAGATTGTCTTGTAGAAAGTATAATCGTCCAAAAGGTACAGGCACACGCGATATTAAAACTTGACCTACTTTAAGCTCACGTGCAACGACGGCATTTTATGGAGACGACTGGGACTCTGGCCGGGCTTCACGTATTTGCTATACGTCATCATGCATGAACATTTGTCTGACATCGAAAATAATGACGCCACATTACAAAATAAATTACGTCAGGATCTTTGCCAAGAAATGATGGCGGCTTTGTTGTGGCTAGGCAAGTGCCGAAAACCAGCTCACATCGAATTCAGTACTGCAAAGAAAAAGGCGACTAAGAAATAGATTCTTACATCGGTGTTTAGACGATACTGAGAATATCAATGTCATGGTCTTAAACCCGTATCATACTCGCTTTCGCTTGTAGGATAAGGTTTTAAAACCACTCGAGTGAGATTCTCAGTATCACCTAAACACCGATGTAAGACTCTATATATTTCTTAACCACCTTCCTTTTTGCGGAGCGGACAAACTATATCACACACGTTTCACACGCTTTAGTACGGCACACAAGTGTGATACAGCCTGAAACGTGAACGACCACGTGTGCACAAAATTGTCTTGTGCAAAAGTCACAAAGCAAATAGGTGAGGCTAGCGCTGGTAGAATAGTACTCATACCAAATGGAATTACACAGCGCTGGACATACAAAACGATTTGATCCCCTGCTCCCTGCTATCAGGCGCCCAGTCGCCAGCCCACAGAAATATACGACATGACGAACATATAGGCCTACCTCTCTGATAGAAGGGGGTAGGGGATCTTGTCGTTCTTATATCCAGCGCTGTGTAGTTCCCCTTGGAATGTTTCTTGTAGAAAGTCTTGTAGAAAGTCTAGTCAACAGAAAGGTACGGAGACGTGCGGTATTGAAACTAGAGCTACTTTAGGCTCATCTGTTTGTGGTGACGACTGGCACTCTGGCGTCATGTATTGCGCTATTACGTTATCAAATAAAAATATTTCTTCGCAAAATGGCGTCTTGAATGTTTCCACTGATCAGCTACTCGTGGATGTTTCATGTAATCAAATCCATACAGTAAACATCGCCTTTAACTTGCTTTCTTTTTGTTGAAATGATGCCAATAAAGGTATGTCAAAAGACTAAATGTGTTTTCGTTGTCTTGCTGCATCACTCTGTGGTTGTAAAAATACCCGTTCCGTGCATACAGCCGATGTCACGTTTCTGACGCATTTTCGGGACACTTTTATATGCAATTTCAGAAAGCACAAATCTAAAGTATGAAATACCAATAGATTACAATTGTCAACTTATTCACATATGCTACATCATTCCAAATTCACATCAAATTATTGAAAACTGCCCTTTTAATCACGTCTTTTGAATTTGCCCCACTCAGTTATGCACGGGACGTCCGATGTTCAAAATCAAACTACAATAGGGAAACCCCAAACAGCAAGCAAAAGAATGCTGCAGAATAAACCAGACATAGGTACACATCAGTTTATGGCGTTTGTAACAGGAATTCAACATGAGCGGTGACGTCACACTAACAAATTAGTTACATGTTACACTTGTCAGCCATTGTGTGTCGTCTATCTCAATAATGTGGCGATTCGATTCGTGTGTTTGCTGCTGTCTATTCTCCGTTTATGTGTGTGTATGGGAAAGAAATTTCGAGCCGTACACACTAAGAATTCGTTAGTTATTTGGGTTTAACGCCGAGCAGGCAACCAAAGCCATCTCACGGCGGGTACACGAAGAGCTTGCTAATGTGACAGTATGAGCATATTTAGCGTTTTTGCCTTGCGGACAGTGGCAAGTATCAGATGGAATCTTCATGGTCTGGGATTATGGGAAGGAAAGCATATCGAGAAAGTTTATAAATATTAATTTGCTTGTTATACAATATATCAGTACATGTGTCAAAGAAGGGGAAATTGTATGGAGTGGGTACACATGTCTATCGCCTGAGGTCCCGACGTGCCTTTACGTCAGTCGCGTATGTTCAGTCAAGCAGGACAGGTCGCTTTTGTTCCCCGATCACTATCGTGCCGGAGGGACAATAAACTGGAGGTAATGAATGAATGAATGGTCGCTTTTGTTCTACATCGCCCGGCCGTTTGCGTCTCTCACACCTCGGCTGAAAGGTGCATAGACCTTTTTTGATCAGTACGAATGTGTATGAGCTCTGTTCGACATAAGGCTTTCTGAAGAATACCTAGTTAGGCTTGTGAATAAATCTTTGAAAAATTAACTGTTTGCTTGATATTGGTACTGATTTCTTTATTCTAAAGAATAAATTAGTTAGTTATTTGGGTTTAACGCCGAGCAGGCAACTAAGGCCATCTCACGGCGGTCTAAGTAAAGAAACAAACTCCAATGACATACAGAATAAAGAAAAAAACTCCAACGAAGAGCTAGTGTACCACCAGTTTCCCTCCGTTCCCTGGGTGGCCGTTGTAGACAAGTTTGACTGTATTGGAAATATTTTACATGCGTATTAGTTTGATTTTTTTCCAGTCAATCGTATGAATCGACCGGTTTTCACCTTGGTCGCACTACTCAGTTGCAAGTATCAGTCGGGGACTGCCACACTTGTCAGCAGCTCATTATTGGGTCAACTGAGCTCGTTTCCTGGCATGTTACTCATGACACATTATTAAATTTTCTTGTTCGATGTTGATCCGTTTTCATCGACCCGTTTACAAGCCGAAACTGTAATATGTTGGTCAGTTCCACGACATCATGACTTGCTTCCGGCGGTCTGTCAGTGCAGTAGCCGTAATTGTCTAATTTTTCACAACATGCTGGGAACCCCGAGTCTTAAACTGACATGTCGTTGTCTTGATTACCACTTACCATTTGCATTTTATACAAGTTTCTAAAATCTGATTGCCTTGTCGTGAATTATTTTGTTTGATTTTCAGTTATTTTCTCCTTGTTTATGCCGCATGTAACACTGAGACAGCAAACTTTACTTTTGCTTTCTCATGATTTTTTTCTCATTGTCATCAACCACGATGAAGACAAAGAGAATGGAAATTCGTTGAAAATAAGGATCTACGGAAACATAAAGCAGCGCCCCGTGCGTTACATTGTGACAACTTCCTTTGGTCAATACCTGGTTCAATGGTTGGTGCTGATGCAGTGCATTTTACTTTCACTTTTTCTATAATAGTGTACTTCACCCACCAACAATCTTGTCACTGTCAATACTATTGCATTTGCAATCATCTTTATGTCAAACCGTAATGCACAGGGCACTACAACGGCCAAGTTCGACAACGGAACAAGGCACTGATTTTTCTTTGTTGGTATACGATTTTAGGGATATCTAGCCTTCTTAAAGCTAAACGCAGGAGCCGAACAATCTTATATGCAATTTGATTTTCGGCATAATTTCAGCATTTTAGGTACCAATTCTGGAGAACAACTCTCATACAGTTTATCAAGACCGGTCTGAAACAACCACCATTCACATAACAAAACATTTAAAAAAACTTGAACGAATAACAGACATTTTTTTCGGAATGAGTAAATCTTGTTACGATGATGTTCGATTTGATGGGATTTCATCGTGTGTATGAGGAATACATTGTATTACTCCGACAGTCGTTTTTTTTTTTTTGTTTGATAGATTTTCACATCGGTGTTTAGGTGATGCTGATAATCTCACTCTAGTGGTCTTACAACCTTATCTTACTCGCTTTCGCTCGCAGGATAAAGGTTTATTACCACTCGAGTGTGATTCTCAATATCACCTGAACACCGATGTAAGAATCTATATGTCCCATTCATCCCTGACGCACTACAGCAGGAAATGGATCGACCATGATATTTCAAGGGTAGTGACAGATTAGCTTGGCGCCTGTCGGCGCCAAACTAATCTGGCACTACCTTAAATTATCAGAGTCGATCTATCTCCTGCAACAGGTGCATAGTCGTTAGAAGACGCCTCCAAAATTTGGGAAATACGTGCGTCGGGCTCAATGAGACATACAGTACTACTCACAATATGTTTAAGCCCCCCCCCCCCCCACTTCCTGAAAATGGTCATGATTCCAAATAAGCACAACTGTCAAATGTTAACCCTTTGTCTGTCGGTATATGGCGCTGCCTATTTGTTTTACTGAAATTTCCCAGCCAGACTGTCTGTCAGTGACTGAACCGTCTGTGTATGGTCCGGGACTCCAGCACGCCCTGGGCAGTCAGCCCACACACGTCTTCGAAGTTGTATATTGGCCAATGCCCAGTGCCAGTTTGGGCTTCCTATTCTGCCTCGACTGTTTTGCATCAGGCTTGTTGAGTCTGTGAGAATGATGGCGTGACTGATTTGGCTATCATCCAACGTAGCAATCCATTTCAGAGCGTGAGACTCCGCCTCCACTTCCATTGTTAGGCTTGAGGTCTTGGCTCTGCAGGCTGCACTGTCTTCGTATATGGCGCTGCCTATTTGTTTTACTGAAATTCCCCAGCCAGACTGGTTGTCAGTGACTGAATCGCCTGTGTATATGGTCAGATTATGGGGCATGCTCTTCTCTTCTTATAGCATTATGACTTCTGATTCTGTCTTGCCCGCTTGACATGCCATTCACTAGTGTCTTCCCAAACTTTTAGGTATGATAGTTTGATACAGATGTCTGAATCGAGTTGAAATTCGTCCCCATTCTCCTGATTGATTCATTTCTGTCACTCCCCAGACCTCTTGGACTGTGTCCTCCGCTTGACCCTCCCCCACCAGGTCTGCCCTAGGGGACCTTGGTGGGGTTGTCTACTTTTTAGTTCCTAGGGTCACCTTGTCTAACCCCTGCAAGGTGGGTTCTACTCTTTTCGGGGTTTGTATTTCTGTCTTTCTGGTCCATTCATCTGTGTTTTACTTTTGAAATTCTCCCTCCTGTCTGCGCTTCTTGCAGTTCTTTTCTTCATTTAGCGCAGGCACGTCCTGAGAAGGCCTTTGTCGCTTGCGGGACGTAAAGCAATCTATACTCACTCACTCACTCACTCCGCTTGACCCATCCATGATTTGCCCCCTGTGAGTCTGCTGTCACCCATCCATGATTTGCCCCCTGTGAGTCTGCTGTCATCCATCCATGATTTGCCCCCTGTGAGTCTGCTGTCACCCATCCATGATTTGCCCCCTGTGAGTCTGCTGTCATCCATCCATGATTTGCCCCCTGTGAGTCTGCTGTCATCCATCCATGATTTGCCCCCTGTGAGTCTGCTGTCACCCATCCATGATTTGCCCCCTGTGAGTCTGCTGTCACCCATCCATGATTTGCCCCCTGTGAGTCTGCTGTCATCCATCCATGATTTGCCCCCTGTGAGTCTGCTGTCACCCATCCATGATTTGCCCCCTGTGAGTCTGCTGTCACCCATCCATGATTTGCCCCCTGTGAGTCTGCTGTCACCCATCCATGATTTGCCCCCTGTGAGTCTGCTGTCACCCATCCATGATTTGCCCCCTGTGAGTCTGCTGTCATCCATCCATGATTTGCCCCCTGTGAGTCTGCTGTCACCCATCCATGATTTGCCCCCTGTGAGTCTGCTGTCACCCATCCATGATTTGCCCCCTGTGAGTCTGCTGTCACCCATCCATGATTTGCCCCCTGTGAGTCTGCTGTCATCCATCCATGATTTGCCCCCTGTGAGTCTGCTGTCACCCATCCATGATTTGCCCCCTGTGAGTCTGCTGTCACCCATCCATGATTTGCCCCCTGTGAGTCTGCTGTCACCCATCCATGATTTGCCCCCTGTGAGTCTGCTGTCACCCATCCATGATTTGCCCCCTGTGAGTCTGCTGTCATCCATCCATGATTTGCCCCCTGTGAGTCTGCTGTCATCCATCCATGATTTGCCCCCTGTGAGTCTGCTGTCACCCATCCATGATTTGCCCCCTGTGAGTCTGCTGTCACCCATCCATGATTTGCCCCCTGTGAGTCTGCTGTCACCCATCCATGATTTGCCCCCTGTGAGTCTGCTGTCATCCATCCATGATTTGCCCCCTGTGAGTCTGCTGTCACCCATCCATGATTTGCCCCCTGTGAGTCTGCTGTCATCCATCCATGATTTGCCCCCTGTGAGTCTGCTGTCACCCATCCATGATTTGCCCCCTGTGAGTCTGCTGTCATCCATCCATGATTTGCCCCCTGTGAGTCTGCTGTCACCCATCCATGATTTGCCCCCTGTGAGTCTGCTGTCACCCATCCATGATTTGCCCCCTGTGAGTCTGCTGTCACCCATCCATGATTTGCCCCCTGTGAGTCTGCTGTCACCCATCCATGATTTGCCCCCTGTGAGTCTGCTGTCATCCATCCATGATTTGCCCCCTGTGAGTCTGCTGTCACCCATCCATGATTTGCCCCCTGTGAGTCTGCTGTCACCCATCCATGATTTGCCCCCTGTGAGTCTGCCGTCACCCATCCATGATTTGCCCCCTGTGAGTCTGCTGTCACCCATCCATGATTTGCCCCCTGTGAGTCTGCCGTCACCCATCCATGATTTGCCCCCTGTGAGTCTGCTGTCATCCATCCATGATTTGCCCCCTGTGAGTCTGCTGTCATCCATCCATGATTTGCCCCCTGTGAGTCTGCTGTCATCCATCCATGATTTGCCCCCTGTGAGTCTGCTGTCATCCATCCATGATTTGCCCCCTGTGAGTCTGCTGTCATCCATCCATGATTTGCCCCCTGTGAGTCTGCTGTCATCCATCCATGATTTGCCCCCTGTGAGTCTGCTGTCATCCATCCATGATTTGCCCCCTGTGAGTCTGCTGTCAGTTTAACCTTTTATCGCTTCATGGAGCGGATTTCTCGGGATGTTCAGCGCTCTGAAGTAGGATTTGACCTTTTCAACTTTCTGTCTTGCATGCTTAGGTTCCCGGGATCACTTCTATTGCTACATTTCGGACTCTGTCCAGTTTTTGCAGATTGGTCTGTGACAGTGTCGTCAGTCCCAGCCAAAAGTCGATTCACCTGAATCAGTAAACGAGTAAACCAGAAACATAAGTCGCTGCTCAGCTACTTTTGTCAGAGAGTCGATTCCACGCGCGATCTGAAGGCCAACATCCTTTTGAAATACTTCTACTAGTCACTGCACTCTATCTCTAAGCCGTCAAACTTTACAGAGGTAATTGGTCTGCCTCTGCTTCGTTGTCTAGGTTGCACTAGAGCATTTCAGGTTAATGAATGACCCTGTCTGTCTGTATCATTTGGATGCCTCGTCCAGCTGAGCCTGCACAGCCTGGAGCGCTTCCGTGGTCCTCTTCGCAGTTTTATAGATCAGTCCATCGTCCGCGAGCATGAGGACGTTTGCCAGATCGTTACTGTTCAGGAATGCGAGGCCGTTGGTGTGTATATTGTACAGCAGATGCACAGCCGTTGATAGTGGAGACCACTTTGGCAGGCCCATGGACGATTCTCAACGAATATTCATGAGGTGAAGGTCGCATCGAAAGCGAGGCTATATGGGGAACATGTGGGAGGGGCAGACAGTACTTTCATGGCGATAGAGAAGGAGCAGTCGAAGCGCAGATCGAAACACCATTGCGTTGTTCCTGTGTGCACATCAAATAGAGCACAGAATATTGAAAACGCTAAACTTTTATTTCATACTTTTCCAAAAGCAACCGAAACTCAACGGAGGAAGGAGTGGTTGATCCGAATTCATCTGCTCGTGTGTGGATGCATGTGCAGTGTGTTGGGTGTGAGAAAAACTTGCATGTATAGACTTTATGGTCTACAGCAGAAACTGTTTTGAGCGACCATCCTTACAGCAGATCCCCTGTCTTTACAGACCAACATTTGGGTGGCTGCAGCCCGGGTGACACTGTTTGCCCTTCAAGACCTCTCTTGAGAGAGCATGAGATGTTTAAGGACACTTTCTTCTAGCAAAAATGGTGATAGCCAGAACAGGTTCTGCTGTGTTAACATTTATTTTTGTTGTTGTAAAATTTAAGTTAGGTGCCTGTTCTCACGTGTGTATGTGTGCGTGTTTTGCTATAGAATGTCATTGTATTAAAGTTTTGGCTTGCAATCTTGATTCCAAGAAAACAGGGGATCAGCTGTGATAGCTTAAGGGTATTGTCTGATCAGCTTAACACATGAAAATACCATGGCACTACCCTTCAAATGTCATAGTTGATCCATTTAGATGATTGAGTAGTGCTGCCACACTCACACACACACACACACACACACACACACACACACACACACACACACACACACACACTCACACATACACACCCACACTTACACACACACACAGAGTGATGAATGTCATATATTTAATTCTGCTGCAGAAATCTGACTTCGACAATTTTAACCCTTTAGCTGTCAGCAGCGATTTGGTTGAAATGATGCCTGTGAAAAACACTTCTGAAATTGCTACCAACTGCGAAATGGTTAAGAGAGGACAAACACTTGTACATAGTGTTAACCCGCTAGCTTATTTATCTTCCTGACGCACACCGACACATGCTTGAATTCACCAAACTGGAAACATTGAGAGAGAGAGAGAGAGAGAGAGAGAGAGAGAGAGAGAGAGAGAGAGAGAGAGAGAGAGAGAGAGAGAGAGGGGGGGGGAGCAGCATGGGACAAAAGCAAGTAGGTCCACAACCGATAATTTAATTCAAACTGTGTTGTTTTTCGCTGGCTAAATTCACAAAATATAACCGAGTTGACCCCTCCAACAATGTTAATGTGCTGTCAAATGTTTGGAAAAAAAAGTGTGCACTCAGTATGTTACAAGTTCCGTGTAAGCTTTGACAAAACACTCATATATCTCAAATGTGTAGAAGAAAATCCTAAAACCACAATCTTCTGAAGTGCTCCATCTGCTGACAAGTTTCTTCGAACACAATTCAATCAAGCTTCAATGCAAATGGCTGTGATTGGTTTACAGGGGAGTGATTTTTATGTGTGGTCAGATATTTGCTAATGCTCAAAATACGGTATAATTCTAAGGCCTCGACGTTCTGCGCTTTCACTCGCCATGTTGCTGTGTCGCGCGTCTAGCCCCAGATAGCCTCGTTTTCGCGCACGCGACCTTTTGACCCCAAGCTCATTAAGAATCGTCCATGGACAGCTATTTTGGCTAAGAGCTCCAGTTTGCCATTTTCTTGACAAACGGTTCTTTGCATAAGCGCTGCAGCGATCCACCGTATGGCCGCATTGCTGACTCCATACTACAGTAGTAGGTCGACTAGCAGTTTGTACTGCACGCGATTATATACATCTTCTTAGTCTGCTGCCATCGCCACCGTTTTCTCCTTCCTGTGAAATCCCTCATATGTTGTAGGAAAATCTCAGCCTATCTCGCATCGACTACTGCAACTCTCTCCTTTCCGGCCTTCCTCACTCCACCACTTTCACTCTCCAGCGCGTCCAGAACAATGCTGCCCGCCTCGTCCTCAGAAAGAAAAAATCCGACCACATCACTCCCCTGCTCAAACTCCTTCACTGGCTTCCCATCCCACAACGCATCCAATTCAAGATTCTGTCTCTCTGCTACAAATCCCTGAACAACTGCGCTCCCGCCTATCTCTCCAACTTACTTCACCCCTATACTCCTTCCCGCTCCCTCCGCTCCGCCTCCGACCCTCTCCGCCTCCACATCCCCCGCACCAAACTCAGCACTTTCGGTCCCCGCTCCTTCTCAGTATACGGTCCATCCACCTGGAACACTCTTCCACTCTCTCTCCGTCAGAAACTCTCTCTCTCCTCCTTCCAGTCCGCCCTCAAAACTCACATCTTTCAACAGTTCTAGCACTATATCACCACATTCCCCACCCCAAGCTGACTGTCGTAATGTATTTCACTATTTGTGATACGTGAGTCGTCTAAAGCGTGCGCATGCGTGCGCGAGTTGTGAGTGCGCGCTTAGAGTTATAATTATTATAAGATAAGCGCATTATAAATACCGTAATTATTATTATAAATCAAAAATTGAAGGAAGCAAAACGTTTCTGTAGGCTCTCGAGTCGGTCAAACCGTCAAACCGGCATGAGATAAAACAAGAATCATACAAGCATAAATGCGTGAACCCATTCAGCCCTGACGCACTACAGCAGGAGATGGGTCGACCATGATAATTCAAGGGTAGTGCCAGATTAGCTTGGCGCTTCTCGGCGCCAAGCTAATCTGGCACTGCCTTTGAATATCATGGTCGATCCATTCACTGCAACTGGTGCATAGTCATTAGATGACGCCTCCAAAATTTGGGAAATTAGGTCGTCGGGGTAAGTAAGTTAAACCATGACTGCTGGTATGTACGAGCCTCGATTCGGCACAACCTCGGAGCCAGACGTGTGTCAGAAGCGAGTCTTGGCTCGTAAATCATCACTACTCAAAGCTTAACTTGTACACATATGAGAATTCTTTAAAAGATTTTTTTTTTTAAACTGACATATACGGACGTGTTTATTGCTTCTAATGTGTTTCTACTTTATGTGAATAAAATACTCACCTCCAAGGAAAGCCAGAAATTCCAGAACACGTGTCCTAGGGGAAGGTTTCCTTTTGCAACAGTTGATGATTAGACCGAAGAAGTAGCTGATTAGCAGCAGAGATATCGCCACTCCCTCTAAAGAGCGCACAGCGTGAAACCATCCCGCTGGAAAGAGAACAAGATGTCACTATTTTTAACCCTTTGCATGTCGGTAAAATCTCTACCGACGCGCAAAGGGTAAAGCTTATTCTTTTGATCCATTTCTCTCCACGCTCTCCAACACTGCCCTTTCATCCAACCACATTGGTACACACAAATATACGGACAGACGGCTTCGCGACACTTGTACGTTCTGTGGACTGGCTCGAGAGCATGCAGAATTCTGAAGAAGAATCAACAAGATGAGGATTTCATCCCAAAGTCTACCGCACTGTTTGGAGCTCGCATGCGTTTTTCTTTTAGGAACATTCAGAGTTGGTTACAAAGTAAAGTAGATAATAGCACTGTCAGGGGAGAGAAGTGTGCATGATCGACCAGTGATCATAGATCTACTGTGGCCAAAGCACACCAAAAAAAAAAAAAAAAAAAAAAAAGAGATAGGAAAGAGATACGCCCCCCTTCGGGGGGGGGGGGGGGGGGCTTCCATACGCATTGCTTTCAGTCACTTTTTTTTTAGCGCCCCCTCTCTCTCCTATCTCTTATTTTGTGTGTGCTTTGGCCACAGTAGTCTATGATCACTGGTCGATCATGCACACTTCTCTCCCCTGACAGTGCTATTATCTATCTCAAGGCATTCGAAGCGAGACGACGAAGGAAACAACAGCTGCCAGCCCTAACTCCGCCAGAAACGGCGATCAAGACCCAAGACATCTATGTCAAGGGAGAACTACAAGGAAGAAGAAAGTCATCGATGGTTTCCCACACCTGAAACAGGGTGGTTGAGACCCATTCCCCACGCCTGATAAAGGGTGGATGGAACGAATACAACCAAGAAAACCACAAGCAAGAAGGAGCTCTTCGACCATTCTCCCACACCTATAATAGGGTGGTTGAGACCCACTCCCACACCTATAATAGGGTGGTTGAGACCGACTCCCACACCTATAATAGGGTGGTTGAGACCCACTCCCACACCTATAATAGGGTGGTTGAGACCCACTCCCACACCTAGAATAGGGTGGTTGGAACGCACTCCCCACACCTGAAAAAAGGTGGATGGAACGAAAACCACCAAGTAACACGTCCCCCACAAGGCTGGAAATCCAGGTGGAAAATTTAACACCACACGATCGACAAGCTAGAACAAGCGACAAACTACACCGCGATCCTATTTTTCTGCTGCTTTAACAAGACACGTGTGAGCCAGCTACTCAACTGAGGCCAACAATCGGCCCTGCAGCCCCCCACGGCATAACCCTCTACTGAAGAGACATCTGTCATGAATCGCTACACGCTATGACGTCATACTGTTTGCTAAAAGACTTACCTCCCGCCAACGAGAAAGGCAAGCCACTTTGTCTACAACACGGACTAAGGAATAGAGGAAACGGACATTGTCTACTTCACACCGACCACAAAACTACGCAGCACCAACTTTAATCTACAACACCAGGCAACACTGGTCACAAAGAACCCGTTCTAAAGCGCACAAAAGTGAAAGGAGGACTGGAACGCTCGCAACAAGCGAGGCCAACTATTTTGTGAAGCACTCGAAGAATTGAAGGCCCTTCTACAACGACAAAACCCGGCACCTACCACCAAAACGGTATACAATTCAGGCGGCCCAACAAGCCAACGGCAACAACAGCAATCAACGAAACGACAGCCACACCAAAACAGCAGCAACAGCTATGATTAAGCTGATTTTAAAGCATCAACTGTGAGATATGCACCACGGCAACACTGCATACCACCTACGCAGAGGACAATACTAGAAACACTAGTCTGTCGCATGGAAGGCAACACAGCCACACAAACAACCGGCATCGTCTACAAACACGAATACACGGAGAATCAACAACAACAACGACACTAAGTCTGGGATTGATCCGTCAAAACGGACAGATTAATAAACAAAGAACATGACTCCCACGTCTATACACGCAAACTCCGCCCAACGGTTCCTTGCGTCTCATTATCGCGGCTAAGCCCCGCTGAGCAGGAAATGACCTTGGAACTGACAGGCACAAGCGCCGAGGGAACAAAAGACGCGGCGATACAATCGGATCCCGACACAAGACTGGACCCTGCAAGGATTTGAAGCGATCATACTTGACATCAATAACACCGCATCGCGAATACTGCAAGGATTTTAAAGCGTTCATACTAGACATCAATAACACCGCGTCAGGAATACTGCAAGGGTTTGAAAGCGACCATACTGGACATAATGCCGCGTCAGGACTACAGTTACATGCAAGGACTACACGGATAACATGTCCTTATGTAAGGAATTAAATGCGACACACTTAGAGGAAGACACCAAGAAATGGACTGCGAATTGTAAAGGTTCCCTGATGAGTAAATCGGAGCCTGTAGTTACTAACTACGAATACCGATCGAAACGCCCCCGAGTGCTTCACATTCTTCTGCTCGGATATTTTGAGGCGTCGGGACCAGAGTGACCGGATGCATACCTGGGTGGGACCGGTCTTGCTCTTTTACCACAAAGGGACCAGAGTGACCGGATGCATACCTGGGTGGGACCGGTCTTGCTCTTTTACCACTGGATTCGAAGCGAGACGACGAAGGAAACAACAGCTGCCAGCCCTAACTCCGCCAGAAACGGCGATTAAGACCCAAGACATCTATGTCAAGGGAGAACTACAAGGAAGAAGAAAGTCATCGATGGTTTCCCACACCTGAAACAGGGTGGTTGAGACCCATTCCCCACGCCTGATAAAGGGTGGATGGAACGAATACAACCAAGAAAACCACAAGCAAGAAGGAGCTCTTCGACCATTCTCCCACACCTATAATAGGGTGGTTGAGACCCACTCCCACACCTATAATAGGGTGGTTGAGACCGACTCCCGCACCTATAATAGGGTGGTTGAGACCCACTCCCACACCTATAATAGGGTGGTTGAGACCCACTCCCACACCTAGAATAGTGTGGTTGGAACGCACTCCCCACACCTGAGAATAGGTGGATGGAACGAAAACCACCAAGTAACACGTCCCCCACAAGGCTGGAAATTCAGGTGGAAAATTTAACACCACACGATCGACAAGCTACAAACTACACTGCGATCCTATTTTTCTGCTGCTTTAACAAGACACGTGTGAGCCAGCTACTCAACTGAGGCCAACAATCGGCCCTGCAGCCCCCCACGGCATAACCCTCTACTGAAGAGACATCTGTCATGAATCGCTACACGCTATGACGTCATACTGTTTGCTAAAAGACTTACCTCCCGCCATGAAGAAAGGCAAGCCACTTTGTCTACAATACGGACTAAGGAATAGAGGAAACGGACATTGTCTGCTTCACACCGACCACAAAACTACGCAGCACCAACTTTAATCTACAACACCAGGCAACACTGGTCACAAAGAACTCGTTCTAAAGCGCACAAAAGTGAAAGGAGGACTGGAACGCTCGCAACAAGCGAGGCCAACTATTCTGTGAAGCACTCGAAGAATTGAAGGCCCTTCTACAACGACAAAACCCGGCACCTACCACCAAAACGGTATACAATTCAGGCGGCCCAACAAGCCAACGGCAACAACAGCAATCAACGAAACGACAGCTACAACAATAAGCTGATTTTAAATCATCAGCTGTGAGATATGCACCACGGCAACACTGCGTACCACCTACACAGAGGACAATACTAGAAACACTAGTCTGTCGTATGGAAGGCAACACAGCCACACAAACAACCGGCATCATCTACAAACACGAAAACACGGAGGATCAACAACAACAACAACGACACTCAGTCTGGGATTGATCCGTCAATACGGACGGATTAATAAACAAAGAATATGACTCCTACGTCGATACACGCAAACTCCGCCCAACGGTTCATTGTGTCTTATCGCGGCTAAGCCCCGCTGAGCAGCAGGAAATGACCTTGGAACGTACAGGCCCAAGCGCCTAGGGAACAGAAGACGCAGCGATACACTGAATCGGATCCCGACACAAGACTGGACCCTGCAAGGATTTGAAGCAATCAATAACACCGCATCAGGAATACTGCAAGGATTTGAAAGCGTTCATACTAGACATCTATAACACCGCGTCAGGAATACTGCAAGGGTTTGAAAGCGACCATACTGGACATCAATAATGCCGCGTCAGGACTACAGTTACATGCATGGACTACACGGATAACAGGTCCTTATGTAAGGACTCATTTAAATGCGACACACTGGGAGGAAGACACCAATAAATGGACTGCGAATTGTAGGCCGGTTCCCTGATGAGTAAATCGGAGCCTGTAGTTACTAACTACGAATACCGATCGAAACGCCCCCGAGTGCTTCACATTCTTCTGCTCGGACTTTTTGAGGCGTCGGGACCAGAGTGACCGGATGCATACTTGGGTGGGACCGGTCTTGCTCTTTTACACACACACACACACACACACACACACACACACACACACACACACACACACACACACACACACACACACACACACACACACACACACACACACACACACACACACACACACACACACACACACACACACACACACACACACACACACACACACACACACACACACACACACACACACACACACACACACACACACACACACACACACACACACACACACACACACACACACACACACACACACACACACACACACACACACACACACACACACACACACACACACACACACACACACACACACACACACACACACACACACACACACACACACACACACACACACACACACACACACACACACACACACACACACACACACACACACACACACACACACACACACACACACACACACACACACACACACACACACACACACACACACACACACACACACACACACACACACACACACACACACACACACACACACACACACACACCACACACACACACACACACACACACACACACACACACACACACACACACCACACACACACACACACACACACACACACACACACACACACACACACACACAACACACACACACACACACACACACACACACACACACACACACACACACACACACACACACACACACACACACACACACACACACACACACACACACACACACACACACACACTTACCCCTCCCTCACCTCCCCTCCCCGCCCCCCGCCCTCGTCAAATGTACGTTCTACAGGTCAGCGTACCGCAAAATGACGTCTTTTTTTTTTTTTTTTTAAGAAGCGTCAGGCTACCTTTTCCCTTTACGTCATTGGCACTAGGCACACTTTCTAATGAACGCGCTCCGCCGCGTCCCGTTTCAAAGTTGTTATCTTTAATTCCGGCCTAGGCCTCAGGGTTGTTGCTTTTTTGGCTGGAAAACCGCCGGAGGCCCCGAATCCATCCGTTCAGAATCGGTGATGCATAAACTTAGTTGATGAAATGGTGATGACGCATAAGATATTTTTGATCCTCACGTTCTCTAGCTCGTCGACCAAGCATATACCAAGAAACCGCGCTTGGAGTCCCTGCTATGCTAAAAACGCGTAGGAGTCGTGGCGCGGCGGTAAACGACAGAAATATTAGAAAAGAAAGGAAGGAACCAGAAAAAGCAACCTACCTAGAGCTCGTATGCCACCATAAACGCATGTAGAAGGTCCTAGTCGATGCACAAGCCACTGTCAGCTACTGCGATGTGAAAGATTTCAGACCTCCCGCCATTTTCGACAAGAAATTGAAGAATTTGGGATAACAGATTCCACGTCATTAGTATATAATGATGGTAACAAGAAAACGTTTACGTCACTCGACATAAAAAGAAAGTCATTTCCTTGTAGTTCATAATTTCTCTGACTCCTCATTCTTACAGTATATATGATTCCTGGAAAACACTGTACTCCTTGAGAAGGCTTTTTACGGGAAGAAAAAGAAAAATAGTGAGTAGTTCTGCACCACCAGCTAATACTTTTACCAAGACAAATCTGCGGCGGAGATAAAAGCATTACGTGTACAAAAAGAACGACGAAACAACTTATCCGGCCAAGCAACAGATCCGCTCAATTTACATTGTGCGTCATAATATCTGAAGGAACCTAGGTGTTCCGAGAGCGTGAGTGAGGATCCAAAATATCTTATGCGTCACCACCAGATCACACGGTCGGATCAGTTACCTCGACGGGCTGGAGAGGGGGGGGAGGGGGGAGAGGGGGGTGGAGGGGGAGAGGGTGGGGGGGGGGGGAGAGGGGGTGGGGGTGGGGGGGTGGGGTGGTCAAACTTTTTGTTGGTTTGGGACCTTCAACCTGATACAGAAGGCCTCTCGGGCGCTAGACCTTGCTTTCAGTGGCAGATGAATCGAAAAGCGGGTGTGTGTGTGTGTGCGTCGGGGTGGAGGTGGAGGGGCGGGGGCGGGGGGGGGGGGGGGGGGAAAAGGGGGGAGGGGTCAGGGAAGATAAAGCGCGTGTGTGTTAAGACTCTCGCAACTTGCCAATATATCAAACAGCAGGCGGGGGGGGGGGGAGGTGGGGGGGGGGGGGGCACTGTTCATAGCACTGTTCATTGAACATATCATGGCGTTCAATGTATGCTGAGCGGGATACCTTGTTTGGGGTGGATCGTTTTCGTCGTTAGACCGAAAGAATCTCCATTTTTTAACGCACGATGTTTTTATCTCTGCCGCAGATGTCTTGATGAAACAGATTTAGCTGGTGGTGCAGAATTTATTAGAAAATTGCATTTTATTCCCGTAATTTGCCTTCTTAAGGTGTACAGTGTTTCCCAAGAATCATATTTACTACAAGAATAAAGCATCAAAGAAACTACAAACTACAAGAATATGACGTCATTTTTGCTGTCATGTGACGTTAATGTTTTCTTGTTACCGGGGTGGTCCGTGGCGCAGTGGTAAAGGCGTCTGTTACCAATGCTAAAGGTTCGAGGTTCGATACCGAGTTCCGGCGTTAGACTTTTCTCCTCTAGTAAGTGTCACCGTTAATTCGGGCGGACCGTCCGATGTTATTTCTCCGGATTTGGTACCGGTTTCAGGCTACTTTATAAATTTCAAATACAAGCGATCAAAATTTCCGAAACCTCAGTAGCTGAGCTGACCCTTCGCACCACGTAAATGTCCTGTGAGTGTTTGTCTTGTACTGTGTTTGTCTTCAGAGTGAATGCGTGTGTGTCACGTGAGCGTGCGTCTTAGGTTAAGTTCGCGGCGCTTTGAGCGGATTCGCAGTTGAGCAAAGCGCCTATTTAATAACCTATATTATTATTATTATTATTATTATCATCATTATTATATTCTAATGACGTGGAATCTATTTATCCCAAAATCGTGTGGACAAAATGGCGGGAGATCTGATATCTTTCACATCGCAGTTGCTGTCAGTGGCTTGTTTATAGAACCGTTAATTGTGGCACAGGAGCGCCGGGAAGATAGCTTTTCTGGTGCCTTCATTCTTTTTTTTTAATATTTCGCGCCACGCCACGCCACGACCCCCACGCGTTTTCAACGTACTTCTTAGTAATAGGGACTCCAAGCGCCGGTGTACTTTGCTGTGCGACATCGGAGTACAAAGGATTGATTGATTGATTGTACATTGCTTAACGTCCCGACAGCAACAAGGCTTTCTCAGGACGTGCCTGCACTGCTTGTGAAAAAAAAACAACCAACTAAACAGAACATTGAATGTATGTCGCCAGCCGGTCAAACACATTAAATAAACCTAACACATGGGGCCTAAATAAAGCTAAGACCATTTAGCAACACACATCCAATATCAAGAGCTACAGGCAGTGCAGACAGTAGGGAGAGTTTAAAAAAGGCAAATACAGGTGAATGGACCTCGGGTAGACAGAAACACATGCCCCAGAATAGAGAGAAAACCCCACCCTGTGGGGCTGACCAGGGTGACCCTGGGAACTAAAAAATACCTAACCCCACCCAAGTCCCCCAGGGCAGACCCGGGTGGGGTACAATCAAAGGAAAAGGGATGATTGCTAGAACGTAGATATACAATACGCAAAAGGTCTTCTGGCCGACGTCGGCTGCCGTTGGCCCGCGCACGGCCGTGCGCGGGCCAACGGCGGCCGACGTCGGCCCGATGGTCTTTTGCGCATTGGGTATACAGTCGGGTGAATAATAAAGGCATTATCAGAAGATACGAAGGACTCGAGACACTCTCGACCCGTACGAAATAGTTTAGATAAGCTTAGCTTAGCTTAAACTTAGCTTAGCTTAGTTTTTGCTTAGCTACCTGTCTAAGTGGTCACTGCCCTAGTTATGATTCTGCGGGTTTGATCGTTTTTGAAGCACGGGGGCGGTCCGTGGCGCAGTGGTTAAGGCGCCTGCCACCAATGCTAAAGATGCGAGGTTCGATTACGGGTTCCGGCGTCGGACTTTTCTCCTCTAGTAAGTGTCACCGTTAATTCGGGCGGATCGTCGGGGGTTCTTTCTCCGGGTACTCCGGCTCGTCCTCCCCCTCCTCTGTGGTACCAGTTTCATGCCACTTTATAAAATTTCAAATACAAGCGATCGGCAAAATTTCCGAAACTTCGGTAGCTGAGCTGACCCTTCGCACCATGTGAATGTCCTGTGTTTGTCTTGTACTGTGTTTGTCTTCAGTGTGTGTGTGTGTGTGTGTGTGTGTGTGTGTGTGTGTGTGTGTGTGTGTGTGTGTCACGTGAGCGTGCGTGTTCGGTTGAGTTCGCGGCGCTTTGAGCCGTGATGCACAGAATTGGGAAAAGCGCCTATATAATAACCGGTTATTATTATTATTATAATAATGATGTTTCTTCATTTCTACTCATATTTTCTTCCAAAATTTACACCAACACGATGACTAACAAGCGTGTAACATATATGCACAGAAATACGCAAACAAAGAAAGAAACATGCTTAAAAGAGACAAGTACAGTACATGTTATTAAATTTTCGGGTGACAGTCCTCTTAGACATACCCACACAAAATGTAGCCGACTATCTCACCTAAGAAAGATAAGCAGTCCATTGTATTTCTGTATATATGTCTAAAAAAAAAAAAAAAATCACAGTTGGAGTGCGCCTGAGTTGATCAGTGTTCAGGTCGTATTCCATAGGCCATAGATTTCCCTGTCCCCCATAACCCGCCCGTCAGGGCCGTCCATGATCACGTCGGTGCTGTGGACGTTAAACCCGAACTAACACCCCCCCCCCCCCCCCCCCCCAAAAAAAAAAAAAAAAAAAAAAAAAAAATATTCAAAGAGGTAAGAAAGAAACACGCTTAACACCTTCACTGCCGAGAAAAAGCGAACACCAACAAACACTAGAGGTATAGATCCTCATGAGCCCCCGCATTTGCGGGGGGCTCATAAGGATCTATGCCTCTTGCTGAGACCCATTTGTATCCGCGTTTCCTTGAACAGGCTGTGCGCTTTGGTCATTGAAAGAGCAAAAGATTTCACAAGCAAGATGTACGTACACTGGCAGGGAAGGTTATTAACTCATTCGTGGTCAGCCGCATCCGGATGCGCGGCATAAGCCGCGCATCCGGATGCGACTGGCCGCAAATGAGTTAAAGGTGTAGGACAAGTACAGCACAGTTGATCACATTTTCCAAAATGCAATAAACTCTGTTGAACTCGTCATACCTTTTAGCATCATTGGCTTTTCTTTGTCAGGTTCGTGCTTTTGCGTTTCTAGGCTGGGTGAATTTTAATAACCTGCTGGTGACGCATCCGGGCCTTACGGGGCAAGGGCGCAAGGACGTTGGGACGAATTGTACACGTCTATTCAATCCATTCACTGCCAGTCGTCTTGGGTTGCGCGCCTGTAATCGATCTTCCTCAGATCAACGCCAACAGCCTCCGTCGTTCAAGGAGCACGGGTGGAAAGTCGTGTCAGCGAGGGGAACATTCAAGCACAGAAGTGGAGTGTTCGTATACTGTCAGTTCTAGACAGACCGAGCGGACGACACTTCTGCAACTGTTTGATCCATAGTCACCGAGCGCGTTCCCCTTACGAACTGCCTACAGGTGCACCATACGATCCCAGACAGCAACGCGCGGTAAGACTAGGATGTCCGGTGTGGGGGTAGTTGCTATGTAAAAGTGGACCTGCAAGGTTCTGCATCATGTACGGATCTGCGCGTCGAATGTCCCAGTTGGGAGAACACACACACACACACTCACACACTCACACGCACACGCACACGCACGCACGCACGCACGCACGCACGCACGCCCGCACGCACGCACGCACGCACGCACGCACGCACGCACACACACACACACACACACACACACACCATCACACACACACACACACACGCACACACGCACGCACGCACACGCACGCACACACACACACACACACACACACACACACAGTCACCCCCCCCCCTCTTTTTGTTGTCATCAAGTTGTTGTTTGAGTTTTGGGCCACTGGAAAAAAGGTTTAGCGTCGGGGAGGCCTTTCTTTGGTCAGGTAAAAAGTCCCAAACAAAACTGAAGTTGGAGACCCTCCCCCCCCCCCATCCACCCCTTCGAGGTAACTGATCCGTCCCTGCATGCATATCCAGCGGGCTTCTTTTTCAGTCAGTTGCCCCACCCGGGTCTGCCCTGGGGGACTTGGGTGGGGTTAGGTATTTTTTAGTTCCCAGGGTCACCCTGGTCAGCCCCACAGGGTGGGTTTATCTCTCTATTCTGGGGCATGTGTTTCTGTCTACCCTTTGTCCCTTCACCTGTATTTGCCTTTTTAAAACTCTCCCTACTGTCTGCACTGCCTGTAGCTCTTGATATTGGATGTGTGTTGCTAGATGGTCTTAGCTTTATTTAGGCCCATGTGTTAGGTTTATTTAATGTATTTGACCGGCTGGCGACATACATTCAATGTTCTGTTTAGTTTGGTTTTTTTTCACAAGCAGTGCAGGCACGTCCTGAGAAAGCCTTGTTGCTGTCGGGACGTTAAGCAATGTACAATCAATCAATCAATTCTTTTTCAGTCAATTTCGTTGGCTGTCGGTAGCAGGAATCCTCGCCGCGACAAAAGTACTGAGACAGCCAAATGTTTAAAGCTGTTGCACTGGTGACAAAGAGTCCCCGAACCGCTGCCTGTAGTGCTTGATACTGAATGTGTTGCTAAATGGTGTGATGCACCTAAGACATGATGCGGTATGTGTTTGCGGTTAACCTGTTCAATGTCTGTTCAGAGAAAATTTGAACACCACCCAACTGCAAGAGGTATAGATCCTCATGAGCCCCCGCAGTTGCGGGGGCTCATGATGATCTATGCCTCTTGCTGACACAACTTTATACCCATGTTCCTGGGGCATCTAGGGTGTTGCTGACTTCAATTAAGAAAAACTGCAGAAACACAGTCTGCGTCAGCTGGCACTGAACGGGCTCAGGCAGTTTTTTTTTTTTTTTTTTTTTTAAAGTCCCTTCTATTTATAGAAGGGACTTTTTCGGGACGGGTCGCCGCGGTGGGGCGAATTTAATGGCATGTCCATGATGTCAAAGGCGGGCAGGCTAAACCTCTAATAATTGAAGTAAGAAGATAAAAAATTACGCCATGTCTAGTTACGCTAACCTCGCCGTTGAACGTTGGCGTACATTTGACGCGAAGCGCCGTATGTGCGTATGTATGTATGTGCGTATGTGTGTGCGTATGTATGTAAACAAGAGAATCTCCGATATTTGTGTACACACAAGCTTGAAACTTGGCAAATACTTTTTTAAGTGGGTGGCTAAGAGAGCCTCCGAGCATATTGTAACTGAATGTTTCATTGAAGACATAAACGACTCACATTTGAGTCCGTAATTTTTGTCACATTTACTTGAACTTTTGCATATAGCTAGTTTAGTGAAAGTCATTGGATGATGAGTTCGTTAGCTAACTTTGTATCCTTTCAACTTCTTTACTTAAAAATTAATTCTTTTCAGAAAATAATTAAAACACTAAAAAACCTTGACTTCTAGAAAAAGTCAGACAGTGGCGGTGACGTAAAAGAGGCAACACCGTCACCACGCAGACACTGACATAATACTCTAAATATGACGTCATTCTCTCTCTCGCGCGCGGCTCTCTCTCTCTCTCTTTCTCTCTCTCTCTCTCTCTCTCTCTCTCTCTCTCTCTCTCTCTCTCTCTCTCTCTCTCTCTCTCTCTCACACACACACACACACACACACACAAACATGCGCGCATCTCCAGGAGGAATAGATCCTCATGCGCCCTCCAGGCGCATGAGGATCTATGCCTCTTGGACATGTTTGGAGCGCGCGCACATGCACGCACTAACACGCATGCAGGTAACCCGTGTAGTTAGTACATAATGTAGCTAGGTAAAGTCAACCCTGCTTTCACACAAATTATAGCAAGACTTAAATTGTACAGTACAGTTCTGGTTGTGTCACAATTTTCTCAAGCCTATGAAGCGAAAGTGAAACTCATATCACGTAAAATATTAAAT